>CM060337.1:23961046-23973546 GCA_030674155.1 Stramonita haemastoma
AAAGTAAAGGCATCCTGTGGGAGCATGACGTCACACAAACATAACACAGCCCCATGCCCAACACCAATATTCATCATGGTTAAACCCACCTCGTACTTACAAAATCCTCCTCCTGAAAAAAGCACAAGACTCAAGTTGCCAGTATGAAAATTTTCACAAGAAAGAAGACAAGAATAGTGAAAGCCAGTTAAGTTGTCTGCCTTTAGACAAAACCAACATGGCGGCACTCCATTATTGGCGACACCGCTTTCACTTCCTGACATGCATCAGAGCTGACGATTGTGTCCACATCCCACTATTGTTAGTTTCATTCCTTTCAAAAGACACACGACTTAGTCACGAAGCTGAAGAGTCACAAGCTTCCACCACACCACCAACGTCACAGAGCAGAAGATGGTTCACGCTGCCTGGTTAGTTTCAAAGTTCAAACCACAGAACAATCGGTGAGACTTTTCACAGACCAAAAAATAGCAACACTGGCAAGAAAGTGGCACATAAAGTTTGTTTGCAGTTTTGGGAGAGGTTAACAGTAAGTATGAGCAATAGACAAGCATGAGGACACTCAGAGAGCATGATGTTTACATTGAGCCGACAACAGGATCCATGTTTGAGGAGGAGGAGAGGGAGGGGAGGGGGGGCTGCATGCGAGAGACTTACTGGAACTAAGGGTGATGGTTTTGATGGAGACTTTTGGAGCAGCGGCAGCATTTTCTCCTGACCAGGACTGAGGTCTCTCTGAAACAGGGAGTCACGACGGACATGGGAACTGGGTTGTCTCCTGATCTGATCTGATCTGATGTGATCTAATGTGATCTGCCACACAACCTGGCACCACCTGTCTCTAGCAGTGTGTGGGTGTGTGGTGTAAAAATAAAAGATTGGCCAGTTGTTGAGGAGCCAGCAGCAAGGTACAGTAAGGCATGGGATGAAAGAACATGGTGGAGATTACATGTCGAGATGGATAGACTGCAGTTTAAAACTGCCCCTCACACCCCACGCTGTCCACATGACAGAATGATTGCAAGGATGGCATGCTATGTTTGCTTGGCTTTACTAGTAAACAGTCTATGCCTTCCTGGCAGAGAATGATTGTTGTGATGCTATACATAACTGTATGGCTCTACAAGTAATAAAGGATTGCAGCCATGGTCTAGGATGATTGCCTCATGTTTCTAAGCAACGCAGTTCTATGTTCAAATGCTTAGAGTGATAGTTAAAATGGTATAAGACAAATGATTGTGGATAAATCTGATAATTGGAGGAGGGGAAGGGGAGGGGAGGGAGGTGGTATGATGCTAAGTGTAGAATAAGGAAAGGTCACTAAGTACTGACAATGATTTTGACAGTAATTTTGTATTCTAAACAGCAGAAACTATTCACCATAGCAGTTGCTTTTATGTTTTAACAGTTGACACGACAACTCTTATATGTAGCCAAAGAAGACATTATTCCAAACTATATACTGCAGAAACTTTATTTGAAACTTTTTTTTCTAAAACAACAGCATCACCTCATGCAATTCAGCTTATGCTAGATCATAAACTGTGGAAAGTAATACAACATCACGACAACAAGAAGACAAGACAAACCAGTGTTGTCAGACAAGACGAGACTCCTGATTACTTTTCTGAACTTTGCCACAGAGAAGATGTCTAAATAGGTTAATATTAAATAAAGTATCCATCAAATAAGGATCATTGCCAATTCTCCATTGCAAAAGTTTAGCAGTAGTGAAACAATCCCTAAAAAGTGACAGACAGCAGGCAAAAATCACCCTACAGAACTCTTGAATCACAGTGAAGAGACAGTAATCAACATTCTGCCATCTGCAGCAAAAAATCTGGTATACCGAGGAAAAGGGCTATACTACAAACTCAATCACGTATTAATACTATTCTCAAGAAAGAACACCTTCATCATTACCAGATTGTCCCCATTTTCAGTTTAATCAGCTAAACCAGGAAGGTAATACTCAATGATTGAATGGTGTGACATGTTTGCCTGTCTTTATTGTCCTCTCTTTGTCCATCTGATCCAATGATCCAGTGATCTAGTGACCCAGTGAACTTCATATTATGCCCAAATGCTACTTGGCACAGCTGCTCTACATATTACTCATAGAAACGTATAGCATAAAGGTGCTACGGTCGTTGGGGAGCAAGATGTCAGAGACCTCGGCTTCTCCAGGGGCCAGCATATTGAGGGTGGCACCCATCTCCTCTCTGTTGCTGATTTACTTTCCCTGTCCGTAAGAAAGACAGCAGGTATCCATTACTTGCACTAGGGCTATCTTTACTCGTGTGATATGATGGATATTGAAGGTTTTCAGGGAGCACTTTGGCATGTCTTCAAAACCGCTTACTCTGACCTCTATCGGAGCAGTGATCATACTTGTACTCCCTATACAGCAGCTTATTAGACAGCTAGTGACCTTGAATATAGGCTACCTGATGATTATGTCCAATGAATTTGAGTGTTGTCTAGCAGCTGCTTTAACATAGTGAGCAACATGGGAGATTTGTCCATCCAATACTAATAAGTTAAAGATATAGGTGTTCTATAACCTACCTGTGTGGTTGTTGGGAGTGAGGTTGCACAAACCTCAGCTTCTCTAGGGGCCAGCATATTTAGGACGGCCCCATCTCTACTCCCTTGCTGCTTTACCTTCCCTGACCCTTAAGAAGGCAGGTACACATTTACAGCTGGGTGAACTGGGGGGATTATACTGAAGCTAGGGCGCGCAAACGGTCACCCATTCACTTGGGAACCACATTCAATGCTGCTTAAACCTTAGTTTGGAGAAAGCAAGAGCTCTGACCACTGAGCTACCCGTCCCCCTAATACTATGTTTGGTCAATTATAGCTAAGTGGTCAGAGCGCTCGCTTTCCCCCAGTCAAGTTAAGCAGCGTCGAGCGTGGTTACGAGTTGGCTTCAGTACTGTCCCCCCAGTTCACCCAGCTGTTAATGGGTACCTACCCTCTTTAGGGTCAGGGAAGGTGAAGCAGCGAGAGAGAGGAGATGGGCGCCGCCCTCAACATGCTGGCTCCTAGAGAAGCTGAGGTCTCTGATGCCTCGCTCCCCTATGACCACCTAGGTTATGGGTCAGCTTTACCTTCCTTTTTTATTTCGCTTAATCACAACATTTTTAGCTTGATAGTTGTTTTAACATCGCTGACCAAATACTACATTGGCTTGATACTGTTGCACATCATGCAGCTACGACTCGACAATCGGGTATCCGTAGTGTACTTTTACATCATTCATTCCAATGCTGCTTATTGTATATGCCCATTGATAAGCAAAACGACTGTAAAACACTACTGAAACAAGTGTTAGAACGAAACTGTTCTGCATTTATGTAGAAGAGGAGGGTGGTATTTCATACGAGTTACATAGAACTGGTGTGCAGTTCTGCAGTTATTCCAAATGGACACTATTTCAAGAAGAGGTATCCCCATCTCTTTCATTCTCGTTTTTCTTTTAATGGAAAGTTCTGAAACTACTATACGCTAGAATTGATAGACTTGGGATAAATGATAAAGAGTTATTAGACTCGTGGTCAATAATAAAGAATTACTGTACTTGGAATGAATAATAAAGAATTACTGGACTTGGAATGAATGATAAGACTTACTGGACTTGAAATGAATAATAATGAGTCGTTGGACGTGAGATAGACAAAAAAAAAAAAAGATGAATTCAGACTGATGAAAAAAGTTGATGAATTCATGATGGATAAATAAGAATTCACGGAGTAACGATGAACTAATAACGTGCAATTGGGCACAGGATGAACAAAAAAAGAATGGATGGATTGAGAATGAACAAAATAACCATTGATACATCTAGGACAGACAAAATGAAGATGGACAGGATTCTGGCAGAACGAAAAGGGCGAAAAATACTAGCGGACAACTGAGCTTTGAGAGAAGAATAAAGAAAGTGGAGAAAGACAGACCGACACACATGTAAACAGACAGAGAGGTTAAACACATAGACACACAGACACAGATATTGAGAGAGAGAGAGAGAGAGAGAGAGAGAGAGAGAGAGAGAGAGGAGAGAGAGAGAGAGAGAGAGGAGAGAGAGAGAGAGGAGAGAGAGAGAGAGAGAGAGAGAGAGAGAGAAGAGAGGAGAGAGAGACAGACAGACAGAAGACAGACAGACAGAAGACAGACAGACAGACAGACAGACAGAAGACAGACAGACAGACAGACAGACAGACAGACAGACAGACAGACAGAGACAGACAGACAGACAGACAGACATAGAGCACAACAGGCAGATGATCAATCAGATAAACTGAAGGCAAAAGGAATAGACAAGTAGCTAGGCAGGTAGACAGAAGACATAAAGACAGACACACAGACACATAGATACACAGTCAGTGAGCCATATAGACAGACTGGCAGCAGACACATACACACACACACACACACACACACACACCACACACACACACACACACACACACACACACACACACACACCACACACACACACACATCACACACACACACACACACACACACACACACACACACCACACCACACACACAACACAAACAACAACACAACATACACATACACACACCAAACAACACTCCTCTCTCCTCTCTCTCTCTCTCTCTCTCTCTCTCTCTCTCTCTCCTCTCTCTCCTCTCCTCCACACCACACACACACACACACACATCATGGAGATACACTACTCACCACTGAAGGACTTCTCCTCCTTGGTTTTGTACACCGTCCTCCCATCCTGAGTAATCTGCTCCTCCTGCGAAAAAGAATACGTCCTCTGTTCAGTGCGCTGCTGCGTTACACCCCCCTTCCCTGCCCCCGGATCCTTGGCCCCAAAGATCTGGAGGGACCTGCCCGCTCCGGCTGGGCCACTCTGGGCATCGTTGGGCTGCTTGTAGCGGTCAGACAGCATACTGATGATGCTGGGGCCAGAGGATGGCCGACCACTTCTGTGGGCCATCTTGGGGCAAAGAGGATTGTTGTCGGGAGGAGATTTAAAAAAAAAGAAAAAAGAATGTCTTTGTCACTTTTGTGGGTTTGAAAACAGTTTGTTGTAGGGGAGGAACAATGTCTTTTGAAGGTTTTAGTTTTGGGCTACAAATAAGGTTATTTCTCGAAAACAAACGGTGAGCGTTGCTGGCAATCTGAGTGGTAAAGAAACTGTACAGACACTGTTTTTGTTTTTGTCGATGATTTAAAGAGTGGTAGATACAGTGGGGGTTACAAGTACTGCTGATTGAAGTACACCTTGTGGGTTCACACACACACAGAGCTAGCAATCAAGTTTCACTGTACAATCCCTGTAGAATCTCTCTTAATGCCAAAAACAAGCAGCGGCACTTGTTCAGTTATTGCAGTTTGCAGCGCAATGTCCTGTAGCCCAGAAAGCGAAATTATCATCGATCAAAATGACAGCATCGGCAGCTTCACCAACAATCACTGCAGTGCTCACCACACCACGGGGGGAACTCACACAATGATGTCTTTTCTTCGAAAAACCCTGTCCAAAAAAATCAAAACAAAATCAAATCCTTTTGTCAACGTTCATCAAAACAGGTCGCTAAAAAAAAGTCTTTGTGTAGTAGCATCATCAGAGCAATACCTAACGTCCCTGACCGGCAGTTACTAAAGCACGTGCAACGCAGCTGAGATGATCGACAACCCCTTCCTCGACACCCTCACCCCTGAGAGAAAACAAAAACAACTGTGGTGGATCGGTGGTCTAGGTGGTAACGCACCTTGCCTAGAAAGCAAAAAGTCCGGGTCGGAGTGTGCGGTGGTTTGTACCCCGTTTGGGCCTTAAACTTTTCCCCCTATCCATTAGACCCTGAGTAGTGGTCTGGGCGCTAGTCTTTCGGATGAGACGATAAACCGAGGTCCCGTGTGTTACACACCACTATTAGTGCACGTAAAAGAACCCACGGCAACAAGGGGGTTGGCCCTGGCAATATTCTGTAGAAAAAAGCCACTCTGATAGGGAAACAAATACAGTTGCATGCAGGAAAAAGAAAAAAAAAAGAAATGGGTAGGTGCTGCAATTGTGGCGACGCGCTCTCCCCAGGGAGAGCAGCCCGAATTTCACGCAGAGAGATCTGCTGTGACATAAAGTGGTACAAAACACAAAACCGTAAACCTCGGTGCCACATACATTCACATTGCAAAGACCTGTGACTCTGGAACTCCTAACTCTTGCGACCTGTTCAAACCTTATCTGATGAGGTGAACAAAGTGTATGGCACCAGGGGCCGCTTTGGTGAAAGCGCAGTTGTGTGTTTCTGTCGATGATATCAAGGAGTTCAAATCCACTGAACAATTTAACGCTGGGGTAACTGCATATTCGCTCATACGACAGACAGCCTTAGTTGTTGTCTGAGCGTTCAATGAAAAAGAAGAAAAACTGTACAAAAATCCACCTTGTGTATTCTAACATAACCTGAGAATACCACTACTGTGAATTACACACTGCGTGAGAATACCACTGTAATTCCACACACCATCTGAGAATACCACTGTAAATTCCACACCATCTGAGAATACCACTGTGAATTCGCCATCGAGTGAGAACATTCCTTTGAAAACAACACCATCTGTTCAATGAAAAAGAAGAAGAACTGTCCAAAAAATCCACACAAAAGTTCCAAAAGAAAATTGTAAAATAGAAAAGAAACGTTAAAATATCTGTAATCAGAGGCCTGAGACCAAGACCCAGGGGTAAGAATGGGATGTAGGTGACGGGGGGGGGGAGGGGGGAGAGGAGGGGAGGAGATAGATGGCAGAAACCAAAAGATGGTAAAATGTTAATAGGGTATTTAACAGTCTTCTGAAAACAAGTCCCTGCTTTTTGACTCGGAATTGTAGTCCCACACCACCTGACATATCCACAACACCTAATAATACCACTGTGAAAGCCACACCACTTAAGGAAACTATTGTGAATCTCACACCAATTCCACACCACCAATGAATACTATTGTGAATTCCACATTACCCAAGGAAACCATTGTGGATTTCACACCAATTCCACACCACCTAAGAATACCATTGTGAATTCCAAATTACCTACGAAAACCATCGTGAATTCCACACCACCTAACAATTCCACACCATCTGAGAAACCATTGTGAATTCCACACACCTAAGAAAACCATTGTGAATTCCACACCACCTAAGAAAACCATTGTGAATTCCACACTACCTAACAATTTCACACCAGCTGAGAAAACCATTGTGAATTCCACACCACCTAAGAAAACCATTGGGAATTTCACACCACCTAAGAAAACCATTGTGAATTCCACACCACCTAAGGAAACAACTGTGAATTCCACACCACCTAAGAAAACCATTGATAATTCAACACCACCTAAGAAAACCGATGTGAATTCCACACCACCTAAGGAACGAAAACATCCTGAATTCCACACCACCTAAGAATACCACTGTAAACACCACACCACCTGTGAACACCCCTGTGAAAACTACACCACCTGAAAACACCAAACCACCTTCGAATACCACTGTGTATTCTACACAACTTGAGAATACAACTGTGAATTACACGCTGTGTGAGAATACCACTGGGAATTCCACACTATCTGAGAAAATCACTGTGAACTCGCCATCAAGTGAGAACATTCCTTTGAAAACAACACCATCTGTGAACACCACTATGAATACCACACCACCTGCGAATACCACTGTGAATTCCACACCACCATCTTAATACCACTATAAATACCACCACTACGAATACCACTTGAATTCACACCACCTATTTGAATTCACACCACCTAAGAATACCATTGTGAATTTCACACCACCTAAAAATGCCACTGTAAAATTCCACACCACCTAAAAATACTTCTATGAATTCTACACAGCCTAAAAATACCACTGTGAATTCCACACACCTGAAAACACCACTACAAATTCTACATCACCTGAGATAACCCCTGTAAAATTCCACACAACGTGTGAAAACCAAACCACCTGGGAACACCACTGCGAATTGCACACCATCACCCCCCCCCCCACACACACACACACACACACACACTTCCTCCCAATAACTGTCGTAACTGCTGTTTGACAATTCCTGCCGGTGATAGCGTTACAACAAACAGGACAACAAGACATCACAGAATAATAACACATCACAGAACAACACATCATAGAACAACGACACGCCATAGAACAACACATCACAGAACAACACATTACAGAACAACACATCACAGAACAACACATCACAGAACAACACATCACAGAACAACACATCACAGAACAACACATCACAGAACAACAACACATCACAGAACAACAACACATCACATGACAACAATACATCATAGAACAACACTATACAGAACAACAGCACATCATAGAACAACACATCACAGAACAACAACACATCACATGACAACAATACATCATAGAACAACACTATACAGAACAACAGCACATCATAGAACAACACATCACAGAACAACAACACACCACAGAACAACAACACATCATAGAACAACAACATATCACAGAACAACAACACATCACAGAACAACACATCACAGAACAACAACACATCACAGAACAACAACACATCACAGAACAACACATAACATGACAACAGTTTTGCATAATTATGTGACCGTTTTTAACCCCCAATTAAGGTATAGCCGCATTCCAGTTTCGCGGATGATGTCTACACACGATATGCCTTTAAAAAAAATTAATCCATTCCTACCCGCACGCAATGGCGTACTCATCCAAAATGTGGATCACGTTTTCACATGAGCGCAAGATGTTCTGCGTGCGTTCGCACATGGGACATCTGTTTATAGTTTTATCCAAACGGCTTATGGGGGAAGTGGGGTCAGTACTGATGTTAACTGTTAACTGCAGGCGGGTCGGGGGGGGGGGGGTGGGGGGGAGGGGGAAGGGAGTGAATGCCCTTGAACGGGTACCCTGTGTGGTTCGAACCGGGCCGTGAAATTGCGAGTGTAATGTTCTAACCACTAGGCTATCCCTCCCGCTGGTCGGTGAGTATACAGCTGTACTTCCTCTTGGGTGAGGGTACACAGTCATGATAATACACACACGGGGACTGGATGTAAAAAAAAAAAAAAAAAAGCACACGAGTGCTTATTTCATTATCCTCGATGTAAAAGAATAAATCAATAAATGATTAGATAGATAAATAGATAAATAAATAAGTAAATAAATAAATAAATAAAAGTAATCATTATCAACTACTCCTGAATGCTTGTAGGAGGTTTACAACTATAGTACTAGCCTTTTCTACTACGATGGTCAAATATGACATTATTCTTCAATTATAAGGTAGGTATCATTTTCTGTAAGGGTCAATGCGATATTATAGTACAATTGAAATATAGTCAGAAGTCTGCTTTTGTTTTGTTTTGGGTTTTTTTTTTTCGTTCCTCGGTGGAGCTCCGAGGTTAACCAATAGTGAGATTTTTTTTTTTGGTATGCGACCGTTTTTATCCACCATGAGGGTAGCCGCATTCCGTCTACTTTACGTGTGTAGAAGATTGCCTCTCACTATGAAGAGGAAAACAAATGTGATATTACTGCTCTTCAGTTCAGGTACGTATTCAGGTATTATCAGACTATGTGTTTTTCCACACAACTGAGGCAATACAGTACACACAAAATAGGCACAGGTTTTTTTCTTCTTCTTCTGTACAGCTACCCACCCACCCAACAAGTGCTGACAATGTCAAATTCCTCCTTCACTCCCCATCCCATAGCACTGAGTCAGACACACACACACACACACACACACACACACACACACAAACACACACACACACACACACACACACACACACACACACATGCACACACAAACACACACACACACACACACACACATTACCACCACACCACCACACAACAAACATAATTATCCAACTTCCACAAGAACGAAACAGCTTAGCTACACTCAAAAGTTTTTTTTCCTCCTCCACTCCATCACTCAATTACAACACTTAACTGTTCACCACAAAAGAACTCGGGGGGCAAAATACGAACACAAAAATCCCGATCAATGAAAATCAACCCCCAACAAGCTGAAAAAGAAGAAACACACGACACCAGCTGAAAAGAAGCTGTTGAACAGTAACCAAAACAAGACTAGGAAAGACGATAGCCTAAGCCACGTTTGATCCTGAAAGCTGTAAGGGGCTAGGTTACTTGCACACACACTCCATGTAAGGTCAGGGGAAAGGGGGAAGAAGAAGAAGGAGAGGGTGTATCAACACCATCCAACATCTGCTGGGTCACAACAACAGCCAACAACAACAACAAGAGGCTGAAGTGACCAGCGTCCACGCCCTTTGTCCTACCTAGGCTAACTAACTAACCACTGGTGGGTGCGCACAGTCCCGTGTCCTGCCCAGCACTGCACAGCACTGCACTGCAAAAGCACAGCACGTGCACACCGTTCCTTGAAGGTGGTGGCTGCAGACTGACAGAGCTAGAGAGGGGGGGGTTGGTTGGTTGGTTGAGGAAGGGAGGGATGCCTGTTGGCCCACATGCCAGTGTTGGATCGGCCCTGTCTGCAGCCTGTGCCTCTGTCTCTGTCTCTCTCTCTCCTTTCGCCATCTCTCTCTCTCTCTCTCTCTCTCTCTCTCTCTCCTCTCTCTCTCTCTCTCTCTCTCTCTCTCTCTCTCTCTCTCTCTCTCTCCACACACACACACACACAGCTGGTTAGGTGCCAGATTCAAACCCACCTTTGGACTAACCCCCCCTGGACGATTTTTGAATGTTGTTAGGGGGGGAAGGTGGTGTGTGGTGTGTGTGTGTGTGTGTGTGTGTGTGTGTGTGTGTGTGTGTGTGTGTGTGTGTGTGTGCGTGTATGTTGTGTGTGTTGTGTGTGTGTGTGTGTGTGTGTGTGTGTGTGTGTGTGTGTGTGTGTGTGTGTGTGTGTATGGGGTGGGGATTTGTGTTGGTTAGGAAGGGCAAGTGGTCATGATAAGGATACATTCTCTGCCAGTTTTAGACACTAACCCTTGTTCCCCCCTCCACCCATAACATGTGCGGACGCTGGGGTGGGGGGGGGGGGGGGGAGGCTGTCAGTATAAATAGCATCCCCACCTTTCAGGAAATTCTATGCTAGGATTTCCCCTCCTTGCGATCCCTCTTTCTATTGTTTCTGTCTTGTTCCTTTATCTTCCTGTCACCTCTTTCTTATCATTTTTTCCCCTACCCTCTTGGTTCATTCACATGCCTTTTATTCCAGATAACCTTAAAAAAATTATTATAATTATAAAAATTATCCCCCATGCCGAAGTTAGATTACTGTACTGGGCCTGACTTGTCAGGCACTTCATGGCAACGCAACGCGTTTTCGCTCATATGATTAACAACGATAGTTGCTGTCTGAGCTTATGAAGACGGAAAAGAAAGAAGGAGAATTTCCTGAAGAAGAAGATCAATAATTATATCTTATTTTCCACCCCCATCCCGTGAGCATGATAATAGGCTTTCATGATTCACTTTCTTTCCCAAAAGATAATCAAGATAATCCATGTTTTATGTCTTTCCATTAAGACAAAAACTATCCCTCCCCCCTACGTGTGTGTGTGTTTGTGTTTGTGCGTGCGTGCGTGCGTGCATACGTGTGTGTGTGCGTGCGTGCGTGCAAGCATGCGTGTGTGTGGGGTGTTTATTTATTGTTTATTTTATTTTATTCTTTGATATCGAGGATAATGGAATAAGCTTTCCTATGCTTTTGTTTTACATCCAGTCCCCGTGTGTATGCAGTTTTATAAATTTTGTCATCTGTTCCCACAAGCACACAATGGCCTACTCTTACGGAAAGCGGAACAGGATTGAGTGTGTGTGTGTGTGTGTGTGTTTACGTGCGTGCATGCATACGTGCAAGCATGCGTATGTGTGTGTGTGTTTGTGCATGCATGTGTGTGTGTGTGTGGTGCATGCGTGTGCTCACACACCCACAGTCAGGAAACCTGCACATTAATTTAATATCTGTCCGTGTCGAGACAACAAACAGGAGAGGGGTAGGTAGGCGTTTGATGCTACACTCACACTCACACTCACTCTCACACAGACACACTGTACAGGTTGCCAAACTTTCTCCCCTGTTCTCCTCTTTACCACCACCCAACTCCCCACCTCCCCACCTCCCCCCACTCCCCACCTCCCCTGCTCCCCTCTCCCCTCCTTTCTCCTCTCCTCATCTCTTTGCACAGGTAAGACGAAGCCGGTTCCAGCCGAAGCGCTGAAGAAATCTCTCTCTCTCACCGGCAAGGCACGTGGCACCACTCAACCAGAATGGTAAAAGCCTCATTTTTGCCGGGGCTGTGAGGAAGCGAAAGTGGAAGATTCTCTTGGTCTGTCTGTTTGTGTGTCCGTCTGTCTGTGTCTGTAACTGTCAGTGTCTGTCTGTCACTCTCAGTGTCTGTCTGTCTGTCTCTCGATTCTCTGTGTGTGT
>CM060337.1:23981046-23986046 GCA_030674155.1 Stramonita haemastoma
CACACACACACACACACACACACACACACACACTCACTAACTCACTCACACACACACACACTACTCACACACAACACACCACCACCACCAACCACCAACAACCACCAACCACCAACCACCACCACCACCATACCAACCACAACCACCACCACCACCAACAACACACCACCACCACCAACCACCAACCACCACACCAACACCAACCACCACCACCACCACCCACCCCTAGCATACAAAAGATAGACAGATAAAACAACAACACAACATACCTGCAGAACTGGGTGTGACGTCCCCCTGACGCGGGGGGTGATGGTGACACCTCCCTCCATGCTCTCTGGTGAGGAGACAGGAGAAGCAGCCTTCCTCTCTGCCAGCGAAGTCTGGGAGGACGACATGACGACGATGACGACAACGACGATAACGGTGGTGGGGACAGAGACGCGTGCAGCTTAGGGGTAGAGGACCACCTTTGTCTGGAGGACTTCAGCCTGGCTGACGTTACAGTCCTCCCCGTCCTGCTGACGTCACTCTGGTTGAACTTGGAGATCAAGGAACGCACGCAGGGAAGGGTCTTCAGGGCCCTGGGCCCCTCACGAGGAGGTAGTCTCTGTCCAGAGGATGGCTGTTGAGGAGATGATGAGGGGGGTGTTTCTTTAGTAGAATGGGGTGCTCCTGCAGTGGACTGAGCGTGTGTGGTTCTTCTCGGGGCCGTTCTCTGAGGTAATGAGAACGATGTTGAGGTTTTGGAGGGAAGCCATTTTATAACTATCGTCCATGGAGGCACGAGCAGCGCTGTGACGACCTCCATACACCTCCATTTCTTCTGGTGTGGACCGTTGTGAAGGCGATGTTTTCGTGGAGTGTTTCAGAGACAGGAGTTCTTTGGTTTTGTCACTTATCCTGTCACCAGGGGATGCCACTGCTTCTGTTACAGTCTTGCCTCCATGCTTTGTTTCTGTCTCTTCCAGAGAAGAATCCTGTCCAGCCAGTTCGTCAGGACACAGAGAATCCACATCACCCAAGTTGGGTGTCGACTGAGACAGCTGCCGTTTTGTGGCGTGAAACCTTGATCCACGCTGCAATCCTTGCAGCCTCTGTGCAGGGGGTGTGGAGAGCAGTGTGGAGGACGTTGGTTCTGCTGTTTCCAGAGCTTGCCATTTGCTGAGCAGGTGGCTGATTTTGTTGTCCTTCCCAACCCGAGATTTACTGGTGGGCAGAGCTGTCTTCCCTCTGCCAGGAGACAGGTCTGTGGGTTTACCTGCAGATCTGGCACCCTCACAGTTCTCCAGGGGTGGGGATGTGTGTATGGTTGGGGTGGTTGTAACTGGGATGGTGACTTCAGAAGAACGTGAAGAGTGGGGGGAATGTTTACTGAGGGAAGTTGTAGTTGTACCCTGATGTCTTTATTCACTACTTCAGTGACGTTGGTCTTGCTGCCAGAGTTGTCAAGTGCAGTTATTGTTGTTGTTGTATCAGGCAATGAGCTGACAGAATCATCCATTGTTGTCTTTGTGTCAGTGACTGATGTATTCTTATCAACAGTTATAGAGCCTGGTATTGTGGTTGTTGTGTTTGGCATGGATCTGTCTTTATCGACAGTACTCAGGTCTGTAGAACTGGTGTTACTCTCACCGTCTCTCAAAACAGTGCTGGATACTTCAGGACTACTGTTGGTACTGTTGAAATCTTTCACGACACTGGTAGCTTCTTTGGGATCAGGGTCACTGTTTGTGTCTTTTAGCACAGGGTAGGGTTCTGTAGAACAGGTGCCACTGTCTTTCGCAACAGTACTGGATTCTTCAAAACAGATATCACTGTGTGTGTTGTTCGAAAGAGTGTTGGATACCTCAGGACTGGTGTCACTGTTTGCATCTTTCTGTGAAGTGTCTGCTCTTTAGCACTGGTATCACTGCCAGGGTCTTTCTGAACAGTGCACAGTTCTTTAAAACGGTATCTTTATTTGATTCTTTCATAGGAGCATCAGGTTCTTTAAGACTGGTCTCACTGTCACAGTCTTTTGGGATACTGTCAAGCTCTTTGGGACTGTTGGCACTGTTGATGCCATTGAAAACGTTAACATGTTCTTTTGGACTGGTGTCACTGTCAATGTCATTTAAAATGCTACCATCTTTAGGGCTGGTGTCAGTCTGTGTGCCTTTCAAATGACTGTTAGCATCTTGAAGGTGGCCATTGCCACCTGTCTTTGCTAAATCATCAACACTCGTATCAGATGAAACCACGTCTTTACTTGTATCAAAATGATATGTTTGGTAGCTGATACTGATGTCATTCCTATCACTGTTACCGTTGTTCATGCTATTCTGACTAATGTTTCTTTCATGGTGACTAAATTCTTCATGTTCTTTTTGCAGTCCAGTACTTGCAGATGGTCCTGTGTTCTCCAATTCCACAGAGGTTCTGCCACTGTCCTCACAGGCACCTGCCTCCACTGGCTCTTGCCTGCTCAGACTCCACTCTCTGGTGTCCCAACCCTGAGACTCCGCTTGTGATACCTGTTCTGCACCTGAAGCCGCTTCTTCTGCATCTTCTGCTGCCTTCTCTATAGAGGTGGGGAAGATGTCACAACTTATGTGACTGTCCCCATCCTTTGAAGATGTTACCGAAAAATCTCCAGATGTCTTTTCCTCAGGACAACAGCTGACCTCCTGCTGAGAGGCTGCATTGTCAGAGCTGCTGCCGTTGTCCTCTGAACACACCACTGTGGCTTCACTCCTGACCACGCCAGCACTGAAGGATGACTTGTCCGAAAGCTCAGCCTCTGAGACAGGGATGAATCCAGGATTTGGAGATGGCATTGGCTGAGGCTGGATGGCTTGCGAAAGGGGATGAGAAGAAGTGTTGGAGGGTGGAGGAGTGTCAGTGTCTAAGGAGTTTGAAGCGCCTTGTGTGGAACAGTCTTGTTCAGACACCTCAAAAGAGGCTGCAAAGTCAGCTTCTTGGTCTGCATCCAGGCTAGAGGTTTTGTGCAGGGCACAAGACACAAGATCCCTGTTGTCGTAGAACAGATAGTCCATTATATCAGTATTGGCTTCTTGGCCATATTCTTCACCTGCACTCTCTTCCTGCCAACAGCTGTTTGGCCTGTGGACCTCTGCCTCTGCCAGACAGCCAACTGAGCCTGTAGAGCCATCACCCTGTGATGGGGGCTGCACCAGACTGACGTCATTGCTGCCTGTTACCACACCATTACCACAACCTGCCTCTTGCTCTAGAATTACATTGTCCTTGGCCAACCACTGCCTGCCTTTTTCTTTCTTCTTTTCTTTTTCAGAAAAGAAGACTGACAGATCTACTTCTGCTGATGGCACGGAACTACTGGAACTATGTTCTTCTACATCACTACTTAGTTGTCTGGCAGAAAGCTTAGATTCTGATTCTGAAAACTGAGTGGTGAATGCAGCACCAGTATTATATAGGGAGGTGAAGCCATTTTCATCCTCGGTTTGCAGGCCTGTAGACAGCACCGTGTCCTCAGAATCAGCATGAGGAAATCTGTCATTGTCATAGCTGTCGCAGTCAGCCTGTCTAAACCACACTCCTTTCCTCTTTCGTCCACATCAACAATGTCAACTACTGTGTTTGTGTCCGCTACATACTTAGTGGTGCTAGTGACTGGACGGTTTATGTAGGTGGCTTGTTCAGATGGCATGACATTGGTGGCACTATTCGGGATCAGTTCATGCAGGGCACAGTCTGTACTGTCAGTCTTAGACACAGCATCAGTTTCACCCTCGTGCTGCGTGTCTTTGGTAGTCAGAGCACATGTCAAGCCACTGGAGATTTCCACTGGGTTGTATGTATTGCACAATGATGGACTAGAATCCACTGGGGGATGAGCACCCTGACTGCCTGACCTCTCCCAGTGATGTTGACGTCTTCACAGTCTGCAGTGGCAGTGTTTTGCTGCAGGTCTGTGTCTGAAGACGATTCTGTGTTGTGGTGGAGAGAATGTGGAGATGATGGAGAACTCGGATCTCCCCAACCTGCAGTACTCGCTGCACTTCTGCTCCTGCTGTGTCCACCACCATCATCACAACCTTCATCATCTTCATCATCACCATCATCATCACCATTATCATCGCCATCTTCTGAACCTGTTCTTTTTCTCTCTGGCTGCCCATCTGTCATGCTCAAGGCTTTCACGTTTTGGGCTGATTGTCTGTCTCTTTCCTCATCAAAGTTGTGAGGGTGTGAGGCTTCAGAGTTCAAAGAAATCTTACTGTCAACAGCGTCTTCTGTTGACGTTTCTCCAGTGACTTCCATCCTCTGCTGTGTTTCTCTCTCGGTTGATGACTGGGATGGTGAAGACCTGTCCTTCTTGTTCTGTGTGCAGTGACAGTCAACACCAGCGTCATCATCACTGACGAAATGCCTTTTTCTTCTCACTGAAAGCTTGGTGGTGGTGGCAGGTTCCCCTTTTATCGAAACGCCAGAAAATGGGTCGCCTTGTCCACAATCAGAACATGGAGCAACTTCAGACACCTCTGTCACTGCATTCGGGCTGGTCTCTGTCGTCCTCTCTGCAGTCAGCACTGCTCATTGTATGGCGGGGACTCCTCTGACACCTTGTTCTCTCTAGAGTCTGCATGCAGATGAGCAGTGTCCAGGACAGCGTCCCCCGTCACCCCATGGTTCTGTCCAAGGTCCTGCCATATCACGCCACTCTCCTCGCCATCTGCTGACGTCACCGAAAAGGGTGACGTCAGATAGGACAGCCCCTCGAGGCTGGTGACGCCACAGCCACTGTCTTTCCACGCCCCCTCCCCGTCCTCACTGAAGGAGGCGCAGGAGAGGCTCTCTTCGTGGATGGGAGACAGCTGAGGAGGGGTGGAGGTCTGGTGGTTCGAACCCCGCCTCTCCAGCACCAAAGAAAAGGGAGCGAGGAAGACGCTTCCGCTGACGTCATCGGAGCCACCGCTGACGTCTTCCCTGACGTCTCCCGTGTCTTGACGAGGCGGTGACGCAGAGCTGGAGGGCGT
>CM060337.1:23996046-24008546 GCA_030674155.1 Stramonita haemastoma
GAGGGGCCCCGACAGCCCAAAACGACAGACAGAAAAGCCCCAAAGACAGACAAAACCCAAAACCCAAAAGCCCGGGGGAAGGGGGACAAAAATAGGGGGGCAACAGACAACAGAAAAGACATGAAACCCCGACAACAGACAGACATACCTGTAAAATGCATTTTTTCCCCTTTTTTTTTTAAACATTTTGGGTGGGGGTAGGGCCCAACCCCGGGAAAAAACCAAAAACCCCCTTTAACAACAAACAACAGGTTTAATTAAAAGTAACTGCCACTGGGGACTTTTTTCTTTGTTTGTTAAAGTTTTCTCCCCCCTCTCTCCCCCCCACACTCTTTTAAAATCTCTTTTTCCCCATTACCCCTCATCCCCCCCGGGGGCCCGGCAACCCTCACCACCAATCCCGAATTAACCCGGGGGTTCCTTTTTAACTCTCCCTCTCTCCCTCTACGGGGAAAACCCCTCTTTCCCCGCCCCGCTCCCCGCAGTCTGAAAACCAACGGGGAAAAAACTTTTTTTTTTAATTTTTTAAAAACCCCTCTCAACCCCTGTGTCTGTCTGTGTTTTCTGTCAAAGTTTTTTTGTCTGTGTGTCTGTCTAGTCTCTTTTTGGGTCTGTTGTCTGTCTGTCTCTCAGTCTGGGTGGTTTTTGTCTTTCTGTGGTCTATCCTCACACAAAAACACCACACAACACACACAAAACAACAATAAATATATAAATTTTTTAAAAAAAACCCCCCCAAAAAAAAAAAAGGGGGTAAATTATTTTATTAAAAATTTTTTAAATATATATAATAAAAATTTTTTTTATCTTGTTTTAAATTTTTTTTTTTGTTTTTTTTTTCCCCCCGCCAAGTTTGTTTGTTGTTTTGGTTTTGATTTTTTATATTTAGTTTTGAGTTGTGTATGAGTTGGTTTAAGGGGTTTTGTTTTTGTTTTTGTTAAAAAATTATATTCACGCCCAATTTTTGTTAAAATGTTGTTATTCCCAACCGGGGATTTATGTTATTGTGCGCGCGGCGGGCGGGGTGTTGGGATTTGTGTGTGGGTTTTGTGGGTGTGTGGTGTTTTTGGGGTGGTTAAATTTTAAAAATATTCCCCTTTAATGTCTTAGGTTGATGGGTTTTCCGCATGTGACGGGGGCCCCTACGAGGGGAGAATGTTTTGCTTTAAAAGGGTTTTTGGGGTTTTAAATACTTTTTGATAACAAGTTTTTTTGAAAAAATTTTTTGGGGTGTTTTTGATTGGGGGTGCCCCGCCCGGGGCCCCGCCCCAGGGGAAAAGGGGCCGGGTTTGGGGTCAAAAGCTATAATGTTCTCGGGGCCCGTTTTTAAAGGGGGCTGTGTCTGGTGTATATGGAGCCACGCTAATAATTTTTTTTGTGTTGTTTTTTCAAAATTTTTTTAAAATTTAGAATGAAAATAAACAAATGTCCCCTTTTTTTTTGTTTTTTAAATTTCCCCGAAAACCTTTTGTTTTTTAAATTTTCTGCACGCTTTTTACCCCAAAACCCCAACCCCGACCTTTTGCCAATAGGCGGGGGAAGGGATTTAGCCTTTTAAAGGGGGAAAAAGTTCTACGGGCGTTTGGGGACACAGGACCTCCAAAATTTAAAAAATCCCCACCCAACTAAAAATGGGGGGAAAAATCCGTTGTTTTTTAAATCCCTTTTGGGAAAAACCTTTTTGAACGGGCCGTCCTTGGGGGGGGCAAGAAACCCGTTTAATTAACATCAGAAATCCCCGGGGGGCTCAAAAACCCAAAAAAACCCCCCAAACCAAATCCAAACCCCCCGGAAGGGAGAGAATTTTAAAAAAATTCCGGGGAAATTTTAATTTTTGGCAAAAAAACCCCGGGTGAAAGGGGGAAAACCGGGGGGAAAAAAACCCCCCCCCTTTAAACCCATAAAAAGAAAATTAAAAACTTTACTTCGTATCCCCAAATTGGGTGATCTTAATTTTTGAAAAAAAACCCAAAAAAAGGGGGCGGGGGAAAACGGAAAAGGTTAAATTTGGGGGTTTTGTGTGATGTGGAGGGGTATGGGGTGGGGTTTTGGGTGTTTTTGGGGGTTTGTTGGGGTGTGAGGGTGTTGTTGTTTATTTTTTTAATTTTTTTGTTTGGGAAAAAAATTTTTTTTTGGGGGTCCCGCCCCCGTTTATTCTTTCGTGGGTTTTTTAAAAAAAAAATTTTTAAACCCATGCTTTACTTAAAAAAGTTTTTTTCCCCCCCCTTCCTTCACTTTAAAAACGTTCCCAAAAAACCCAATTTATAAAACAATACAGAAAAACAAGTCGAGGGTTTTTGGGGCCCCCCCCCGGGGGGGTAAAGGGGAAAACCAAAAAAAAACCCCCTTTTTCCCCTTCCCCCAAAACATTAAAAATTCAAAAAATTTTCCCAACCCCATAGGGGCCCCCTAGTTTTAACCAAAAAACCCAAAACAAAAACCCGCGGGGCCCCTTTTTTTAACCAATTTTTTTTTAAATTTTCCCGCCCCCAAACCCCCCTTTGTATGGGGAAAAAACGTTTTTGACCCCAACCTAACAGTTTCTCTCCTTCCTTCTCTCTCCTCTCTCTCTACTTTTCCCCTCTCCCCTTTTCCCTCTCTTCCCCTCCTTCTCCCCTCTCTCTCCTTCCCTCTCCCCTCCACCCCCTCCCACTCTCATCTCTCCGTGAAAAGAAACATGTGCATGAATGCTTATTCCTTAAATGCTTAACCCTTGTAAAATAAAGATTATTCATTTATTCTGTCAGTCATTATTTATTTATTCAGTCATTTATTCATTCATTCATTCTCTCTCTCTCTCTCTCTCTCTCTCTCCCTCTCCTCTCTCCCTCTCTCTCTCTCTCTCTCTCTCTCTCTCTCTCTCTCTCCCCTCTCTGCCCCCCCCCCCCCCCCTCAAACACCCCACCATCCCCACCGCCAACATCACGTCACAACAACAACCAGTTACCTTTTGAACGCACACACACGCGCACACACAGGCGAACGAACGTATAATGATCCCACTTTGCACAACACACCTCTCACTAAACAAACCTCTCTCCTGGTCAACGAACGTTAAGAGAGAAAGTGCGACACAAACCAAAAAAACAAAAAAACCCAAACCAAAAACAGCCCCAGACACATGTATAATCTACATTGTATCCAACCAAACAAGCCGTGAGGAGAAGACTTGACTCCATTTGACTTCTCACCAACTGCTTGGGAAGTCACAACTATACTGGCATCGGGCGCACTGAAGAGGTGAAGGCAGACAATTCACTCACACACTCACACACGGAGTAGTAAATGTAAGAGCTGACATCACCTTGAAAAGAAAAACAAAGTGTGACAAGGAAGAAAAGGGAAGGGCAGAGAGAAACAGAGTATAGGCCTAGGCCTAAAGCAGCCATCCAACCTTCACTAGTCTACTCTATACCAATCCTTCTTTACGTCACGTTTCACTGCTTCTGTTCCTCCCCCCCCCCTTCCCCCCTCCCCCCCTCCTCCTCCTTCGTTCCTTTCATCCTCTTCCTCCCTCCCTCCCTCCCTCTCTCTCTCTCCCCTCTCCTCTCTCTCTCTCTCTCTCTCCCACACACACATTACATAGCCCCTACTACACTACTACACCTGAAGGATCTCCAATCATTCGCCCGTGACACAATCATGACAAACCGGTCACGTGAGCTCCTTATAAGGAGAGTAAAGGGGGGAGCAGAACATAGGCTGTTGTTTTTTGGCCTAAGTGGGGCAACATTAGTCATAGCTCAATGCTTTGGCCTGAATGTATTGTGTGTGTTTCGTGTGTGTGTGTGTCTTGTGTGTGTGTGTGTGTGTGTGTGTGGTGTGTGTGTGTGTGTGTGTGTGTGTGGTGTGTGTGTGTGTAAAGAGAGAGAGAGAGAGAGAGAGAGAGAGAGAGAGAGAGAGAGAGAAGAGAGAGAGAGAGAGAGAGAGAGAATCAATGAATCAGTGAATCAAAAAATAATCTTTATTTTTAAGGGTGACAGAAAAGCATTTAAATACTTTTTTTCATCGGTCCCTTGCCCTGATTAGAGACTATAAAAAACAAAACAAAACAAAAGAAAGCAAAAACAAAAAATCAAACAAAACCCCAAACCAAAACAAACCAAAACAAACAATAATAATATAGCAACCCCCTCCCCAACAAGAGAGAGAGAGAGAGAGAGAGAGAGAGAGAGAGAGAGAGAGAGAAGAGGAGAGAGAAGAGAGAGAGAGAGAGAGAGAGAGAGAGAGAGAGAGACTTTTATCAAGTCAGTTTCAGACAGACTGAAGGAATTAAACACACCACCATTTACATTAATATAGCACAACATACTCTTTTGTTTTTCTTTCGGACAAAGATCTTGAGGCAGCTATTAAGCCCCAGATAGTTGGAACTCTCTCCCACCCTCTCTTTAAGATCTAATCTTACGCTAGATACATTCAGAACATGACTTATAATCTGTGACTCACTTTTTTTCGCGAAAGCTGTTACTCCATCCAATCAACCTTGTCCAAGTAGAGTGGTTTTCCTGATTGTTGGTATAATTCATCATAGTTGAAGTGGAAGGAAGTTTGCATAGCCTACTCTGCGTGCGTGCGCATTCGGTATACTTTGAGCATAGGCTATAACTATATCTTGGGGATTACGCCATAAAGCAAAAACAAGTGAAAGTAGTAGCAGTAGTAGTAGTAGTAGTAGTAGTAGTAGTAGTAGTAGTAGTAGTAGTAGTAGTAGTAGTAGTAGTAGGCAGCAGCAGTAGCAGCAGTAGCAGCAGCAGCAGCAGCAGCAGTAGTAGTAGTAGAGTAGTAGTAGTAGTAGTAGTAGTAGTATAGTAGTAGTAGTAGTAGCAGCAGCAGCAGCAGCAGCAGCAGCAGCAGTAGTAGTAGTAGTAGTAGTAGTAGTAGTAGTAGTAGTAGTAGTAGTATAGTAGTAGTAGTAAGTAGTAGTAGTTAGTAGTAGTAGTAGTAGTAGTAGTAGTAGTAGTAGTAGTATAGTAGTAGTAGTAGTAGTAGTGATGGTGGTTGTGGTGGTGGTGGTGGTGGTGGTGGTGGTAGTGGCAGAAGTTGTAGCAGCAGTAGTAGTAGAAGTCGTAGTAGTGACAGAAGTAGTAGAAGTAGTAGGCTATAGCGCTAGTAGAAGTAGTAGTAGTAGCAGTAGTAGTAGCAGCAACAACAACAACAGCGGCAGCAGCAGCAACAGCAGCAGCAGCAGCAGTAGTAGTAGCAGCAGCAGCAGCAACAACAGTAGTCATAGTAGAATCGGGATACCTTATACGATCGTCTTTTTAACAGAGGCATAGAATAAATGCTAATAAAAAGGAAATGAGAGGCCTTTCAAGTGGCACAACTAATAATAATAATAATAATAATAATAATAATAATAATAATAATAATAATAATAATAATAATAATGATAATGGTAATGATAATAATAATAATAATAATAATAATAATAACAACAACAAAAATTATTATTATAATTATAATAATAAAAAGAACTGAACACTCAATGAAAAAGCAATACAAACACTTTCAGGAACCGCTTGTAACATAATGATGAGAAAAGAACCATAATTTACAGAGTAAAAGGTTTGCGTATTCAAAACAGGCTTAATATTGTTCTCTCTGTTTCTCTCGTCTCTCTCTGTCTCACTGTCTCTATCTCTGTCTCTCTGTCTCTGTCTCTATTTCTGTCTCTCTCTCTGTGCGTGCGTGCGTGCGTGCGTGCGCGCGCGCGCGCGCGCGCGCGTGTGTGTGTGTGTGTGTGTGTGTATTTATAAAACGCAAGTGTATGCATATCTATTAAATAAAACGTTATATCCTGTTCCGATTTTCGTAACAATAGGAGAGAGAGAGAGAGAGAGAGAGAGAGAGAGAGAGAGAGAGAGAGAGAGAGAGGAGAGGAGGAGAGAGAAGAGAGAGAGAGAGAGAGAGAGAGAGAGAGAGAGAGAGAGAGAGAGGACACTGACCAGCTGTCAGACAGACAGACAGACAGACAGACAGACGGACGGACAGTGTCCAACACTAGGCTAACCTACCAGGCCTGTAACTTAGTGTAAGCTAGGCTACAGAGATCCCCAGCATTGTGGCTGTACTGGCTGTCACACAAGCCTGTCATTACCCTCCTTCCCCCCATCCCCCTGCCCTCTTCAATCACCGCCTGCCCCAAGGGCATGGAATTCACAACCACACTCCTCCTATCCCTCCCAAACATAACACACACTTGACTTCTCACTTATTTATATTTCAAGGGCACTGTGCTGAATTCTCCAGGCAGTAGGTCGCTGGCAATTTTTTTTTTTTTTTTTTTTTTTTTTTACTATTGCTTTAAATTTCAACCTGGCGGAGCACTCTTATTTTTCCAGGTCACAGGATGCATGCTGGGTATGCTGGTGTCGCCCATTACACCAGCCCTAGGTGTAGGTGCCGCATACTGTTTTGTGAAGACAGTTTTTTTTTTGACATATTTCAAATTCTTTATTTTCTGTCATCCCTTTTAGGGATATGGAGTATTTTACATGACAGCAATAAACAAAATCATAACCGAACAACATACATGCACCATTTAACTGGATATTTGAACAATTACAATAAAGAAAAAAAAATGTTTACACATATCAAACTCACAAAGTTTACATGTTACTTCTGGTAATATCAATCATTTTAACAACATTGAGCTTATTTGGTGAAGAAAAGAGTTGTTCATACTTCAAAGTGTTTGGATGATTAGCATAATATTTTGGCAAACATTTTTTACGAGCTGGACACTGGACAAATAAAAGTGTCATGAAATTCGTCACCAATATCACCACTATTGCATTTTGTACAGTATCTTTCATTCTTTTGAATTCCCTCAAAACGTAGGATACTGATAGGCAAATTGTTTTTATTTGTGTGAAACTGAGCAAATCGAACAGAAACATTGGATGGCTGTCTGTCTGTCTATCTGTCTGACGTATATGCTAAATGAGTCGCACTGGTACACAGGACCTTAGGTTATTATATTTTTCATCAAACGCTCAGACAGCAGCTATTATTGTCTGTCATATTATGAGCGAAGATTCGTCAAGCTGCTATTGAGCGCCTGACAAGTCAGGCCCAGCACACCCGACTTTGACATGGCCTGGAAAAGAATGGTTATCTTTTAAGTCTTAAAAGAGAGAGAGAAAAAAAAACCTTGGAGAATGGACCAAGGAGGCAGAAAACAGACAAAGAAGGAGGTGACAGGAAGAAAAGGACCAAGGCAGAAACAAAGAGAGGGATAGAAAAGAGGGAATTTCTAACATAGAACTTCCACAAGATGGGGATGCCGTTTATACTCAGCATTCCCACAGTTGAGAAGGGGGGGGGGGGGGGGTGGGAGGGGGGGAGGTTTAGGATCTCATCTGAAGGACACATCTTCATAATGGAGTCCATATTTGAATCATAACTTGCAGGAGGAGAAACAGCAACAACAACATCAACAGTAACAACAACAACAACAACAACAACATCAACACCAGCAGCAGGAACAACAACAACATCAACAACACTTCTCTCAAGCAAAGACATCAGGGAAGACCCGAACCTTCCCCTTCAGTAACCTGCCATCACATTTCGAGTTCCACAAGCTCTAACCACTAAGCAATCCTCTACCTTAATCCTTCCCCCCCCCCCCCTGCCCCTCTCTACCATTCCTAACCCTTTCCCCCCACCCCCACCCCCACCCCTAACCCCTCGTCATCCGCATTGGGTCATAGACTGTATATTATGTCGTAAACCACTCAACTTCTGAGTGTTCTTCCTCCCCAGTAAAGCGGGATTATAGGGCCCAGGTAAACTAAGGACAGATACAGACAGACAGACAGGCGCCTGTGTTCGAGGTATTGTGCCAACACTATTAATGCCCTTGTGGTGGGTTTGCTTTTTTTTTTTTTCTTTTTTATTCCTCGACTAGAGCTAAGCTCCCAGGTTTACCAATACTGAGATTTTTTTGGGCGCATATCCGACATTATTATTTTGCTTACCATGAAGGTAGCCGCATTCCGACTCCGGGAAGGTATGCTGGGTTTATTCGTGTTTCTGTAATCCCCACCTAACGCTGACATGAATTACAGGATCTTTAGTTTATTAACGTGCATGTTTCATCTTCTGCGTCTCTAAACGTCCGTCTCTCTCTCTCTCCTCTCTCTCTCTCTCTCTCTCTCTCTCTCTCTCTCTCTCTCTCTCTCTCTCTCTCTCTCTCTCTCTCTCTCTCTCTCTCTCTCTCTCTCTCTCTCTTTGTTATATATATATACCACACACACACACACACACACACACACACACACACACACACACACACACACACACACACACACACACACACGAAAGGAACGAAGGCACTGTCAGGTCTGCACTTGAAGCTGACCTGGGAGATGGTAAGAGTTCCCAGCTTTAATTCACGAGATACTGTCGAGATTCGAACCCTCGACTTCATTGGACCCAAGGGATCGAAATCGAATGATCCTAACCACTTGGCTATAGCGTCGGTCGAACAGTGTTTGTTTTGTGTGCTAGTTTTTGTTTGTCTTAATGTTGTTGATGTTGTTCTTGATGTTGGTTTCGATTGGGTTTGGGGTTTGTTATGGTTTTGTTAATAACTTTGGGTTGACCTACCAGCCGCCATGGCGCAGTGGTTAGCGCCGTGGATTCCGGACTGGAAGGTCGCAGGTTCGAATCCCATAAGTCATAGGGATTTTTTCGGGCTCCGGCTGGCTCCTACCCAGAGTGAGTGTGCTGTGGGCTCAGTGGGGAGACTGGGACCACACAGTCGAGCTTCATCCACTTTACGGATGCGAATTTGAGAGTGTTGCTCAAATTACCTGACCAACGCTGCAGGTGTCTGTATCTCTCGGGCCTGGTTGACGCCGGGATATATTATGACAGTAAGCGTAGAGAACAACCCTGTCAAGTAGTCTCAAAGCGGATGCACCTCCACAGCAGCATCATTACATCATCCTCATCATCATTGATCATCATGCAATAATAAAAATTGCCTCTGATTCGGTGGCCTCCGTTGCTCTGGTCTCATGGTGACCTCAGATTCGGTTTCCCCATACGCTTCTGTGCCTGTGGTGAATTTGTGTCAAAGCCTTTGGGGTTGGGGGTTCGTGGGGAGGCGGTCGTTGGAGGGACGTTGTGGTGGTCGCCACCTTGGGTGGGTGACTCACTCAGTCTGGCTCCGCGACTGAGCTAATACTGTCGTTAGTAGGGGGCTTAGTAGGTGGTGTCCTGCGTATGTTAGCTCAGAACAGGCACCACTGAACACCACCAAAGTGACCCAGCAGAAGTGCAGGGCCCCTCTGGCTGGTGGCCCCGCGGCGGCCTAATATTGATAAGCTCCCTGTGCATGTGGACTCCCGACCCCGGGGGTGAGACACAACGAATCTGGGTATGGCTGTGGCGGGGAGATTGAAATGAGCGGCGTGGGAGCAACAGTACGGGAACGTCACAGAAGATGAGGCAGCAAAAAAACAAAAACAAAACAAAACAAAACTTTGGGTTGACCTCACTTTTTCGTTTACTTGTCTTAAAGTACAGACTGAAAAAAAAACACGAAAGCTGCGTATGTGGATTTTTTTTTTACCGTTAATAAATATCTTCTTTTTTGTTCATTGGCTAGTAGAGTTCCTAAACGCATACCCACCCCCCTGCAGAAAAAGGTGCGGTTTAGGGCAAAGACGAAACCCAAAGAGCCGTTTTCAGGCCCGTCCTGCCCCAACTTTTGCACGGTTACAGACCCCAAGGCACCAAGACCATATGCCACTGTATGCATACACCATCTCCCACCATCTTTGATGTGCGTGGCGCCGGATTTGTGGCTAAACCGCAGCCCTCTAGCGCTGCCCTCGCCACTTTGTGGCAAGGAAATCAAGCACAGTGTAGGCAACAAAAAGCAAGCAGGGCCCACATTAATAATGACAATATACAGTAATAATTATGATACTCCATAGCAATCTGTAGGGTCCCCGCCACATGCATGCATACAAACAAACATACTGACAAACACCAGCGCGCGCGCACGTACACGCCACGATATCCAACCCCTTGCAGAAAAAGGTGCGGTTTGAGGCAAAGACGGGACCCAAAGAGTCGTTTTCAGGTCCGACTTTCCCAAACTTTTGCACGGTTACAGACCCCAAAGCACAAGGACCATATGCCACTGTATGCATACACCCTCTCCCACCATCTTTGACGTGCGTGGCGCCGGACTTGTGGCGACACCGCGGCCCTCAAGCGCTGCGATCGCCACTTTGTGGCAAGGAAATCTGGTACAGTGTAGGCAACAAAAAGCAAGCAGCGCGAACAATAATAATGACAACATACAGCAATATGATACTCCACATAAATCTGTATGGACCCTGCCACATGCACGCACATAAACAAACACACTGACAAACACCAGCTCGTGCGCACGCGTGCGCGCAACGATACCCAACCCCATGTCGAAAAAGGTGCGGTTTCGGGCAAAGACGGGAACAAAGAGTCGTTTTCAGACCCGCCCAACTCCAACTTTTGGACGGTTAAAAACCCAAGGGCACCAAGAACATATGCCACTGTATGCATACACCGTCTCCCACCATCTTTGATGTGCGTGGCGCAGGACCTGTAGCGACACTGCGGCCCTCAAGCGCTGTCATCGCCACTTTGTGGCAAGGAAATCCGGCACAGTATAGGCAACAAAAAGAAAGAAGGGCGCAAAAAATAAATATGACAATATACAGCAATATGATGCTCCAAAGCAATCTGTAGGGTCCCCGCCACATGTCCGCACACAAACGAACACACTGACAAACAACTGCGGGCGCGCGCGTGCCCACATGCATACCCACCCCCCTCCCGAAAAAGCTACCGATTTGCGCAAAGATGGCCCCCAAAGGGCCGTTTTCGGCCTCGTCCGACCCTGACTTTTGCGAGGTAAAAGATCCCACAGCACCAAGACAATACAGCACTGTATGCAGACACACTCGCCAACCATCTTGGATATGCCTGGTGGCGGATTTGTGGCGACAACACAGCGCTCAAGAGCTAGGTAAACGTGTTTCTCGGAAGGAAAGCTGGTAAGTGTAGGCCACCGAAATCTTACTCTGTGCGCAAGAATAATGACAATATAAAGCAATATGATGCACCACAGCAAACTGCAGGGTCCCCGCCAAATGAGAGCACACAGACCAACAAACTGACAAACGCCACGGCGAGCGAGCGTGCGAGCATGCATACCCACCCCAATCCCGAAAAAGCTGCCGATTTGAGCAAAGATGGTGCCCAAAGGGCCGTTTTCGGCCCCGTCCGACCCCAACGTTTGCACGGTAAAAGATCCCACAGCACCAAGACAATACGGCACTGTATGCATGCACTCTCTCCGACCATCTTCGATATGCGTGGCGCAAAATTTGTGGCGACGACACAGCGCCCAAAAGATAGGAAAGCGTGTTTGTCGGAAAGAAACCTGGTAAGTGTAGGCCACCAAAATCCTGATCTGCGCGCATAAATAATGACATTAAACTGCAATATGATGCATCACAGCAAACTGCAGGGTCAAAGCCAACTGAGCGCACACAAATAAACACACTGACAAACACCAGAGCGCGCACAAGTACGACCACAAATACCCACCCCTTCCCAAAAAGACTGCCGATTTGAGCAAAGATGCCCCAAAAAGAGGGGTTTTCGGCCCCGTCCGACCCCGACTTTTCCACGTTAAAAAAATCCCACGGCAAACAGACAATACGGCACTATATGCAGACAATCGCTACAACGATCTTCGATATGCGTGGCGTCAGATTTGTGGCGACAAAAATGCGCGCAAGAGCTAAGAAAGCGTGTTTGTTGGAAGGAAAGCTGCTAAGTGTACGCCACCAAAATCCTATTCTGCCCCCAAGAATAATGACACTATAAAGCAATATGATGCACCACAGCAAACTGAAAAGTCTCCTCCACATGCGCGCACACAAACCAACATACTGACAAAAACCAGGGCGCGCGCGCGTGCGTGCATGCATACCACCCCCCTCCCGAAAAAGCATCCGATTTGAGCTAAGATGGCACCAAAGGGCCGTTTTCGGCCCCGTCCGACCCCGACTTTTGCACGGTAAAAGATCCCACGGCACCAAGACCATAGGGCACTGTATACATACACTCTCTCCGACAAACTTAGACAGACGTGGCGCAGAATTTGTGGCGACGACACAGCGCCCAAGAGCTAAGAAAGCGGGTTTGTCGCAAGGAAAGCTGCTAAGTGTACGCCAACAAAATCCTGCTCTGCGCGCAAGAAGAATGACACTATACAGCAATATGATGCACCAAAGCAAACTGCAGGGTCTCCGCCACATGTGCGCACACAAACCAACACACTGACAAACACCAGCGCGCACTTGCGTGCGTGCATGCATACCCACCCCCCTCCCGAAAAAGCGGCTAATTTAAGCCAAGATGGCCCCCAAAAGGGCCGTTTTTGGCCCCGTCCGAACCCGACTTTTGCACGGTAAAAGATCCCACGG
>CM060337.1:24013546-24041046 GCA_030674155.1 Stramonita haemastoma
TAAACAAGATCACTGCAGTGGTTCGGAGCCCAGAATTGAATTCTGAAGCCAAAATGTTTCATTATTTTTTTCTTTCAGTTTTTAAGTCTTGTATCCTGGGTTGTAGAAGTCAGGAGAATGTTGTTGCATGTATTCACAGTACTTCTCACCTGGCATGGTCATTCTCTCCACCTGTGAACCTCTGATTATTGCATTTTCATCATACTCGCATATGTACTCAAATGCCCTCTCCTATGCCTGTAGCTGCTCAGTAGTTTTCTGGTCTGTTGATGTTTCAGCATGCCTGTCTTCACATCTCAGATAGTCTTTTCTACAACCTTCGTGATAGTGAGCTTCACGTACTACAAGATCTGTATCTTGATAATGAGTGAAAATGTCATCTTGTTTAGTTTTGGCTGCATCCTGTATAGACTGTTCTGCTGTCTTGGCGATACATTTTCCAAGTTTTCCAAAACATGGAACCCCTTTTGAAGCTTTCTTTTTAAATTTCTTCTTGCAAAAAATGCAACTGTCTTTTGGAAGCAATGGGCCTGAAGTAGCGACAGTCCTTTAGGTTTTGATGGTCCTGCAACCTCTTCACTACCTGTCTCACGCTTACTTTTCCTGGCAAATTTCACACTTGTAAACTGTGCATAACAGCTTCTGTGATAACCATGGCGTGTAAAGTCAAGGTCTCCTGGAATACAATTACAAATCTCATCTAGTCTATGACATGCCACATCTGAAGAACGTCTCAAGTGAAGAGACTTTTAAATAGTTTTTTTGTGCTTTCTTCAGTTAGTGGAGTTACAGTCTTTTCTGTTATTTTGGAAATGAATTATACAAGTTCTCCCACCCCTGGAAGTTTTTCTTTTGCACTTAAATGTACTTTTGAAGGTCACTGGATGTTCATCTGCCATGTTGAAATGTTCATTTTCTACAGGAAATGTCACATGGGGAAGATGAAATACACTTTCAGTGAGAGACTGCACACTTGCCAGTGACTCCACTCTCCTCAAAAGTCTTTGGATGAGACTGTAAACCGAGGCCCCGTGTGCGAACGTACCCAGAACGTCTTACGCACACGTTAAATCATGTTCCGCTTTTCGTAAGAGTAGGCCATTGTGTGCGGGTGGGAACAGATGAAAATATTTACACAACTGCATACACACGGGGACTGGATGAAAAAAGCACATGAGTGCTTATTCCATTATCCTCGATATAAAAAAATAAAATAAAAAATAAAAATAAATAAAACGACCTGAAACATGATGGTTAAAATGGATACTAAAAGTACTACTCAACAGTTTGCCTTATCCCCAACGTTTGTGGTGGAGGACGCGGAACTGAAAAGAACAACGAATTATGACCACGCCTTGTTCTATTTTTAGATGTATGTTATCGTGTGTCACTTGAATGTGCTGTGGTGTGTGTGTGTGTGTGTGTGTGTGTGTGTGTGTGTGTGTGTTACACGTGTGCACACGTGCGTGACTGATCTGCATATTATGTGTAATTTCTTGAGGAAAAAAAAAAGAAACTAAAAAAAATCATAGACTCAAAGCCCTGTGGTTAACACATCCTCTTCGTTAATGATACTTATGGCTGTTGCAGTACTTACTGTGTGTTACAGACATTCTCTGATCAATAATAACATCTTGATCTAGACTTATTTGTGCATACTTTGTGGAACATACTGATAGTTGGATACATTTCTGGCACCGGACACACAAGGCGTGAGATGAGAAAGTGCCCCTCAACTGACAGTGAGAGAACAGAACAGCGCTCGGCTGTGGTTGAGTGGTAAGACAGATTTCAGCTGCGTGCGGTTCGGACAGCCGCGCATTAAAGTCATCACTGTAGTTTTGTTTTAAATAGGTCAGCAAAAAACTGTGCCTATATAATCGGGAAAATTATACTAGATGCTATTCACAATAAAATTATGAGAAGTTAAGCCAGATTTTGTGCAATAATCGCAGCGTGAACATCCCTACCCCAAAAACCTAAATATAGGGCGCAAAGAGGGGAAAATGCACTGTTGATACACCTCTCACTCCTGAAATAACCTGTATCCCAGAGGGTAACATGTCAAATGTTTCTACCAACATCATAAGCTTTCAGAAAAACAAAGTCAAAAATCCCCCCAGGGGGGGGGAGGTTTCCCTCTCCTAGATCATGGTCTATAGGGGTGTTGGGTTTTTTTTAAACAGAGATGTGCTTGGAGTAAATGAGGTAGTGGTACTGAAATAACAACCAATCAGAAAGGCCCACTACCAATGCAGAATTGCTGCTGCGTATAAAAGCTTTTTTGTGTTTCTTCTCTGAGCATATAAACCTATCTAAAAGCGTGCGAAATTGACATCCCCCCCCTCCCTTCTTTTTTTTTTCCTTTACATGTCTGTTTTCCTCTATGGTAGCAGGCTACCATCAACAGCGGGCAGTGGGATAGGTCTCCACCCCCACCCTCCACCCTATTAAACACCTGCACATGGGCGCCTAGAAACTTAACAGTCTGTGACACACCTGTAGTGAAGGTAAGATGTTGCTGCTTGGGTATTTATTTGAATCTAAACATACTTGCAGTTTAGTAGGCAGTACTTGTTCATGTATGTATGTTTGGTTTGGTTGTTTTTTTACTGTCCAGAGTTGCCTTTCGAACACACATACACATACACACCCACACTGCATGTAGTGAGACATTCATGCAAACATATACATGCATACGAACATTCATTCATGCAGATAGACATGCATGCACAGAATGGCAGACACAAACTGCTACAAACTACCCATTTTTACCACTCCCCCTCCCTCCCACTTTTTTGTTCTTTGAATGCTCACACAGTAGCAACAAAGTCTGTCATAATAGCAAAACATGTCTAGTGCTGCTGTGAAGAACCTCACAAGTCAGGCCTAGTGCATTTCTCTTCAGCATAGGAGAGAACTGTCTTCTTTAAAGTCTTTCTGCAAAAAACGTAGGCAAATGGACCAATAATGCAGACAATAGACTCTTGTCTATTGGACCAAGGCAGAAGCAATGAGTGAGATAGAAAAGAAAATTTGAAAAGAGATTTAGCAGAAAATTTCCAGACAGTAGTGATGCTATCTATATTGATACCCCCCCCTCCCCCCCTTTATGCCTACTGGGAGATCTGTCCATCTGATAATCCAGATTGTAAAGAGACTTTAGCAGACACTTAAACAAACTGCCGCCAACTTCTCTTTCACAGAATGGGGTCACATTCCCAACTCATGTCCTAAATTCAGCCACCAACCACGGCAAGGCAGCACCTTGTTTGAAAATAAGCCTAGGCCGCCACTTCCCCCCCCCCTCCCCCCTGAATTTGAATTTCAAAACAATCCCGTGCTGCTGTATCTGCCACGCTGATAGATCTAAAATGAGGTCGCCCACGTTGCTCTCGTGTGCACGCACGCATGCACGTACAGGCACATACACACACACAGTACATTGGATTAATACATTCTCTTTTAGTGTAGGACAAAGATGCTCTCTGTATAAGAAAGAATTAAACTTCCTGACGTAAAATAAGATACTGAATCAGAGATGAAAAATTTAGGATAGAAAGGTACGAAGCTAATTCTCTTAAAGGCAGATCAAAGCCTAGTTATTGCACATCCCTAGATAATCAAATGTGACACTCCACCACATAAGGAGTCGATTGCACAAAAGGTCAATTTTCAGTTATTGACAAGCAGTTAATCGGCAATTAAATGGCTATATAATACAAAAAACAGACTAAAAATCTGACAATTCTATCAAAAGTTATTTCAACTTGAAGTGATAGACTGAAGAAGAACAAATGACAAAATGAGAAATTGACAAGTTAAGGGCTGTGGTATATTTAAAACAGGTTTAAAGGCAAAAGAAAACACAATTATGCCTTGATATTTCACTACAAGGTACAGTAATGGCAATAGTTCTGTAATCAATCAAATATTTAAAATCAACAACTTGACCCCCACCTGCCTTTAATGGCTCCTAGCGGGAAAGTAGGTCATGTGCTAAGCGACTCACTTTGTGGTGGAGCACCACAAATGTTTTAAACAAAATAACAAGCATAGACACAACTACTTGCTAGTATTTCAAAGACCCATAAACAAACTGTGCAAATTGAGCTTCTTGTATTCAGGATAGGCTCCCAAAACTTTGAAACTTACCAAAAACAAAGATCAGTTTCAAACCCATCTAAATATATAATTATTTCATAAATTACTAGGTGTTTGGTGGTCTAGAGGTAATGCGCCTGTCTAGAAAGCGAAAAGCCCGTGTCAAAGTGTGCGGTAATTTGAACCCCATTTGGGCCCAAAACTTTTCCGCCATCCATTACATCATGAGTGGTGGTCTTTCGGATGAGACAATAAACCTTTAGCGCACGTGAAAGAACCCACGGCAACAAGAGGCTTGTCCCTGGCAAAATTCTGTTGAAAAAAAGCCACTCTGATAGGGAAACAATTTTTTTATACACCTGCAGACAGGAAAAAGAAAAGAAAATTTAATAACGGGTAGGTGCTGTACTTGTGGCGATGCGCTCTTCCGAGGGGAGCAGCCTGAAATTCACGGAGAGAAATCTGCTGTGACATAAAGTGGTTTAGAAGACGATTTGTAAACTTGTACAGTGATCTTTTCTTTGTCTCATCCTTCTCGGTTTCACTTGAATGTGTTTGTAGTGGGCTTTATTCTTACACTTTTTACACTTTCACGACACCTTAAGTCACGGCACATTCTTCTGTGTGAAGCTCGGGCTGCTCTCCCTGGGGAGAGCGCGTCGCCACGAGAGCAGTGCCACCCATCTTTTTCTTTCCCCATCTGCAGCAGTATTGGCTTCCCGATCAGAGTGGCTGTTTTCAACAAAATTTTGCCAGGGACAACTCTCTTGTCGCCGAGGATTCTTTTACGTGAGCTAAATATTTTTTGTAAGACATGGGACCTCCGTTTATCGTCTCATCTGAAAGACTAGCACCCAGACCACCACTCATGGTGTAATGGATGAGGAAAATTGGGGGCCTAAACGAAGAGAACGATAGTCTAAAGAATCAGCTGGACTCTATTACACAGAAGTGTGACTTTCTTGAAAACTACAGCAGAAGAAATAACCTACTGTTCTTTGGAATACAGAAGAACCAGGAGAAAGAAAGCTGGGAGGATTGTGAGAGACAGGTCAGAACAGTGATCAGGGAAGGAATGGAAATCACAGGAGAGAGAGAGAGAGAGAGAGAGAGAGAGAGAGAGAGAGAGAGAGAGGAGAGAGAGAGAGAGAGAGAGAGAGAGAGAGAGAGAGAGAGAGACAGACAGACAGACAGACAGACAGGCAGGCAGGCAGGCAGGCAGGCAGGCAGGCAGGCAGGCAGGCAGACAGACAGGCAGGCAGGCAGGCAGGCAAGCAGGCAGGCAGGCAGGCAGGCAGACAGGCAGGCTGACAGACAGACCGAGACATACAGACAGACAGAGACAGAGTATTTATTTATCTATCTATTCATTATTGTTTATTTCTTTTTTTGTATTTATTTGTCTATTTCTTTCTTTCTTTACCTATCATCCATTTGGAGGATGTGCATGTTTTCACATCCAGTCCCCGTGCGTATGCGCTTTTGTAACATTTGTCATCCGTTCCCACCAGCACACCATGGTTACTCTTGCCAAGAGAGAGAGAGAGAGAGAGAGAGAGAGAGAGAGAGAGAGAGGAGAGAGAGAGAGAGAGAGAGAGAGAGAGAGAGAGAGAGAGAGAGAGAGAGAGAGAGAGAGAGAGAGAGGAGAGAGAGAGAGAGAGAGATTTGATTTATTCTTTTATATCGAGGATAATGGAATAAGCATTCTTGTGTTTTTTTTCATCCAGTCCCCGTGTGTATGCATTTATGTAAATGTCATCTGTTCCCACTGGCACACGATGGCCTACTCTTACGAAAAGCGGAACAGGATTTAACGTGTGCGCAAGGTGTTCTGCGTGCGTTCGCACACGGGGCCTCGGTTTAAAGTCTCATCCGAAGGACTTTTGGGGAGAGTGGAGTCAGTACTGATGTTAACTCCAGGAGAAAAATCTCCTCGACCGGATTCGAACCCGGGTCGTCAAATTGCCAGCGCAATATTCTGACCACTAGGCTATCCGTCAGAGAGAGAGAGAGAGAGAGAGAGGAGAGAGAGAGAGAGAGAGAGAGAGAGAGAGAGGAGGAGGACACACACACACACGCATACACACACGCACGCACACACACACACACGCACGCACACACACACACACACACACACACACACACACACACACACACACACACACACACACACACACACACACACACACACACACAGGTTGAAAAAAAACCACCAAAGATATCAAAAGTTCTCACTACGGTAGAAAATGTATTATGTGACATTCAAAAACATGAAAATTCGCATAAACAAATACACTTTTTGTTTTTACACAACAAGCAATCTTACTACAACATACGTTCTTCATTAAAAAACAAAAAAACAAAAAACAAACAAACAAAACAAGACCATTTGATGTGATTCGAGAAAAAAAACCCATCTCCCCCCACACTTTCCACACCACTGTACAAATTAGAATTTTCTTGTTATTTTTTCTTGATTTCCTTTCTCTTAATATAACAAAACCTTAGAGAGAGAAAGAGGAGAGAGAGGAGAGGAGAGGAAGGAGAGAGGAGAGAGAGAGAGAGAGAGAGAGAGAGAGAGAGAGAGAGAGAGAGGAGAGGGAGAGAGAGGAGAGAGAGAGAGAGAGAGAGAGAGAGAGAGAGAGAGAGAGAGAGAGAGAGAGAGAGAAGAGAGTACATGGGCACAATTTACTAAATACTAGATTAAAAAAAAAATAATAATAATGAATAGAATTACTCTTTCACAAGTTAAGTCGATGTGTTGGTGTAAAATCTGCCATTAGTCTTCCAGCAGAAGATCAATACACAGATCTGCCCACAAACATCATCTTAAGTCATTTCACATAATATTAATGCCAACCACAGCAGAAGCTTTCTTTTTCATTTTCAAATGTAATGTGATTTAAAAAGCAAAGCAAGAAACACCTCTCCAGCACACTTTCCACACTATCCTACAACAGAGGTTTTCCTTGTCATTTCACAATTAATCTTATTATTCTCTTAAAAACAGAAAAAGACATACAAACAACACATGCTCGTTTATTCATTACTATACATAAAATCATTAAAATACCGATGCCAATCACAGCACAAGCTTTCTGTCTGTTTTCTCATTTAAAGTGATTTAAAAATGAGAGAATTTCCTATACTATTATGCACCATGCATTTTTCTTGCTAATTCACATTTTTATCTCGTTCCTTAAAAAAAAAAGGAACAAGGGCACATTTTACCCCAATACTACACTTAACATACACTATTAGTCTTTCACATTCATTTTTTGTAAGATGTGTTAGTGTAAAATCTGCCATCAATCTTCCAGCAGAAGATCAATACACAGAACTGCCACCAACATCATCTAAAATCATTTCACAGAATATTAAATCCAATCACAGCACAAGCTTTCTTTTTATTTTCACATTTGGTTTGATTTTTTTTTTAATGAAAAAAAAAACCTCTCGAGCACACTCTCAACACTATTACACGACATTTTACATTTATTTTGTCACTTCACAAGTGATATCAATATTTTTAAAAATCAGACACAAGAAAAAATCACAGGCACATTTTATCCAATACTGTAATAAAATCATTAAAATATCAAAGCCAATCCCAACACAAGCAATTTTATTTTCATATTTGATGTGACTAAAAAAAATGAATAAATAAAAAAAGGAAACCTCTCCAGTGCATGTTCTACACTCTTATACAATGTACATTTTCCTTGTAAATTCACATTTGATCTCATTACTTACTTAAAATAAAAAGAAACACCAATCACACGGGCACATTTTATCCCACACTACACGTAAAATCATATACCAGTAGATCTAGTCTTTTATATACATTTTTACAAGATGTGTTAGTGTAAAATCTGCCATCAATCTTCCAGCAGAAGATCAATACACAGAATTGCCACCAAAAAAGAACACAAACAAAACAAAACAAAAACACTTAGCAGTCACACTTTTCATATATTATATATATCAATAGCAATCACGGCAAAGCTTTCATTTTGTTTCCACATTTGATGTGATTTATTTTAAAGGATAAAAAACCCTCATTACCAAAAAAAAGAAAAGGAAAAACCTGACAATTGTACTCACTGCTATACTCAAAATCATATACCAGTGGTCTTTCACATACATTTTTTTGTAAGATGTGTTGGTGTAAAAGCTGTCATCAATCTCCCAGCAGAAGATCAATACACAGATCTGCCACCAAGAGCATCTGAAGTCATTTCACAAAGTATTAATGCCAATCACAGCACCAGCTTTCTGTTTGTTTTTGAATGTGATATGATTTAAAAACCAATGAAAAAAAAGACCTCTCAGGTACAATTTTTACACTATTATACCACATGCATTTTTCTTGTCAATTTTCATTTGATCTAACTTTTTTAAAGAAAGACCAAACACACACACACACACACACACACACACACACACACACACACACACACACACACACACACACACACACACACACACGCACACACACACACACACACACACACACACACAGATGCACGCATACATACATACATACATACATACATACATACATACATACATACATACATACATACATACATACATACATACATACATACATACATACATACATACAATGTCAATGGCAATCACAGGACAAGCTTTTAAAAAATCTTCATAATGGATGTGATTTCAATGAAAATTACAAAACAAAACTTCACCATACACATTTTCTAGAATAATACTCAAACTATCCCAATTGTTTTGCCAATTTACATACTTTTTGTTGCATAAGCCCCCCCCCCCCCCCCTAAAAAAAACCAACAACAAAAAACCAACAACCCCCCCCCCCAAAAAAAAAGCCAACAAAACAAAAAACAAAAAAAACTACAAAGAAAAAACTCTTTCCCACTGCTGTTTTTATAATCACATATCAGTAGTCTTTCACATACATTTCTCATAAGAAGTGCTCGTGTAAAATCTGACATCAATCTTCCAGCAGAAGATCAATACACAGATCTGCCACCAACATCATCTAAAGTCATTTCACAGAATATCGATGTTAATCACAGCACAACCTTTTTGTGTTTTCACATTCCATGTGATTTTAAAAAGAACAGAAAAAGGAAAACATCCTAGGGCACACTTTCAACACTTTTATACAAAATGCTACATTTTTTTTCAATTCATATTTCCTCTCTTTATTTAAAACACACACACACACACACACACACACACACACACCACACGCACACACACACACGACCACACACATGCACACACACACACACACACACACACACACACACACACACACACACACACACACACAGAGTCATAAATACTACACTTTAAAAAATATGCCATTAGTTTTTAGTTTTTCCTAAAATGTGTTGGTGTAAAATCTGCCATCAATCTTCCAGCAGAAGATCAATACACAGATCTGCCCCCAACATCATCTAAAGTCATTTCACAGCCATGTTTTATCAAAGACTATGCACAAAACCATTACGATATCAATGCCAGTCTCTGCATAAACTTTCTTTTTGTTTTCACATTTCATGTGATTTACAACAAAATTAAAAGAAAACAGAAACAGAACAAATCATCTCCCGGACTCATTTTATACACCATTACACAACATGGTATATAACTCTTTGTTGTTTACATTTCATCGCTTTTTATCAAAAAATATTATTAAAAGACAAAACAATTATCCAATACAATACATAAAATCACTAGAGGAGGAATGTCAATCACACCATAAGCTTTCTTTTTGTTTTCAAACTTTATGTGATTTAAAAGAAAATTAAAATTTCAAAAAACCCTCTCTGTACACACTTTCTACAACATTATACAAACTATTACATTTTTCATGCCAATCTGCATCATATTAGATCATTACTTTTTTTTAAAGTCACACTTTACCCACTGCTATACTTAAAACCATTAAACAGTAAATAGTCTCTGACATACAATTTTCAGAAGTTGTGTTGGTGTAAAATCTGCCATCAATCTTCCAGCAGAAGATGAATACACAGATCTGCCACCAACATCACCGTAAGTTATTTTACAAAATATTAATGCCAATCACATCACTATTTTTCTCTTTCTTTTAAAAAAAGTTATTGATTAGAATTAAAGAATTTAAAGAATTAAAAAAGATATCCCTTCTAGGTTGACTTTCTACAACATGTTACATTTTTCTTCTCATTTCAAGGCTGACATTATTTGAAAAAAAACAACACAGGTAAGATATTCACTACTATACTTACAATCACATACCATAACTCTTTCATGTATATTTTTCGTAAGATGTGTTGGTGTAAAATCTGCTATCAACTTTCCAGCAGAAGATCAATACACAGATCTGCCACCAACATCATCTAAATTAATTTCACAGACTAAAAATTCCAATCAGAGCTCAAGCTTTCTTTTTGTTTTCAAATTTGATGTGATTTTTAAAAAAGAAATAAAACTTCCTATGGTACACTTTCAACAACAATATACAACATACTATCTTATTTTTGCACTATTTTTGTATAGCTGATCTCAGTATCTAACACACACACACACACACACACACACACACACACACACACACCACACACACACACACACACACACACACACACACACACACACACAGGCACATTTTCTTCAACACTATACCTAAAACCATATACCATTAGTCTTTCACTACATTTTTCATAAGATGTGTTGGTGTAAAATCTGCCATCAATCTTCCAGCAAAAGATCAATACACAGATCTGCCACCAACATCATCTAAAGTCATTTCACAGAATAATAATGCCAATCACAGCACACAAGCTTTCTTTTTGTTTCCACATTTGCTTTTTTTTTTAAAGCAAACAAAAAATCCCCATTTTCCTTACTTTTCACAACATTATGGAAACTATTACATTTTTTCTTGCCAGTTTACATCAACTTTGATCTCATTACTGTAAAAAAAAGAAACAAAAAAGGAAACAGACACACTTTACCTACTGCTATACTTAAAATCATACTCCAGTAGTCATTCACATACATTTTTTCTGAAGGTTGTGTTGGTGTAAAATCTGCCATCAATCTTCCAACAAAAGATCAATACACAAATCTGCCAATAGCATGACGATCACATGACGAACTTTGTTATTCCTTTCACAAAAAGTCCTATTAAAAAAATTGAAAGAATAAAAGGCCCCTTCTCCCCATAATGCCCACACCATTACACTACCAGCATGTTTCTCCCCAGTCTTCATTTGATTGATTTAAAATATAAACAAAAAATCCTTGAAGGCACACTTTAAACACTACAAGATATACACAGCAATAAGATGTGTTGATGTAAAATCTGCCATCAATCTTCCAGCAGAAGATCAATACACAGATCTGCCATCAACATTATCTAAAGTCATTTTACAAAATATCAATGCCAATCACAGCACGAACATTCTTTTTGTTTCCACAATAAGAAATTATTGATTTGGAAAAAAAAGAAAAAAAAGAAAACCCCTCACCTAACTTTCCACACCATTATAGAACATACTACTTTTTTGTCAATTCACATTTGACATCATTTCAAAAAGACAAAACACAATAAACACGAAAAACACATTATTCAATACTATATTTAAAATCACATACCATTACTCTTTCATATATACAATTTTCTAAGGTGGATAGGTGTAAAATCTGCCATCGGTATTCCAGCAGAAGATCAATACACAGATCTGCCACAAAAATGGCAACCGTGTAACCATCTTTCTTATTTCACTTTACATTTAAGGTGATAATTTTAACAAGAAAAAAAGACCCCTTCTCGCCACACACTGTCTATTCCATTATGCAATCTATAGTTTTCTCCCCAATCTTCATTTGATTCAATTTTTTAAAAAAAATACACCATCAATTTTTCAGCAGAAGATCAATACACAGATCTGTCTCCAACATAGCCATCACATGACAATCTTTGTTGTTCCTATCACATTTAATGTGATTACAAAAAAAATAAAAATAAAAAATAAATATACCTTTCCCAACACACAGTCCAAACAATTACACAGCCTATAATTTTCTCCTTAATTATTTGATTCTATTTTTCAAAAATTAAAGAAAACCCTTGCCGGCACACTTTACACATCATAAGACATCAAAGTGAAGATGTGCTGGTGTAAAATCTGCCATCAATCTTCCAGCAGAAGATCAATACACAGATCTGCCACCATCATCATCTAAAGTCATTAAAAAAAAAAACTAATGCCGATCACAAGACAGACGTTCGTTTTGTTTCTACAATTTAAAAAATATCGATTTGACTAAAAAAATTAAGTGCTTTTTTTTTTTAAAAAGAAAAAGAACAAAAAAAAGACAGTCTTCCGCTCCCTTTCTACACCATTATACAACATAATACATTTTTTGTCAATTCACATCCGACATCATTTAAAAAAAAAACCAAAAAAACACAGCCACGTTATTCACTACTATATTTAAAATCATATATCATTATTCTTTCAAATACATTTTCGTAAGATGTGTTGGTGTAAAATCTGCCATCAATCTTCCAGCAGAAGATCCACCAACATCATCTAAAGTCATTTAACAGAATATTAACTTTCTTTTCGTTTTCAAAGTTGATGTAATTAAATTATATATTTAAAAAATCTCCTTGGGAACAAGTTTAACACTACTATATAACATGCTACCTTGTTTTGGGAAATTCATATTTAATCTCATTATTTAAAACACACACACACACACTCACTCACACATGCACTCACTCAAACACACACACACGCTCACACACACGCATGCTCACACACACACACACACACACACACACACACACACACACACAAACACACACACACACACACACACACACACACACACACACACACACAGAGGCACATTGTCATAACTATCGTACTTATAATCATATACCAATATTCTCCTACATCTTTTTTGGGCAAGATATTTTGGTGTAGAATCTGCCATCAATCTTCCAGCAGAAGATCAATACACAGATCTGCCACAAACATCCTTTAAAGGGATTCCACAGAATATGAAAGCGAATTACTACACCAGCTTTTAAAACAAAAACAAAATTTCAGAGTTGATGTAATTTTTTTATGAAAGCTAAAACATATCAAACCCCCTCTCTTTACACTCTTTTCACATCATACACACTTTTCATAACATTATACAAACTATTACATTTACCTTGCCAATTTATATTAATATTTATCTCATTTTTAAAAACCAGAATGCAAAAAGCCCCCCCCCCAAAAAAAAAAAACCTGATCACACTTTACCCGATGCTATACATGAAACCATATATTATTATTCTTTCATATTCTATTTTCACGATTTGTGTTGGTGTAAAATCTGCCATCAATCTTCCAAAAGAAGATCAATACACAGATTTGCCACCAACATGGCAATCACATGACAATATTTGTTATTCATTTCACATTTAATGCGAATTTTTTTAATAAAAAAAGAAAAAAATCAAAGACCCCCTGTCCCCACACACTGTCCATATCATTATACAGCCTGTATTTTTCTTCCCAATCTTTATTTGATTCCGTTAGAAAAAAAATGGCAGGCACACTTTCCACACCATAAGACATACAAAGTGAAGATGTGTTTATGTAAAATGTGCCATCAGTCTACCAGCAGAAGATCAATACACAGATCTGCCACCAACATCATCTAAAGTCACTGTTACAAAATACCAATGCCAATCACAGCAGAGACATTCTGTTTGTTTCCAAAATAAGAAACTATTGATTTGGATTATAAAAAAAAACACCCTCCCCTCACTTTCTACACCATTATGCAACATGCTACATTTTTTCTTGTCAATTCACATTTGACAAAACAAAAACAAAACACAAAAACACAGGCACATTATTCACAAAAATATTTAAAATCATATACCATTACTCTTTCAAATACATTTTTCTAAGGTGTGTTGGTGTAAAATCTGCCATCAATCTTCCAACAGAAGATCAATACACAGATCTGCCACCAACATAATCTAAAGTCATTTCGCATAATATTAATGCCATATCAGAGCAAAAGCTTTGTTTTTATTTTTACATTTGATGTAATTCTTTAAAATTTGAAAAAAAAACCTCCTTGGGCACAAGTTCAACACTACTATACAACATGCTACCTTGTTTTGGGAAATTCATATTTAATCTCATTATTAAAACACACACACACACACACACACACACACACACACACACACACACACACACACACACACACACACACACACGCACGCACGCTCGCACGCACGCAAGCACACGCGCACACACACAGGCCCATTCCCCACCCCCACTCCCCTCCCTCACACACACACACACACACACACACACACACACACACACACACACACACACACACACACACACACACACTTTCTTTACTATACTTAAAATAATATACCAATTTTCTCTTACATATATTTTTTGTAAGATGTGTTGGTGTAAAATCTGCCATCAATCTTACAGCAGAAGATCAATACACAGATCTGCCACCAACATCATCTTAAGTCATTTCACAGAATATGAAAGCAAATTACAGTACCAGCTTTTTATTAAAAAAAATCACAGTTGATATGATTTTTATAGGAAACCAAAGAAAAAAATGAAAACCCCTCTCCTAACACTTTTTACATCATACACACTTTTCACAACATTCTATGTGTTGGTGTAAAATCTGCCATCAATCTTCCAGCAAAATATCAATACACAGATCTGCCACCAGCATGGCAATCACATGACGATTTTTGTTATTCCCTTCACATTTAATGGTGGGTTTTTTAACTAAAAAAAAAAAAAGAAAAGAAAAGACCCCTTCTCCCCACGCACTGTCTACATCATTATACAGCCTATATTTTTTTCCCCAATCTTTATTCGATTCCATTAAAAAAAAATCAAAACCCTTGCAGGCACACTTTATACACCAAAAGACACATAGCATGAAGTTGTGTTGGTATAAAATCTGCCATCAATCTTCCAGCAGAAGATCGATTCACAGATCTGCCACCAGCATCGTCTAAAGTCATTTCGCAGAATAGTTGTGGCATTCACAGTACCAGCTGTCCTTTTGTTTTTACATTTGATTTGATTTAAGGAAGAAAAGTAAAAAAAAGAAAAAGAATAACCTTTGGGCACAATTTCAACCCCGTCATACAACATACATTTTATATCATTTCACCTTTGATCTCATTAGCTACAAATAAACAAAACAAGAAAACAGGCACGTTTCATCCAATACTGTACATAAAATACATAAGCCTTTTTGTTTTCACATTTGATGTGATGGGGAAAAAAAGAAGAAAGAAATAAAAAGAACATCTCTCCCTGCGCTTTTTCTACACTATTATGCAACATACATTTTTCTTGTAAATTCACATTTGATCTCACTATTAAAAAAAAAGCCACACAGGCACATAATTATCATCTGATACTACACCTACATCATATACCATTGATCTTTCACATACAGTTTTTGTAAGGCATATTGATGTAAAATCTGCCATCAATCTTCCAGCAGAAAATCAATACACAGATCTGCCACCACCATCATCTAAAGTTAGATTACAAAATATCAATGCCAATCACAGAACAAACTTTCGTTTTGTTTTCACGTTTGATGTGATTTCTATAAAAAATCAAAATTTGAAATAAAAAAATAAACCTCTCCTGGCACACTTCTACAGTTTTATACATTATTTTCCAGTGAATTTCCATTTCATTTGTTTTTAAAGAAAAACAAACCACACAGGCACGTTTTATCCAATACTGTACATACAATCATTAGAATGTCAATGGCAATCATAGCACAAGCTTTCTTTTTAAATTTGATGTAACTGAAAAAGAATTTTTAAAAATCACCTGTTCTTACATACTTTCTACAACATTATAGAAACTATTACATTTTTCTTCCCAAAGTACATTTAACTTTTTTTTTTATCTAGATACTAAGAGAAAAAGGAAAAAAAGGAAAAAGAAAACAGTCACTCTTTACCCACTGCTACAATCAAAAACATACATCTTCACGTACAGTTTTCGTAAGATGTGTTGGTGTAAAATCTGCCATCAATCTTCCAGCAGAAGATCAATACACAGATCTGCCACCAACATCATGTGAGGTTTTTATCACAGAATACAAATGCCAATTACAGCATACGCTTTCTTTTTTACTTTCAAAATTATATAACATTTTAAAAAAGCAACAAAAAAGAAATAAATTTCCATACACACTTTTCACAACCTTATTACATTTGTTTCTTGCCAATTCATATTAATTTGGATCTCAATATAAAAAAAACCAAAAAAAAAGAAAATAGCCACACTTTACTAACTGCTTTACATAAAATCATAACACACACACACACACACACACACACACACACACACACACACACACACACACACACACACTCTCTCTCTCTCTCTCTCTCTCTCTCTCTCTCTCTCTCTCTCTCTCTCTCTCTCTCTCTCTCTCTCTTACAAACACACACACAAACATACACACACATTCACAGACACACACACTCACATTTACACGCATACACATGCACACACACACGCATGCACGCTCTCTCTCTCTCTCTCTCTCTCTCTCTCTCTCTCTCTCTCTCTCTCTCTCTCTCCTCTCTCTCTCTCTCTCTCTCTCTCTTTCTCTCTCTCTCTCTCTGTCTTACACCCCCCCCCCCCACACACACACATTCACGCACACATTTTCCTTACTACTATACTTGAATTCATATACCATTAGTATTTCACATAAGATGTGTTGGTGTAAAATCTGCCATCAATCTTCCAGCAGAAGATCGATACACAGATCTGCCTCCAACATGGCAATCACATAATCTTTGTTATTCCTATCTATTTGATGTGATTAAAAAAAAAGAAGTAAAAATGGCCCCATCTCCCAACGCACTGTCCACACCATTATAGTAAAGGTAAAGGTGTCCCATAACCTAGGCGGTCATAGGGGAGTGAAGCATCAGAGACCTCAGCTTCTCTAGGGGCCAACATATTGAGGGCGGCGCCCATCTCCTCTCCCTCGCTGCTTGACCCTCCCTGACCCTAAAGAGTATTGTTCCCAATCTTCATCATCTAGATTCTTTTCACAGAATATCAATAGCAATCACAGCACAAGCTTTCTTTTTGTTTTCATGTTTGCTGTGATTTAAGGAAAAAAGAAAAAACCTTTCTGGTATACTATAAACACTATTATACAACATACTACATTGTTTCTTGTCGTTTCACATTTGATCTCATAATTTTAACAAAATCAAAAGCAAAAAAGAGAGGCACATTCAATGCTATACTTATAATCATGTACCATAAGTCTTTCTCATGTATTTTACCCAAGATGTGTTCGTGTAAAATCTGCCATCAATCTTCCAGCAGAAGATCAATACACAGGATCTGCCACCAACATAATCTAAAACCATTTCACAAAAACTACCAATATCAAAGGCAATCACAGCTGTAGCTTTTGTTTGTGTTTGCATATTTGATGGGCTTTAAAAAAAAAAAAAAACCCACCTCTCCCGGCACACTTTGTACATCATTTTATAAACGATGGTTTTGCAAATAAAAAAGCAAGCATAAGATGGTCCTCTGAAATAAGACTTTGAAGCAGAGAAAAAGAGGGACAATGATATTTCTTCCATTCATTTTTCATTTAAAAATTTGTCAGAAAAATAACTTTTGCTGCTTGCATTTTTATTTATCATTTGTTCATTTTATAACACTTCATGTCACAGCAGATTTCTCTGCGCGAAATTCGGGCTGCTCTCCCCGGGGAGAGTGCGTTGCCACAAGCAGCGCCTACCCTTTTTTTCTTTCTCCTATCTGCAACTGTATTTGTTTCCCTATCAGAGTGGCTTTTTTCTACAGAATTTTGCCAGGGACAACCCTCTTGTTGCCGTGGGTTCTTTTACGTGCACTAAATAATAATGTGTTACACATGGGACCTCGGTTTATCGTCCCATCCGAAAGACTAGTGCCCAGACCACCACTCATGGTGTAATGGATGGGGGAAAAGTTTTGGGCCCAAACGGGATTCGAACCACTGCACACTTCGACCCAGACTTTTTGCTTTTTAGACAGGCGCATTACCTCTAGACCACTGATCCATCTACATATGCGTGCACACATTCGTGTCCCTCAACACCACCACTATGGCAGTTTTATATTTTTCTCAATTTACAAATCTTTATCATCAGATTTCTTTATCTTTCCATTACATAAACACACAATGTAAAATCTACAACTGTGTATCCGTAAAAAAAAAGCCAACTGTATACACTTGAAAAATCTGGTCAATTTTGCAATTACCACAGAACCATGTCATTTTCACCTGGTGTATCCTCAAATCCAGCAAAAAAAAAGCTGTCCCATACTTCAGAAAAAAATATCAGTGATGAACAAAACATCCATCCAAAGCTTTAGTGTATACATACATACATACATACAGACAGACAGACAGACACACACACATACACACACACACATATACACACACACATACACACATACATACATACATACATACATACATACATACATACATACATACATACACACACACATACACACACATACACACACCACACCACACCACACCACACACACCACACCACACCACACCACACCATACCATACCTTACCATACCATACCATACCAACATAATATGTCATCTTAACTCACACACACACACACACACACACACACACACACACACACACACACACACACACCACTCTCTCTCTCTCTCTCTCTCTCTCTCTCTGTCTGTCTTTCTCTCTCCCTCTCTCTCTCACACACACACACACACAAACGCACGCACACACACACACACACACACACGCACACACACACACCTGCGGCACACACACACACACACACACACACACACAGTCATACCTCCTCCAATAGTCCCACAGCCCTAACTGTCTACTACACCCCCCCCCACCACCACCACCAATCCTAGCACCTCTTTCCCTTGTTAAGTTCTACCACCACCTCCAACCCCCCAGAAGAAAAAATGTGTCAGCTAGTAACATGTCATCTACCTGCCTTTGTGTCCACGTGAAGGGCCAGGGCTAGTGTAAAGGTTAGGATTAGTATGAACCGGTAGCATGCAAAAAAGGGAAGCATGCAAAAAGGGGAAGCGTGCAAAAAGGGGAAGCAAGCATGCAAAAACGGGAGGGAAGCAAAAAGGGGAAGGGTTGCCAGTCAATTCACTGGTCTGTAATGGAAAGCCTGTGGACACAGCAGCAGATAGAACTGATGGTACTTAGCTGTAGACACAACTATGTGGAACTCTATTCGAAATTAAACCCCCCAAAAATTACTGTCCTACCAACTGCTAAGGCTCTTTTGGTCCTGCCAACTGCTCAGGCTTGTAGTACTTTCGCGTTTAAATTTTGAATCCCAAATTCCCAGCTCTGCTGCCATCAAAGCAGTCTCAGGCCAAAGACAACTGTGGAAAACAATTTCTCTGTTGTTTTCAGTCCTCGGCTAGTGCTCCAAACTTTTACTCACGGCGAGATTCCTTTTGGTGTATGCAGCCCCATCATTTAGGTAGCCACATTCCAACTTTAGTAGGAATTTAGTTGAGAATTCAAACCTACCAATTTTTGCCAGAACAGTCGGGAGTTACCTCCCTACTCTTTTCGATCTTCAACTATGCTGTTATTTTACGGATTTTTTTAAACATATAATTCAATTTTCCTGTCAAACTAGGAAGAAACGGGAAGGCTAATAATTCAACACGGAATCTCACGGCTATATATCCATTAAAAAAAAGGATTTACCCCCCCCCCCACCCCACCCCCCCCCCCCCCCAAAAAGTGATTTCTTTTTAATTAAGGCCAAAAATAGAAAATGTAGGCTTACCAAAAATCTATCACCATCACTCGCCCTCTTTTCTTCTATCCCCACCGATCCTCACTTGTGTTTGGACTCCTCCTGCTAACATCTTTTTCCCGAAAACGCCCATGTGCCCTCCTTTGACTCCCTCTCAACTCCCCCCCCACTCACCAACTCCACCAACCCCACCCCCCCCCCCCCCCCCGCAATACACACACACTCTCTCTCTCTAACACACACACACATACACAGAGTCTCACATACACACAGAGTCACACACACACACACACACACACACACACACACACACACACACACACACACACACACACACACACACACACACACACGTATACACACATAAATTATAAAAAAAACCACAAATTACACATACACACACATACACAAAATAAAAATGATAAAGCACATACACACACAGAACATCTGCGCACACGTTAAGCCCTGTTTCGCATTTCGGAAGAGTAGGCCATTGTGTGCCGGTGGGAATAGATGACAAGATTTACAGAACTGTTTACTCACTGAGACTTGAGGAAAATATCAGAGTGCTTATTCCATCATCCCCGAAATAAAAGAATAAAGAAATATACAGCTAAAATGAATAAACACGAATCTTTTCTTTCCTTTTGTGTGGAATTTTACATGTAAACACAAAAACTTGAAAACTACCTCACACTTCTATAACTTTGTGTGTGTGTGTGTGTGTGTGTGTGTGTGTGTGTGTGTGTGTGTGTGTGTGTGTGTGTGTGTGTGTGTGAGAGAGAGAGACAGAGAGAGACAGAGAGAGACAGAGAGAGACAGAGAGAGACAGAGAGAGAGAGAGAGCAGAGAGAGACACTATGTGTGTGTATGTGTGTGTATGTGTGTGTGTATGTGTGTGTGCGCGTGTGTGTGACTGCGTGTGTGTGTATGTGTGACTGTGTGTGTGTGTGAGAGAGAGAGAAGAGAGAGAGAGAGAGAGAGAGAGAGAGAGAGAGAGAGAGAGAGAGAGAGAGAGAAGAGAGAAAGAGAGAGACAGAGACAGACAGACAGAGACAGACAGAGACAGAGACAGACAGAAAGACAGAAAGACAGAGACAGACAGAGATACAGACAGACAGAGAGACTTTGTGTGTATGTGTGTGTGACTGTGTGGGCGGGGGAGGGGTGACTGTGTGTGTGTGCGTGTGCTTGTGTGTGTGTGGGGGGGGGGGGGGGGGGGTGACTGTGTGTGTGGCGTGTGTGCGACTCTGTGTGTGTGTGTGTGTGTGCGACTCTGTGTGTGTGACTGTGTGGTGTGTGTGTGTGTGTGAGAGAGAGAGAGAGAGAGAGAGAGAGAGAGAGAGAGAGAGAGAGAGAGAGAGAGAGAGAGAGAGAGAGAGAGAGAGAGAGAGAGAGAGACTGGGTGTGTGTGTGTGCGTTTGTTTCTTTCCCCTGGTATTACTTTGCGTATTAAGACTTAAATGCATACTGCTGCTGCTGCTGCTGCTGCTGCTGCTGCTGCTGCTGCTGCTGCTGCTGCTGCTACTACTACTACTACTACTACTACTAGTACTGCAACTACTACTACATGTCTGACATCTTTGATGTCACAGTTTCCCCCAACCTGCTCCACAAAATCTTGTGCCTTTTGTACCACAACGTGCTGGGGATGTTCTCGGCGTCGGATATGTCCTTTGCTGGGCTATGTCCCTTGCGACAATGTCATCTGCGGCGAAGATCTCTGCGGCGCCGGCGATGTCTGCGGCGACAGCAAAGACTTCTACGGCGACGGCCTCTGCAGCGATGGCGAAGTCCTCTGCAGCGACGGCGAAGTCCTCTGCAGCAACGGCGATGTCTTCGATGGTGTTGGTGTCCTCCTCCTGCCAGAATACACGTTACAATCGTCAGCTATATTCTTCACTGATACACACACCACTGTCAGTATCATTATTCACTGTTACACACTTTACAGTCGTCGGTACGTAGCAGTATTCACTATATCTTTATATTTGGGTTTTGTTTTTTTAGCTCGTCGGCTAGAGCTCCGAGGTTAATCAGGCTGAGTGTTTGCGTACATGAGTATTTTGCATGTTTTTATGCAGAGGGAAATACGAATTAAGGTGTGGGAAATGGCTGCCTGGGTCTGTGATACTGATTTATTTTGGGCTATTCTATGTTCCCTTGTTGGTTGTTTTAAGTTATGTTTGCTTGTGGAGTACATTCTGGATGAGGAGTTTGCGTGTATGACTTTATAAGTACTTCACCATGAAGGCAGTCATACTCCAACTTAAGGGGATTTTTCTCCTTTAGAGTGCAGAATTCTTTGCTACGAGCTTGTCGCGGCTGGAGACAATCTCCATACACCATTTTAAAATCAACGCCATGTCAGTCTAGACCGTGGCCCCTAGCTCACATCAATAACTGAAAGCTTTGGCCTGGGCCAGAAAAGGAACATATGAAATTTGATGTTACCTCGTCACGTCCTGGTAACTGACATGTGGTGCCAGATGGCGTGTCTTGTCTTTGGCAATCGACTCCAGTCCTGGAGCTCCTGAAAGAAATTAAGAAATCATCAGTGAACACTATTCCCTAGAATTTACTTTTAATTTTTTTAAAATTGAATCTTTGATAAATCAGTTTTAAAATGATTGAAAAGTTCAAAGTGGTTACCTGCACTTGTTTTCCTCCACTACTTTTTCCTCAAGTCATCTGTAAAGGGGAAAATGTTCACAGCTCTGTTAGCTTAAACCCGATTTCTTCTTTTCCCTTAAACAACAGATTAACATGAAAAAGACGTGTCACATTTCTTATTAATTTTTTATTTACTAGTTCAAATCTAAAAGGATTTAGTCTCGTCAATTTGAGGCAAAAATACCTTCATAAGTACTTTGTTAAAAAACGTACCATATTCCAGATTCACTCCCGTTTGCTTACATTTGAAAGAATAGCACTTTGAAAACAAAAACTCACATTCACACAAAGATGCACATTTTATCTTTAGCTGCCGGCCCAATTACAACAAAGAAAACATACCTTTCTTTAAACCCTAGCATTACCACACTTCCACAAAGGACCCCAGTTCATGATGGCAGCCACTGCACATGGGGTCCTTGGTTCCAGTCCCACAGCCCCTGAAAGCAAGGCAGTCCCAATCAGTAACACTGAAAATTCTGCTGGTTTTCTTGGACAAAAGCTGACCTTGATACTTTAAAGAGACTGAATTAAGGGTTATTATCTACAAAGTGTACCATACAGCCCAGTTACTTTAAAAACAGTGATGGACAGTAACAACACACCCTTCGGATGAGACTTTAAACCGAGGCCCCGTGTGCGAACGCACGCAGAACATCTTGCGCACACATTAAATCCTGTTCCGCTTTTCGTAAGAGTAGGCCATCGTGTGCCGGTGGGAACAGATGACAATTTACAAAACTGCATACACACGGGGACCGGATGAAAAAAAGCACATGATTGCTTATTCTGTTATCCTCGATATAAAAGAATAAATAAATAAATAAATAAATAAATAAATAAATAAAAAAGAAACCAACTGAAGTTTAGACCAGGTGAAGATCCCCGTCAGTAAATAATGAATAGAAGTAGAGAATGGGGGTGAATATGAAATTCCACCCCCCCCCTTTCCTCCTCCCTTTGCGTTGATTAAAAGAGCATAAACAAAATCAACAGAATAAACAGTAATGTGTAGAACTAATGGACACAGGACTAACAAAGAGGAAAAAGACGGGGCAGAAAAATGTGTCAGACGAATAGCGGTGAAACCTGAATCCTGTATTAAAAAAACCCAACAAACTGATCAACTGTCCCTACACAGTTATTTATGTACCTATCTCCTATCTGTCCCTGCCTTCAGCAGCCCAAATACCCATCACCCTATCAGTGTTGTGTGTATGTGTGTGTGAGAGGGAGGGAGGGAGGGAGAGGGAGGGAGGGAGGGAGGGAGGAGAGAGAGAGAGAGAGAGAGAGAGAGAGAGAGAGAGAGAGAGAGAGAGAGAGAGAGAGAGAGAGGAGAGAGAAGAGAGAGAGAGAGAGAGAGAGAGAGAGAGAACTCGAACTCGAACTCGAACTCGAAAACTTTATTCACAAAAAGGCCATTGGCCCATACATGAAGGGGGTTGCCAAACTGCTTTGGTATTTTGTTGTTGGATTAAGACAACAGTAATAACAACAAAAGGAATTATCATACAGCAGCAACATCAGTTACAAAGATCTGACTTACGATAATAAAATATCTCTTATTCTGAAAGCTTTACACAAATATAAAGTGAGGCTGCGCACAACTTCAGGCTGACTTGACGCCATGAGTAAACAGAGTCTAAAAGAATTAGCCTGCCTACGAGAGAGACAGAGACAGAGACAGAAAATTTTTTCATTCGTTAAAGCCCTGACTGGTTGCATGTATACTAACAGCTTGCATGGAAGCGCTTTGATTTGTTTTACAAGATTTAGGCTATATCAATTCCATATACTTTTTTTTTATTTTCCTGATCACATTATAATTCTCATCATTACTTACAGTGCAAGGTCTTGATGGGGGAGAATTCTCCAGACGACAGCCCAACGTCAGAGGAGAATTCCTATGTGGTCCACATGGCACAGTTCCGTTGCTATAGCGATGACTCCAATGTGATCCACATGATGACTAACCAGGCCAGGACTCGTGTCGAACAAAGGGTGGGAAGGAAAAACAAAAACTGAAGGAAATGTTTGGAAAATTTGAGGGGACGGCAGAGTCACACTCCCTCATAACCACTGTCCCAAGAGCCTTTGTAGGTGTCTGCATTTTTGAACACCAAGACATCACTGTCACCATGGTTGCTCTCCTTCGATCTCTTGCACTGTTTTGTCACTACTTTGAAATTTGATTTTACTTTTTTTTGTGGCCTGTTTTTGTTGTTGTTTTTTCAAAACTAATTTTAGTTTCTACTGCTATGCTAGTTTTTGATTTTATTTCCTATTTTATCGTGTTTGGCAGAAAGTTTTTCTTTTTTTAAATAGTTTTTTAAGTTTTACAATTTTATATGATTTATTTTAGTCTGTCCTATTCTATTCTATTTAATTCTCTATCTTTTAGCAAGGGATCGGAGATGCAATCAGAAACGTGGTGCCCAGTGATCATTCAAAGGCAACTGACAGTTCAGTTCAATGGCAAAGACATCGTCTGACAAACAACTTCGCTGACAAAAAAAATCTGCATGGGTGGGACCCATGAGAGCTGAGAACTTTGGGGGATAGTAGAATGTCCCCAGTCTGAAAACTTCAGGGATAGCAGAATATCCCCATTCTGAGAACTTCAGGGATAGCAGAATATCCCCATTCTGTGAACTTCAGGGATAGCAGAATATCCCCTTTCAAAGAACTTTGGGAATAGCAGAATATCCCCATTCTGAAAACTTTGGGGATAGCAGAATATCCCCATTCTGAAAACTTTGGGGATAGCAGAATATCCCCATTCTGAAAACTTCAGGGATAGCAGAATATCCCCATTCAAAGCACATTGGGGATAGAATATCCCCATACAAAGAACCTTCGGGATAGCAGAATACCCCTCATTCTGAAAACTGAGGTCGAACAGTTTCATGATTAAAAAGCCATGGACACAAAGCTCTATAAAGGCTTTGTTGAAACATTTCCATCCTCCATCCCTACCCTCTATCCAACACAGGCCCAACCCAGTAAAAAAAACCAATGTGGATCACAACATGAAGTTTGTGGCGAGATGCTCCGAGGTTGCTGGGAAGTTTCTGATAACAAAACACAAACAAATGTAAAAAAAAAGTATTACCGTAATAATAAGGAAGAGTAGGAGAGGGCATGCCTCTGTGTGTGGTGTGTGTGTGTGTGTGTGTGTGTGTGTGTGTGTGTGTGTGTGTGTGTGTGTGTGTGTGTGTGTGTGTGTGTGTGTGTGTGCGCGCGCGCTCCTTTCCCCAGCCAGGTTAAGCGGCATCGAGCGTGGTTACCAGTTGGATGGGTGATCGTTTGCGAGCCTCGGCTACAGTACAGTTCCCCCAGCTGTAAATGGGTAACTGCCCTCTTTAGGGTCCGGGAAGGAAAAGCAGTGAGGGAGAGGAGATGGGCGCCGCCCTCAATATGCTGGCCCCTAGAGAAACTGAGGTCTCTGACACCTCGCTTCCCTACGACCACACAGGTTATGGGACACCTTTACCTTTTTTACCTTTTACTTTAGAATGTTGCGTTCGCCACCTGACAACCCAGGATCAATCCCACCTTTCAGCTACCATCCAAATATGCTGTTCAAGGGAATTTTCCTCTGGAGGTAACATCAGTGCCCACTCCAAGTTCACTCCCCCCCCTCCAAAGTCGTTCGAATGAAACTATAAACCCATGTCCTGTGTGCAAATGCACACAGAATATCTAGCACACAGATAAACCCTGCTTCCCTCTTCGGAAGGGTAGGCCGTGGTCTGCCAGTGGGAACAGATGAGATAAAATCTTTAAAACACATGCACTCAGGTATCGTGCGTAGACATCATCCCCGAAGTCGGAATGTAGCTACCTTAATGGTGGACAAAAATGGTCACATAGGCAAAATATCACCATTGATGAACCTCGGTGCTGAGAAATGAAAACAAAAGCGATATAGATCAAAGGCCCTGCCAATACTTCCAGCTTTCAATGGGGGGGGGGGGGGGGGGGGGGGGGGGGAGGGGGGGGGGGGCGTGCGGGGGGGGGGGGGGGCTTGTACGTCAACAGGCCTTCATGACCATGGACATCTTATCACACATTTGTGCCTCCCCCCCCCCTCTCTCTCTCTCTCAACAACAAAGGCTTTAATTACATTATTATAAAAACCAATTGGTAGCCTCTGTGTGTGTGTTTTATTTATTCATTCTTTTATATCGAGGATGATGAAATAAGCATTCATATGCTTTTTTAGATCCAGTCCCCGTGTGTATGCAGTTTTGTAAATGTCATCTGTTCCCTCCAACACACCATGGCCTACACTAAGAAAAGCGGAACAGGATTACATGTGCTCAAGATGTCTCTGTGTGTTCGCACACGGCCTCGTTTATGTCTCATCCGAAAGATTTGGAGTGAGTCATCACTAATGTTAACTCCAGAAGAAAAATCCCCTCGACCGGGAATCGAACCCGTGTCCTCAAATTGCGAGCACAATGTTCTGACCACTAGGCTATATTCAGTGTGTGTGTGTGTGCGCGCGCGCGCGCGCGTGTGTGTGTGTGTGTGTGTGTGTGTGTGTGTGTGTGTGTGTGTGTGTGTGTGTGTGTGTGTGTTGTGTGTTGTGTGGTGCGCGCGTGCGGGCTGCGAGGGGGCGGCATGCTTGTGTGTGCGCCTGGCGTCTGTAGTACTGTCATATCAAAACCACCCGCCCACATTTTGAAACTAAAAATCTATGTCCAAGAAAGACATTTACCATTGGGTGTCTTTAGCATGTAGGTATACATAGAATAGAAAATACCACTAACCCTTGTATGGAATTAAACAATCTGCTTGCAGATTATCGCCTCCAGTTGATC
>CM060337.1:24046046-24052416 GCA_030674155.1 Stramonita haemastoma
CATGCGCGCACACAAACCAACACACTGAATAACACCAGCGAGCACGCGCGCGCGCACATGCATACAAACCCCCACGGGAAAAAGCTGCCGATTTGGAACATGATGGCCCCCAAAAGGTCTTTTTCGGACCTGTCCAACCCCGACTTTTACACGGTAAAAGATCCCACGGCACTAAGAATATACGGCACTGTATCCATACACTCTCTCCAGCAATCTTGGATATAGGTGGCGCCGGTTTTATGGAGACAATACAGCGCCCAAGAGCTAGGAAAGCGTGTTTGTCGGAGGGAAAGCTGGTAAGTGTACGCCACCAAAATCCTGCTCTGCCCCTAAGAATAATGACACTATACAGCAATATGATGCACCACAGCAAACTGCAGGGTCTCCTCCGCATGCACGCACACAAACCAACACACTGACAAACACCAGCGCGCGCACGCGTGCGTGCATGCATACCAACCCCCCTCCCGAAAAAGTGACCGATTTGAGCCAAGATGGCCCCCAAAGGGCCGTTTTCGGCCCCGTCCGACCCCGACATTGCAGGGTAAAAGATCCCAAGGCACCAAGACAATACGGCACTGTATGCATACACTCTCTCCAACCATCTTCGACATGCGTGGCGCCAGATTTGTGGCGACGACACAGCGCCCAAGAGCTACGAAAACAGGTTTGTCGGAAGGAAAGCTGGTAAAGGTAGGACACCACAATCCTGCTCTGCGCGCAAGAATAATGACAGTATACAGGAATATGATGCACCACGTCAAACTGCAGGGTCTCCTCCACATGCGCGCACACGAACCAACACACTGACAAACACCAGCGCGCGCGCGCGTGCGTGCATGCATACCCACACACATCCATGTAAAAGCAGCCGATTTGAGCCAAGATGGCCCCAAAAGGATTTCGGCCCCGTCCAACCCCGACTTTTGCACGGTAAAAGATCAAACGACACAAAGACCATACGACATTGTATGATAACACTCTCTCCAACCGTCTTCCACATGCGTGGCGCCGGATTTGTGGCGACGACACAGCGCGCAAGAGCTAGGAAAGCGTGTTTCTCGGATGGAAAGCTCCGAAGTGTACGCCACCAAAATCCTGCGCTGCGCGCAAGAATGACACTATACAGCAATATGATGCACCAGAGCAAACTGCAGGGTCGCAACCACAAGCATGCACACAAAACAACACACTGACAAACACCAGCGCGCGCGAGCGCGCGTGCATGCATACCCACCCACATTCCGAAAAAGCGGCCGATTTGAGCCAAGATGGCCCCTACAGGGCCGTTTTCGGACCCGTCCGTCCCCGACTTTTGCACGGTAAAAGATCCCACGGCACCAAAACCATACTGCACTGTATATACACTCTCCCCGACAATCTTGCACATGCATGGCGCCGGATTTGTGGCGACGACACAGCACCCAAGAGCTAGGAAAGCGGGATTGTCGGAAGGAAAGCTGCTAAGTTTACTCCACCAAAATCCTGCTCAGCGCGCGAGAATAATGACACTATACAGCAATATGATGCACCACAGCAAACTGCAGGGTCTCCGCCACAATGCACGCACACAAACAAAGACACTGACAAACACCAGCGCGCACGCGAGTGCGTCCATGCATACCCACCCTCTCCCGAAAAAGCAGCCGATTTGAGACAAGATGGCCCCCAATGGGCCGTTTCGGCCCCGTCCAACCCCGACTTTTGCACGGGAAAAGATCCCAGGGCACCAAGACCATACGACACTGTATCCATACACTCTCCCCGATCATCTTGGACATGCATGGCGCCGGATTTGTGGCGACGATACAGCACCCAAGAGAAAGGAAAGCGTATTTTACGGAAGGAAACCTGCTAAGTTTATGCCACCACAATCCTGCTCTGCGTGCAAAAATAATGACACTATACAGCAATATGATGCACAACGTCAAGCTGCAGGGTCTCCTCCACATGCGCGCACACAAACCAACATACTGAAAAAACACAAGCGCAGACGTGCTTGCGTGCATGCATACCTACCCCCCCTAACGAAAAAGCGGCCGATTTGAACCAAGATAGTCCCCAAAGGGCCGTTTTCGGACCCGACCGATCCCGACTTTTGAACGGTAAAAGATCCACCGGCACCAAGACGATACGGCACTGTATGCATACACTCTCTCCGACAATCTTGCACATGCATGGCGCCGGTTTTGTGGCGACGACACAGCGCCCAAGAGCTAGGAAAGCGGATTAGTCGGAAGGAAAGCTGTTAAGTGTACGCCACCAAAATCCTGCTCTGCGCGCAAGAATAATGACACTATACAGCGATATGATGCACCACGTCAAATTGCAGGGTCTCCTCCACATGCGCGCACACAAACCAACACACTGACAAAAACCAGCGCGCGATTTGTGGAGACGACACAGCGCCCAAGTGCTAGAAAAGCGGGTTTCTCGGAAGGAAAGCTGCTAAGTGTACGCCACCACAATCCTGCTCTTCGCGCAAGAATAATGACACTATAAAGCAATATGATGCACCACGTCAAACTGCAGGGTCTCCTCCACATGCGCGCACACAAACCAACACATTGAAAAACACCACCGTGCACGCGCGTGCGTGCATGCATACCAACCCCCCTCCCGAAAAAGCAGACTATTTGAGCCACGATGGCCCCAAAAGGGGCGTTTTCGGCACCGTCCGACCCCGACTTTTGCACGGTAAAAGATCCCACGGCACCACGACCATACGGCACTGTATGCATACACTCTCTCCGACCATCTTGGACAAGCTTGGCGCCGGATTTGTGGCGACGACACAGCGCCCAAGTGCTAGGAAAGCGGGTTTGTCGGAAGGAAAGCTGCTAAGTGTACGCCACCACAATCCTGCTCTGCGCGCAAGAATAATGACAGTATACAGCAATATGATGCACCACGTCAAACTGCAGGGTCTCCTCCACATGCGCGCACACAAACCAACACACTGACAAATACCAGCACGCGCGCGCATGCGTGCATACATACCCACCCCCCTCCCGAAAAAGCGGCCGATTTCAGCCAAGATGGCCCCCAAAGGGCATTTTTCGGCCCCGTCCGACCCCGACTTTTGCACGGTAAAAGATCCCACGGCACCAAGACCACACGGCACTGTATACATACACTCTCTCCGACCATCTTGGACAAGCGTGGCGCCGGATTTGTGGCGACGACACAGCGCCCAAGTCCTAGGAAAGTGGGTTTGTCGGAAGGAAAGCTGCTAAGTATACGCCACCACAATCCTGCTCTGCGCTCAAGAATAATGACTCTATCCAGATATATGATGCACCACGTCAAACTGCAGGGTCTCCTCCACATGCGCGCACACAAACCAACACACTGAAAAACACCACCGTGCACGCGCGTGCGTACATGCATACCAACCCCCCTCCCGAAAAAGCAGACTATTTGAGCCACGATGGCCCCCAAAGGGGCGTTTTCGGCACCGTCCGACCCCGACTTTTGCACGGTAAAAGATCCCACGGCACCAAGACCATACGGCACTGTATGCATACACTCTCTCCGACCATCTTGGACAAGCTTGGCGCCGGATTTGTGGCGACGACACAGCGCCCAAGTGCTAGGAAAGCGGGTTTGTCGGAAGGAAAGCTGCTAAGTGTACGCCACCACAATCCTGCTCTGCGCGCAAGAATAATGACAGTATACAGCAATATGATGCACCACGTCAAACTGCAGGGTCTCCTCCACATGCGCGCACACAAACCAACACACTGACAAATACCAGCGCACGCGCGCGTGCGTGCATACATACCCACCCCCCTCCCGAAAAAGCGGCCGATTTCAGCCAAGATGGCCCCCAAAGGGCATTTTTCGGCCCCGTCCGACCCCGACTTTTGCACGGTAAAAGATCCCACGGCACCAAGACCACACGGCACTGTATGCATACACTCTCTCCGACCATCTTGGACAAGCGTGGCGCCGGATTTGTGGCGACGACACAGCGCCCAAGTGCTAGGTAAGGGGTTTGTCGGAAGGAAAGATGCTAAGTGTACGCCACCACAATCCTGCTCTGCGCTCAAGAATAATGACTCTATCCAGATATATGATGCACCACGTCAAACTGCAGGGTCTCCTCCACATACGCGCACACAAACCAACATACTGACAAACACCAGCGCGCGCGCGCGAGCGTGAATGCATAACCACACCCCCCTCCCGAAAAAGCGGCCGATTTCAGCCACGATGGCCGCCAAAGGGCCGTTTTCGGCCCCGTCCGACCCCGACTGTTTGTGGCAAAGAAAGCTGCTTAGTGTAGGCGACAAAAGACAAGCAGGGCACACATAAACTATGACAGTACACAACCGTATTATGCACCGCAGCAATCTACTGGGTGCCCCCGACATGCACGCACACAAACAAACACACTGACAAACACCAGCGCGCACGTCCGTGCGCGCATGCATACCAACCCCCCTCCCGAAAAAAGCGGCCGATTTGAGCCAAGATGGCCCCCAAATGGCCGTTTTCGGCCCCGTCCAACCCCGACTTTTGCACGGTAAAAGATCCCACGGCACCAAGACCATACGGCACTGTATGCATACACTCTCTCCGACCATCTTGGACAAGCGTGGCGCCGGAGTTGTGGCGACGACACAGCGCCCAAGTGCTAGGAAAGCGGGTTTGTCGGAAGGAAAGCTGCTAAGTGTACGCCACCACAATCCTGCTCTGCGCGCAAGAAATAATGACAGTATACAGCAATATGATGCACCACGTCAAATCTGCAGGGTCTCCTCCACATGCGCGCACACAACCAACACACTGACAAACACCAGCGCGCGTCACGTGCATACATGCATACCCACCCCCCTCCCGAAAAAGCGGCCGATTTGAGCCAAGATGGCCCTCAAAGAGTCGTTTTCAGACCCGTGCCGCCCCGACTTTTGCACGGTAAAAAGATGCTAGGCCACCAAGACATTATCGTACAACATGCATACACTCCCCCACCTCTCCGACGCGTGTGGCGCCGGATTTGTGGCGATGCCACTGCCCCAAAGAGCGGGGAAAGCTTGTTTATTGCAAAGAAAGCTTCTTAGTGTATGGCGACAAAAGACAAGCAGGGCGCAATAAAGTATGACACTACACAGCCGTATCATGCACCGCAGCAATCTGCTGGGTGCCCCCCGCGCATGCATACCCACCCCCTCCCAAAAAGCGGCCGATTTGAGCAAGATGGCCCCCAAAGGGCCGTTTCCGGCCCCGTCCGCCCCGACTTTTGCACGGTAAAAGATCCCACGGCACAAGACCATAGGCACTGTATGCATCACTCTCTCCGACCATCTTGGACAAGCGTGGCGCCGGATTTGTGGCGACGACACAGCGCCCAAGTGCTGGGAAAAAACGGGTTTGTCGGAAGGAAAGTGCTAAGTGTACGCCACCACAACCCTGCTCTGCGCGCAAGAATAATGACATATACACAATATGATGCACCACGTCAATTGAAAAGGTCTCCTCCACATGCGCGACACAAACCAACACACGAAAAACACAGCCGCGCGCGCGCGTGCGTCATGCATATCCCCCCCCCTCCCGAAAAAGCGGGCCGTTTGAGCCAAGAGGCCCCCAAAGGGCCGTTTGGGGCCCGTCCGACCCCGACTTTTGCACGGTAAAAGATCCCACGGCACCAAGACCATACGGCACTGTATGCTACACTCTCTCCGACCATTTTGGACAAGCGTGGCCCCGGATTTGTGGCGACGACACAGCGCCCAAGTGCTAGGAAAGCGGGTTTGCCGGAAGGAAAGCTGCTAAGTGTACGCCACCACAATCCTGCTCTGCGCGCAAGAATAATGACACTATACAGCAATATGATGCACCACGTCAAACTGCAGGGTCTCCTCCACGTGCGCGCACACAAACCAACACACTGACAAACACCAGCGCGCGCGCGCGTGCGTGCATGCATACCCACCCCCCTCCCGAAAAAGCGGCCGATTTGAGCCAGGATGGCCCCCAAAGAGCCGTTTTCAGACCCGTGCCGCCCCGACTTTTGCACGGTAAAAGATGCCAGGCCACCAAGACATTATCGTACAACATGCATACACTCCCTCCCACCCTCTCCGACGCGTGTGGCGCCGGATTTGTGGCGACGCCACAGCCCCCAAGAGCGGGGAAAGCTTGTTTGTGGCAAAGAAAGCTGCTTAGTGTAGGCGACAAAAGACAAGCAGGGCGCACATAAAATATGACACTACACAGCGTATCATGCACGCAGCAATCTGCTGGGTGCCCCCGACATGCGCGCACACAAACCAACACACTGAAAAACACCAGCGCGCGCGCGCATGCGCGCATGCATACCCACCCCCTCCCGAAAAAGCGGGCCGATTTGAGCCAAGATGGC
>CM060337.1:24052516-24055016 GCA_030674155.1 Stramonita haemastoma
CACAGAAAACCATCCATCTCGGATGCTTGGAAAGAAAGCCATTTATTTTCACAATGACTCACTTCAAGGCGAAAATGTCTTAGTTAATTGAAGCCAGTTCGCTTAGATAATAACTTGAAGACAAGAAATTCAATCCGTTATTATCCAAACGATAATATAACGTTACTTCCTTATGACTCTGCCGACAACAAGAATGATCAAAAAACAAAAAAAAAATGAAGAAGATGCGGTATGCAATATTGTAACAAAAAAAAAAGATACGTTGAAACACAAGCACATCGTTTTTATAATAATGGCTTGAAAGGAAGAGTGATATACAAAGCGATGTTCAAAGAATCCATTTAAGACATTTTGAAAAGAACAACAGTTAGGAGGGCCTCTTTACTTTCTCTTCTTCATTTGTACAACTCTCACACAGGAACTAGTGTTGTCTGTCTTTTGAGCGAAAATGCGTTGCATGCGGTGCTGTTAAGCTTCTGACGGGATATAGCCTAGTGGTCAGAACGTAGCGCTCGCAATTTGACGACCCGGGTTCGATTCCCTGGTCGAGGGGATTTTTCCTCTGGAGTTAACATCAGTGCTGACTCCACTCCTCCTCAAAAGTCTTTCGGATGAGACTATAAACCGAGGCCCTGTGTGCGAACACACGCAGAACATCTTGCGCACACATTAAATCCTGTTCCGTTTTTCGTAAGAGTAGGCCATCGTGTGCCGGTGGGAACAGATAACATTTATAAAGCTGCATACACACGGGGACTGGATGTAAAAAAGCACATGCGTGCTTATTCCATTATCCTCGATATAAAAGAAAAAAATTAAGATAAAAAATAGTACTTCGCTTTGGTTTATTTTTTCCTGGTGGTTTAAGCCAGCTTTTTCTCCGCAACGGCTGTTTCACTGTAGCATCATGGGTCTATAAAGTCGAGGGTTCGAACCTCGGCGGTGCTGATTATAGCAGGAACTGACCATAATTATTTTAGACTTGGTAAAAAGAAGGGGCACATTAATTTTTAGTTCTGGGCCCTCTGGACCCTTGACTGAGTTATGTTGGATTTGCTGCGCTGTGTTGTCAAAGTGACATCCAACTTTTTTGTTCTGAAGAACCTCCTCCTCACTTCTCTTTCGTCTTAAAACATATTTAATTTGTAAAAACATGATGACAAAAATCATACAGTACATATGATTAAATACGAAGAACAACAACAAATTTCAGAGCTTATAATTATCGTGTTTCGTCTAATGGAAACATTTTTTCACAAACATATGCAATGATACAAGTTTATGAGAAAAAAAAAGTGACATTCTACAAGAAAGCATAGTTCTCTCTCTCTCTCTTTCTCTCTCTCTCTCTCTCTCTCTCTCTCTCTCTCTCTCTCTCTCTCTCTCTCTCTCTCTCTCTCTCTCTCTCTCTCTCTCTCTCTCTCTCTCTCTCTCTCTCTCTCTGTAGGGGTAGGGAGGGGGTTTCTTAGCTTTATTCCCTGATCAGGGCAAGGGCCGGATGAAAAAAAGTATGTAATGATTACTTACTCTGTTACCCTTGAAAAATAAAGATTATTCATTCATTCATTCATTCTCTCTCTCTCTCTCTCTCTCTCTCTCTCTCTCTCTCTCTCTCTCTCTCTCTCTCTCTCTCTCTCTCTCTCTCTCTCTCTCTCCTCTCTCTCTCTCTCTCTCTCGTCTTTTTTTTCTTTTTTTTAAATGTCAGAAATCGAACCCTGGCATTGTAAGATGAATGGCTTTCTGGTAGCTCATCCCTCTCCCTTCATGTACACCGGTCAATTTTCTTGTTAAGTTCACTCTTCCGAAGAAAAATCTATCAAAAGTGGAGAGGAAGCAAAAAAATGAGGAGCGTGTTTTCAGTTTGACGGCAAGTAGGCAAAAAAAAAGAAGAGAGGAAACATTTTGTGCACTGACCCTGAGAGACACTGTAAGAGGAAAAGCTTCCTTCTGGAACATGAACAAGCTTAGATTCCTTCTTCTTCTTCTTTTTCGTTTTCTTCTTCTTCGTCGTCATTGTCTAACGTTAAGTAGATTAGTGGTCTAGAGGTAACGCACCTGCCTAGACAGTGAAAAGTTCGGGTTCGAAGTGTGTGGTGGTTTGATTCCCGTTTGGACCAGAATCCCCCTCCCCCCCCCCTTGCCCCATCCATTAGACCATGAGTCGTAGTCTGGGTGCTAGTCTTTCGAATGAGACAATAAACCGAGGTCCTGTGTGTAAGATATATTTAGCGAAACAATAGAGTTGTCCCTGGCAAAATTATGCTGAAAACCCCCCCACTCAGATGGGGAAAGAAATATAGATGCAGACAGGAAAAGATTAAAAAAAAGTAATTGGTGGCGCTGCTCTTGTGGCGCTGCACTCTCCCCGGGTAGAGCAGCCCGAATTTCACGTAGAAAAGAATCTACTGTGACTTAAAAAAGTATACAATACAACATAATAGCATGCAATACAGCACAATACAATACAATACAATGCAATACAATACAATACAATACAATA
>CM060337.1:24065016-24067516 GCA_030674155.1 Stramonita haemastoma
TGATTTGGTCTGAAAAAAAAAGAAAGAAATGATAGAGAGAAAAAATATGTTAAAAGCGAGAAAGAAGGAAAGAAAAGAAAGAAAGAGAGAATGAAAGAAAGAAAAAAAAAAGAAAGAAAGAAAATAAGATAAAAGAAAGAAAGAAAGAAACGAAAGAAAGAAAGAAAGAAGAAGAAAGAAAGAAAAAAGAAAGAAAGAAAAAGAAAGAATGAAAAAAGAAAGAAAAAAAAGAAAAGAAAGAAAAGAAAAGAAAAGAAAGAAAGAAAGAAAAAGAAAGAAAGAAAAGAAAGAACGAAAGAAAAAAAAAAGAAAGACCGAAAAGAAAAGAAAAGAAAGAAAGAAAGAAAGAAAAGAAAGACGAAAGAGAACGAAAGAAAGGAGGAAAAGAAAGAAAGAAAGAAAAGAAAGAAAGAAAAAAACGAAAGAAAAAGAAAGACAGAAAGAAAAACAGGAAGAAAGAAAGAAAAGAAAGAAAAGAAAAGAAAGAAAAGAAAAGAAATAATGAAAGAAAAAAAAAGAAACAAAGAAAAGAAAAGAAAGGAAAGACAGAAAAACAGAAAGAAAAGAAAGAAAAGACAGAAAAGAAAAGAAAGAAAGAAAAAGAAAGAAGAAAAATAAAGAAAGATAAAAAAGAAAAGATAAAAGCGAGCTGGGAAGAAACAGGACAGAAATTGAAAAACCCACTCATCTTAAGATGTTGAGTTTGTCTGCATTGAAAGGAAAGAAAGAAAGAAAGGAAAGGAAAAAATATTCAACACAACCAGGAAGAAAACCAACGGAAGGAAAAGAAGAAAGAATGAATACATAAAGAAGAAAAAAATTCAAGTACAAGAAAAACGAGCATATTTCGTTTCATGGTAATTTATAAACTGTGTCTGCATTACCAGAGGTTAAGTATTCTGGAAAGAGACAGAATGTAAAGAAAATACAGGAAAAACAAAAGAAAAATAGAAATCCAGGTTTTAAAGTTTTGTTGTAATAAGTAAAAAAAAAAAAAAAAAAGAAGGAGGGGGGGGGGGGGGGGGGGGGGGGGGGGGGCGAGGAAAAATTTGGCTCAACGAGGAAGTTTTGTTCCTATAATTTTTCTTAGTGAGGAATTGGGGGGGGGGGGGAGTTATAGATGTTAAAAAAAACCACAATCATAAATACGTTGATACAAAACCTCAGAATAAATATAAGAATGAAAAAAAAGAAAGAAAGAAAAACAAAACATCAAAATGTTCAAGCTATTCTCCGTTTAACATAAACCTTCCTTCCCCCCACACAAGTGGGGATGCCTGGGACCTGCCAGTATAAATAGCTTCCCCCACTCTCTGGAAATTCTGTGCTAGAAATTCCCTCTTTTCCATCCCTCTCTTTGTTTCAGAGTTGTTCTGTTTTATCCTTGTCACGTCTTTCTTGCTTATTTTCATTTCTTTTTCGTCACCTGCTGTGCCTTCCCCCCCTCCTTCCTAGAAAGCTTACATTCATTATAAGTCTTTCGGATGAGACTATAAACCGAGGCCCCGTGTGCGAACGCACGCAGAACATCTCGTGCACACGTTAAATCCTGTTCCGCTTTTTGGTAAGAGTAAGCTATCGTGTGCCAGGTGGGAACAGATGACATTTACAAAACTTCATACACACGGGGATTGGACGTAAAAAAACAGACGTGATGGGGTGGTAATTAGATTACCTCCCATGCGATCAGAGCCCTGTCGTAGCATTGTGTTACCGGACACACCTGCGAATTGTGCGATGCTCTGTTTCCTTGGGTGGTGGTCGAAAGCCCTCCATTGCATACTCTTTGCCTTCATGGTGAACGGTAGAATTTATGCAACCTCTTTTTAGAGGTCATATCCTAACTGGCTAACTGTACCCACCCGAGAAGCTGTGCAGAGATTAGACATCACATGGCCCCCTATGTCCACTCTGTTACAATGTTCAATCCATTATCCTCGATATAAAAGAATAAATGAATAAACAAAACACAACAATTCTCTCTCCCACACCGTAATCGGATGCGCTGGGCCTCACTTGTCAGGCGCTTAGCGGTGGCGGCACCACGCATTTTCGCTCACATGACAGACAGACAAGAATAGCTTTAGCCCCTATTTTTTATTTTATTTGTCTAGCATGAGTAGCATCCCTCGCTTACAAGCTCTGCTAGCATCCATGTTTCTGGAACGATAATTTTTGATAGATGATGCCATGAACAAACAAACAAAAGGAATCAATCATGCCATCCTTATTCTTTCTTTCTTTCACCGCCATAATTTTGTTGGGTAAACCTTTTTCATTGATCGTAACCATGTCTATGAAATTGGTTATTGATAGCCAAACACATGCTTTAACTAAAAATATATATTTTGTCAAGAATAACATTGTATTGATGTTTTAGTTTTGGGGGGATGGGGGGTGGGGGTGGAGGTGGGGGAGGGGGTGGGGTTTGGGGGTGTTGTCTGTAAAAGTGGTAAACACTGTTGTTCTTGTTTATAATTCAAAATGTGTTTCTGTGTGT
>CM060337.1:24070016-24075016 GCA_030674155.1 Stramonita haemastoma
AAGGCCTTTGACAGGGTATGGCATGACGGCCTCTGGCAAGTACTCAGGCAGTTCAACATTGACAACTGCCTAATTGAAGTCATCAAGGCTCTGTATGAGAATGCAAGAAGTGCAGTTTTCATGAACAATCACGTGGGCGAGTTCTTCAAGACCACGGTTGGAGTCCGCCAGGGCTGCCTTCTCTCACCTGTACTCTTCAACCTCTTCCTCGAAAACATCATGACAGAGACACTGCAAAACCACCACACTTCCATCTCCATTGGTGGAAGACCCCTTTGCAACCTCAGATTTGCAGATGACATTGACCTCATGGGCAGCAGCAAACAAGAACTGCAAATCCTCACAGACAGTCTAACAGATCGAGCGAGCGCATACGGCATGGAGGTCAGTACAGAGAAATCGAAGATCATGGTCAACAGCGCGAGTAATGACAGCACGGAAATAAAGATGAATGGAGAAATATTGGAAGAGGTGAGCCAATTCAAATACTTAGGCTCCATCCTAACAAAAGATGGCACATCAAACAATGAGGTGAAAGCTCGCATTGCAACAGCAACATCTGCTCTAGTCAGACTCCAGAGGATCATCAGAAGCAACAACATCAGCTTCTGCACCAAATACCACCTCTACAAATCCCTCGTGATATCTATCCTCCTATATGGCTGTGAATCATGGACTCTGACAGCAGAGTTAGAGAGAAGAATCCAAGCATTCGGGAACAAGTGCCACAGAAGACTCCTCAAAATATCATACAAAGAACACAAGACCAATAACTATGTGAAAGAAGAAATCAAAAAGCGTGTGGGCCCCCAAGAGCCTTTGCTCTCTACCATAAAGAGGAGAAAGCTGATGTGGTTTGGTCACACCACAAGACACAACACCCTAGCAAAAACCATCTTGCAAGGAACAGTCGAGGGCAAGAGAAGAAGAGGCCGCCAAAAGAAATCATGGGTTGACAACATCAAAGACTGGACTGCCCAACCCCTGCAACGCCTCCTACTAGCCACACAGGATCGTGAAGCATGGAAAAAGATCTCCGTTGCGTCTTCTCTCATGTCCCTCCTACGTCCTTTGGGACATGGGACTGAGTGAGTGAGTGATATATATATATATATAATATATATATATATATATATATATATATATATATATATATATATATATATATATATTTACTGTACAACAGCTATACTGTTCTTTTGTTACATCATCTCCCCCAATTTTTCTCTTTCTTTTCTTTTACAAAAAAAGCAAATCTCCTCATCATTATATACATACACCTGGGAACCTACTTCTGATATTAAACCCCTTCGGATGAGACTATAAACCGTGGTCTCGTGTGCGAACACATGCAGAACATCTCTCGCACACGTTAAAACCCGTTCAGCTTTTCGAAAAGTGTGCCATTATGTTCCGGATGACAAAACTGACAAAACCGCACACACACGGGGACTGGATGTAAAAAATCACATAACCGCTTATTCCATTATCCTCGAAATAAAATGATAAATAAAACAAATAAATAAAAATATCATGAAGCAAAAATCCTTCGGATGAGACTATGAACCAAGGTCTTGTGTTCGAACCCACGCAGAACATCTTGCGCACACGTTAAAACCCGTTCTGCCTTTCGGAGAAGTAGGCCATTATGTGTCGGTGGGAACGGATGGCAAAATTTACAAAACTGCACACACACGGAAACTGGATGTAAAAAACCACATGAGTGCTTACTCCATTATCCTCGAAATAAAAGATTTAAACAGCGTCGAGCGTGGTTGCCAATTGAATGGGTGACCGTTTGCGCGCCTTGGCTACAGTACAGTTCCCCCAGTTCCCCCAGCTGTAAATGGGTACCTGCCCTCTTTAGGGTCAGGGGAGGTAAAGCAGCGAGGGAGAGGAGATGGGCGCCGCCCTCAACATGCTGACCCCTAGAGAAGCTGAGGTCTCTGACGCCTCGCTCCCCTACGACCACATAGGTTATGGGACACCTTTACCTTTACCTTTTTATACAGAACAATAGATCTTAAACAGGTTGTACATCTTACACACCAACATTCATTAATACTTTGTCTACTATTTTTTTCAACCCTCCCTATTCTTTATTTTCATATTTCTTTTTTTTTCAATTTTCTGTTACATTTTTTGTAAATCAGAAAAAAGAGAATTTGTTCAAAAACTGTGATGGATAAAGGTTAACCACCCCCACCCCCCCAACCCCCCCACCAAAAAAAAGAAAAAAAAAAGAAAAAAAAAGAAGATGATATTGGCACCATCAAAGACTTATCAGTAATTAAAACGCTTTTTGTATTCTCCGGAGATCTGTCGGCTAGGTGAGATAAGAGGACGTTGGGTTGGGGTGGGGGTGGAGGGGTGGGGTGGGGTGGGGGGGAGACAAGTGTAGGACAAAAATGGGGATGGGGGTGGGGGTGGGAGGTGGATGGTAGGAACTTGGGGGTTCGGGGTTGGGGGTGCCGGTGAACAGTAGAAAATTCCTCTGTTGTTGTCGTTGTTGTTGTTTTTGTCGTTGTTGTTGTTGATGGTGTATAAATGATGTGATTAAAAGGTAAGGTAAAAGGTGTCCCATAAACCGTGTGGTCATAGGGGAGCGAGGCGTCAGAGACCTCAGCTTCTCTAGGGGCCAGCATAATAATTGAGGGCGGCGCCCATCTCCTCTCCCTCGCTGCTTTACCTTCCCTGACCCTGAAGAGGGCAGGTACCCATTTACAGCTGGGTGAACTGGGGGAAGTGTACAGTACAGTATATGTGATAATATGATCATATTAATGATTTCTACATTATTGTTTCGGCTCTGTCCTCTTCTTCGTCGAACGCTTAGACAGCAACTGCTATTGTCTGTCACAATGAGCGAAAATGCGTCACGCAGCCGTTAATTAAGCGACTAACAAAGTCAGGCCCAGCGCATCCGACTTCAGCATTTATTAGAGAGAACTGTTATATTTTAAATCTTGCTGGAAAACAAGGCTGGAGAATGGATCAAGAATGCAGAAAATAGACAAGAGGGTAGCAGGAAGAAAAAGAACAAGGCAGAAACAAAGAGAGGGATAGAAAAGAGGATTTTTTTTAGCACAGAATTTTCACAAAGTGGGGGTGCCATTTTTACTGACAGGATTTTTGGCACAGAATTTCCACGACGTGGGGATACTATTTATACTGACAGACCTGTGGGGATATACAATCACAATATAAACGTCCCAGACTCATGCGAAAACAAATATAAGCTAGAGCCTATTTTAGAAAAAGTGCTAGTAAAGAAGAAGTTTTTAAAAATCTCTTTTTCATTATAGTTTGTATTGTCCTACAGTCACCACATCAGGGAAAAGGCAGGAAAAAGGGGGTATGGTGGGGTAAGGGATGGGGGTACGGGTGGCGTGTGTGTGTGTATGTGTGTGTGTGTGTGTGTGTGTGTGTGTGTGTGTGTGTGTGTGTGTGTGTGTGTGTGTGTAAGTGTGTGTGTGTGTTAAAGCTGGCAATTTGAGGTAACTCTGTAATCTTTGTGTGATGGGGTAGTAAGCAGATTACCTCCCATGCGATCAGAGCTCTGTCGCAGCGTTGTGCTGTTACTAAATCTGGACGCACCTGCGAATTGTGCGATGCTCTGTTTCCTTGGGTGGTGGTCGAAAGCCCTCCAATGCATACACTTCGTCTTCATAGTCAAATGCAATTAATGCAACCTCTTTTTCGAAACTGTTTGACTGTACAATGTTCTTGAGGTTTGTGTAGAGATGGGACATCAAAAATATATTGACTCTGTTACATTTGGTTTAGGTTTCCATTCGAGAGAAGGGGGCCGGGGGGAGGGTATTAAAATTATACATGTTTGGAAAGAAAATGGAAAAAAAATCAAAACAATTTCCAGTATCAAAGAAAAGGGGAAAAAAGAAGCGAAATGTTCAGATATTCTAGCATAAACATCCATAGTATATTCATGCAAGTCGGATTGCAGCTATCTCCATGGTAGGCAAAAAAACGGTAGCGTACACAAAAAAAATCTTACCATTGATGAACTTCAGAACTTAAGCCAAGGAACAACAACAACAACAACAAAAAAACCCACCCTCAAAAGCAAACCCAAAGACATTCTACCAGTATTAATCACATAATTATTCTAGCAGATACACTCATATACCTTCCCTTGAAGTTGGAATACAGCTACCTTCATGGTGGGCAAAAAAACGGTCGCCCAAGCAAGATTGCACCATTGGAGCTTTAGTTAAGGAACGAAAAAATTTGGTCAAAGACATTTTACCAGTTTTTATATATATTTTATTCATTTTATTCTTTTATATCGAGGATAATGGAATAAGCACTCTTGTGCTTTTTCACATCTAGTCCCCATGTGTATGCAGTTTTGTAAATGTCATCTGTTCCCACCGGCACACGATGGCATACACTTACGAAAAGCTGCACAGGATTTAACGTGTGTGCAAGATGTTCTGCGTGCGTCCACACACGGGGCTTCGCTTTACAGTCTCATCCAAAAGACTTTTGGGGGGGAGAGTGGAGTCAGCACTGATGATGTTAACTCCAGGAGAAAAATCTCCTCGAACGGGAATCGAACTCGGGTCGTCAAAATGCGAGCGCAATGTTCTGACCACTAGGCTATCCCCCCCCCCTCCCCCCCCCCCCCCCCCCCCCCGTAGCGCGGAGACACTAAGGCTACAGTTCCTTTTCCCCCATTCACAGTGGCAGCAACAGACGCAGGGTCCATTAAGCGGTCTGGTAGAGAATCGATCTCTTACATGCTGAGTCAGCATCTCTGTTGCTGGAACCGTTATGGTAATGGGTGCTCAATTCAAACATAAGATAGTAAGCTAAGCCAGTCTGTTGTTTTGTTTTCTTCATCGTGGTTTTTGGGGTTTGTTTTTGTTTTTACCCTTTAGCCGATTTGTGTGTGTGTGTGTGTGTGTGTGTGTGTGTGTGTGTGTGTGTGTGTGTGTGTGTGTTGTGTGTGTGTGTGTGTGTGTGTGTCTCCAATTTAA
>CM060337.1:24082318-24087318 GCA_030674155.1 Stramonita haemastoma
TAGCGTAAGAGAAAGGTGGGTTTATAATGGAGTGTTAATGCCAGTAGTGAATGTTTATAAATATCTAGGAATATTTCTTTTCTACTCGTTTGAGTTTTAGTGGAGCGTGTAAAAACCTTGCAAGTAGGGCCAAAAATGTGTTGTTATTTATTATGAAAAAGCTACGAACACTTGACAATAATTCCTTTAAGGTGTTTATTAGGTTATTTGATGCCCAAGTTCAGCCCATCATGCAGTATGGTTCTGAATTATGGGGGCTAGAAAAAACTGCAGTCCACTGTGAAAAGGTTCATACTTTTGCCTTAAAGAGATATTTAGGTGTCGATAAGCGAACTCCCAATGACTTAGTTTATGGGGAAACCAACCGCCACCCCATTTACATAGTATCCGCTGTTAATTGTATTCGCTACTGGTTCAAATTACTGCATATGACTAGTGATAGAATACCCCGTAAGGCATATGACATGTTACATAGTTTAGATGCTAGAGGTAAAGAAAATTGGGTAACCAAAGTTCGTGTATGTTTGTTTGAATATGGGTTTGGCTTTGTTTGGCAAAATCAAGGTGTTGGCTGTGTTGATAGTTTTGTACGTGTTTTTCGTCAACGTTTAGTAGATTGTTCTTGGCAGAAATGGTCCGATCATATTCAGAATAGTGATAGGTTTACAATCTACAGACATTTTTGCAGCCTTTCTGATTTAAAGCCATATTTAAAGCTGGATATGGATAAACATTTAATGTTTATGACAACAAGGTTTAGATTAGGTGTATCAGAATTAGCTGTTCATTATTATCGATATAGAAATGCTAATAATGATGATTTAATTTGCCGTCTGTGTAAAGAGGCAGAAGAAAATGAAGTTCACTTTGTTCTTTGTTGCCCTGTTCTAATAACCATTCGAGAACAGTTTATCAAGCCCAAATATTATAGAAAGCCATCAATGTTTAAATTAACCTTGTTGATGTCATCATCCTCCCCGGAAGTGGTCCGTAATTTTGCCTTGTATTTATACAAAGCATTTAAGCTTAGAGACCTTGCTATGTCGTAAGAATTTTCCTTTTGTCACATGCAACCAGTATGTAGATCTATTCATTTTTTGTGTATTTTGATCTTACTGCATTTGTTTGTTATCATGTTCGTATACCCCTTCATAAGGGGCCTTGGCCTATAAATGAATAAAACCATCCGAATCCGAATCCGAATCTCTCTCTCTCTCTCTCTCTCTCTCTCTCTCTCTCTCTCTCTCTCTCTCTCTCTCTCTCTCTCTCTCTCTCTCTCAAAACAACAGCAAATTAAAATAAAACAAATAAAAAATAACCACAAAAAACAACCAGTAACAAAAACAAACAACAGTGTTAGTGCGCGCGCGCGCGCAAGAAAAGGGGAGAGAGAGAGAGAGAGAGAGAGAGAGAGAGAGAGAGAGAGAGAGAGAGAGAGAGAGAGAGAGAGAGTGTGTGTGTGTGTGTGTGTGTGTGTGTGTGTGTGTCAAGTGTTCGAATTCAGTTACAGATTGTGACATATCAGGCACTTTTGACACCCCCTTTTGTCACCACTCTTTACACCCTCACGCTTTGCAACGATAAAACATTTTCACTTCACCTGTCCCGTAGTCCCGCGGACCGTAGGGGACACAGCTTGAAGATCGTGCAACCAGCTTCCTCCAGTCCTTACGGTCTTCCGCCCTTCATAGCAGATCGCTCCACCCAAGGCAAGTCCACTCCACTCCAGTCCACGATAAAACTACTTGCTCTCAAAAGATCTACTGATAATTATGGCAGTAAGTAAGTAAGTACCCCCGTGGGTATGCAAGGGGCGCTGTCAGTATAGACAGTATTCCCACATTCTGGACATTATGTGCTACATAATTTTGCCAGGGACAACGCTCTTATTCCGTGGGTTGTTTTTTTTTTACGTGCGCTAAATAATTATGTGTATAACACACGGGACTTCCATTTATCGTCTCATCAGAGACTAGCACTCAGGCCATCACTCCTGGTCTAATGGATGGGGGATGGGTGTGGGGTGGGGAGGAAGTTTTGGGCCTAAACGGGGATCAAACCACCGCATACTTCTGACCCGGACTTTTCGCTTTCTAGGCAGGCGTGTTACCTCAAGACCACCGATCTGATGACACTTCAACACATTGATCTATATGATGGACAAGAGAGACTACAGCATCGATCACTAAGTGAAGAACAACGGGGACGGGATAGCCTAGTGGTCAGAACATTGCGCTCGCGATTTGACGGCCCAGGTTCGATTCCCGGTCGAGGGGCTTTTTCCCCTGGAGTTAGCATCAGTGCTGACTCCACTCTCCCCAAAAGTCCTTCGGATGAGACTATAAACCGAGGTCCCGTGTGCGAACGCACGTAGAACATCTTGCGTACACGTTAAATCCTGTTCCGCTTTTCGCAAGAGTAGGCCATCGTGTGCCGGTGGGAACAGATGAGAAGATTAACAAAACTGCATACACAGGGGGACTGGATGTGAAAAGCATACGAGTGCTTATTCCATTTTCCTCGATAGAAAAGAATAAAATAAAATAAAAATGAATAAATAAAAGAAGAATCCACCGTGGAGATGCCTGGGGGCCTGTCAGTATAAATATCAACCCCCCCCCCCCCCGCCCCCCACCTTCTGGAAATTTTGTGCTTGGAATTTCCCCCTTTTCTGTCTCCCTCATTCTTTCCGCGTTCTTCCTTTACTCCCTGTCACCTCTTTCCTTGTCTATTTTCTTCTTTCTTGGTCCATACTTCTGCCTTTTCTTTTTCTCCTGACAGACTTCAAAGATAACAATTCTCTCCCATGCCGAAGTTGGAAAGCGCTAGGTCTGACTTGTCAGGCGCTTAACGGCAGCACAACGCATTTTTTGCTCGTAGGAGAGATGATAGTTGCTGTCTGAGCGTTAGACGAAGAATTTTAAGAAGGAGAAAAATTACTGATGTAGTCTGCCGTTACAGAAAAAAACCCCAAACAACCAAACAAACAATAACAAAAAAACCCTGTCAATCTCCATGCCTCCTCTTTATTTCATATCAACACGTTATAATGAAAATAATGATCAATGTAAAATTTGCAAACCACAGTTAATAACAGACTAAAACGAAGTGACTGAGACAGTGAAACACAAACAGTTGGTTTGTAAATTATCCATGGCAAATTAGGGCCTGAGTTTGTTTGGGTTTTCACACTAGGACACAAACAGCATCAAATTTCAACCACTCTTTTACAACAGTAGCAATGAAAACAACAATAACAGCAGTAGCAGCTGCAGTAACGGCAGCAACACCAACACCAATAACAACAATAGCACCACAACCACGACCACCACCAACACCACGTCCTATACCAGAAACAAAAACATTTCTCTGAAGCAAAACATTTACTTGAGTCAAGATGCAGGTTACACACACACGCGCGCTGGCGCGCGCGCGCGCGCGCGCACGCACGCACGCATGCACACACACACACACACACACACACATACACATACACACACACAAAAGGCTATAACTTCTATACATCAAATAAGCATATTCAGAAAAGAAAAATTCAACATCATTATCATCCATGCTTCTATAAAGTTAACGAAACTAACAAACAAAACAAAAGAAAGCGAAACAACAACAACAACTACAACAACAACAACAAAAAGAAAACTGTGGAGAAGGGATGAAAAGAGAAGGGGGGGGGGGGGGGGGGGAAGGGAGAGAGGGAGAAGGAGGATTCACAATTTCCCCCCCCCCCCCCCCCCCACAAAAAAAAAAGAGAGGACCAAACAGAAAAAAAGAAAAAAAGGAGAGCGAAACAAACAAAATAAAACAAAACAACAACAACAACAACAAAAAGAAAACTGGGGAGAAGGGATGAAAGAGGAGGGGAGGGAAGGGGAGAGAGAGAAGGAGGCTTCACAGTTTCAGAAAAGAAAAAAATGACGACCAAACAGAAAAAAAAAAAAAAAAGAAAACCGAAACAAACAAAATAAAACAAAACAACAACAACTACAACAACAACAACAACAACAACAGAAAACTGGGGAGAAGGGATGAGAAAAGAAGGGAGGGGGAGAAGGAGGATTCACAATTTCAAAAGAAAAAAATCACGACCAAACAGAAAAAAAAAGAAAAAAAGGCGACGGAAACAAACAAAATAAAAACAAAACAACAACTACAACAACAAAAGAAAAATGGGGAGACGGGATAAGAAGAGGAGGAGAGGGAAGGGGAGAGGGGGAGAAGGAGGCTTCACAGATTCAGTTTCCAAAGAAAAAAAAATGACAACCCAAACAGAAAAAAAGAAACAAAAAAAAGGAGACCACAACAGCAAACGACAACAGTACCAACAAAAAAACCCCACCCCAAAACAAAAAAACAAAACCCAACAACAAACCCAAAACAAACAACAAACCCAAAAAGAGGTCAGAGGTGATGGGAGGGGTCAAGTCAAGCAATGGCGGGCGGAGGGTCAAGAAGTTGCAAGCGGAGAGGTCACAAGAGGTTACAGTGGAGGGGAGGGGGAGGGGGGAGGTCAGAGGTTGCGGAGGTCGGAAGAATACACGAGGCGAGCCTGGGCCTGTTTGCGCGGATCGGAAAAAGCGCTGATCTTGCCGGTGGCCGGGTCACGTGACACGGCCTGCACCACGGCCATATAGGATGGCCTCTCCTTCAGCGTGTGGCCATATGTGGCCAGTTCCTTCAGCACCGCCTGTACAGCAGTAGCACAGGGAGGGAGGTAGAGGTCAAGTCAAGTCAAGTCAGGTCAAGTCATGTCAGGTCATGTTAAGTCAATCATGTCAAGTCAAGTCAAAGCCCAGTACAGTCTGCAGTCAGTCAGTCAGTCAGTCAGTCAGTCAGTCAGTCAGTCATTCCACACATGCAGTATAGTAGTGAGGGGGTACTCTGTGTGTGTGTGTGTGTGTGTGTGTGTGTGTGTGTGTGTGTGTGTGTGTGTGAGCAGGTAAGCAAGTCCCCATGCACACACGGACATATGCACACACATA
>CM060337.1:24102318-24109818 GCA_030674155.1 Stramonita haemastoma
ACCGCCCTGAGCCTCCAGCTTGTCCTTTGGAGGGGGCTTGTGGGCCTGCCATCCCTGTAAAAAAAAATTGAAAATTTTTGAAATTTTTTTTTGAAAATTTTTCAATTTTTTTGAAATTTTTGAAATTTTTGAAAATTTTTCAAATTTTTTTTCTTCAAATTTTCAAATTTTTTTTTCTGGTCATCCCTTTATAAGGGATATGGAGGATTTTTAAAAAAATATTTTTTACATAACATCAATAAATAATATCCTAACTGAACAACAGACATACGTCATGTAACTGAATATTTGAACGATATTAGTATAGAACAAAAAAAAATTGTCTGTTCACACATATCAAACTCTTTGAAGAAAGTTGACATGTTAGTTCTGATAATATCAATCATTTTATTAACAACATTGAGCAAAGAGAGAACACACACACACACACACACACACACACACACACACACACACACACACACACACACACACACACACACACACACACACACACATACACAGAATACCCACCCGGCCCCACCCCCACCACCCGCACTACCTACTGTAATAATTATTACACCACAACATCACATGCATTCCGTTGGCTCAAGCCAAAAGCTGGGTCAGTTTTACTGATGGCAGCTTAATAATCGCTATAAAGCCTATGCTTGGCAGAAAGCTAGAGGGCTGAAGTCAGTGGTATCAGCCTTGGTTTCAGTACAGCCCCCCCCCCCCCCCCCCCCAGTTCACCCAGCTGAAAACGGGTACCTGCCCTCTTTTATGGTCAGGGAAGGTAACGCAGCGAGGGAGAGAGAGGAGATAAGTGCCGCCCTCACTATGCTGCCCCCCCCCCCCCCCCCCTTGAGAAGCTGAGGTCTCTGACGCCTCGCTCCCCTTTGACCACATAGGTTGCGGGGCACCTTTACCTATATACTAAAATGTTGTTATGTTGTAAACATGTTACGTTGAGATTGCGCCTTCAGCCATGACAAGCTCTCAACCATAACAACCTGCAGACTCCTTTTTAAGGAGAAGAAAAAAAAGAAACAATTCTCTGAAGTCGGAGTGTGGCTGCCTATATGGCGAGGTACTTGAAAAACAGTCATAGACTACAAAACTTCTCATCCAGTGTGAAATTTCAATCTGACAGTCATTCCCAGGTAGGAGATTGAGTGAGTCAGAGTGCACACATCCTGGGTGACCCCCCCCAGAGTGTCAAGCTGGGGAGGGAACGTACAGCAACAACAACATGCATTTTAAACACGGCCAGGGCCTTATGACATGATGGCCCGTTTCGTTTGACACGGTCAGTTGTGTGTCTGTCAGTAGATATGTCATGTCAGATAGATAGTAGATACTGCCTGGCGAGGTGACCATCTTCAAACAGGCTAGGGGGCACAGCTGTCAGTGTCCCCCACTTTCAGCTCCGCTCAGCTGCTATCCATTCCATCCCAGCCCAGCCCAGCTAGCTGGGGCCAGTTGGTGCTAATTATAGCAGAAACTGACCACGCTTGGACTTGGTAAAAGATGTTGGATTTCTGTTGCTGGGGGGGGGGGGGGGGGCTCCAGGGGTGGCGGATAGGGGTACGACCCTTAAAAATGGAGGTTAGCTGCGAAAGCTGTCTTGCACCAAACTGGCGATGTTCCTATCAGAATTGGGCGGGGCAACAGGTGGCTCTGTTGTCTCCATGAAATATCCCATTAATCTGATCTATGATGGGTACGTCATGTCAAGAGATCAAGAGCTGCATCAAAAGCTCTGCCTCCTTGGCTCCCAGGGTAACAGGAGATAAGCGTGGGGTAAGCTTGGCAGAAAACTAGAGGGCTGAAGTCAGTGGTATCGGGCCATAGTGCCTAGTGTACCCTCTAACAAATCCCGATACCATGCAACAAAACTGCATGATGACACCGTCAGATACAAGTGATAGTCGTGGACATTAACATACAATGAAGAATCCATATAAAAAATGAAATTCATCACCCATTTCAAGCTGACTATCATTGGAGAGCAAAATGCCGATCCAGTTCATCTCGTAGATTATGCTTAGACAGCTGAAAGTCGATGAGAGAGGATAAATATCGAGTAAACAACAAAAAATACACGTCTCTCCTACCTCAGTTTAAAAAAATATATTTTGTAAAGCAACACGTTTACTACTTGCTTTAATATTAATTTACCATTGGTGATGAAGTGTTTGTAATTATTTTTTTTACCTTACATTGCTACACAATGAGTCCAGAATATGATAACATTTATCACGATGAACATCTCAAATTCTTTTCTTAAAAACAATGATGGCATGCCTCGTTTTACTCTGTATTCCTTACCTTGGGCAGATTTTTCCTGAGTCACAGAAACTGCCGTAAAATCCGCTTTCTTTCCTGCAAGACTGGGGTCAGAAGTGTCGCTGGTGACGAGCGAATTGACGTCATCGGTCTGCTTGGTGACATCAGGGGATGCCTTGTACCCCGCTTCCGTCATGGCGTTGCTGATGACGTCAGATGGTATCTGTGCAGAGTTGGCCCCCTTCTTCACTGGGTGTGTGACCTGGCTGGAATGTGTGGTGAAGTCTTTGGGTTGCTCTGTCTTCTGCCCTAGTGGAGATCTGCTCTCTGCTGTGTTGTTGGGGGAAGGGTGTGTGCTGCAATCATTGAAGATTCGGGGTTTATTGAGGTGCCAGTCTATATTGCAAGACCCACCCCCCCAAAAAAAATGTAAAGGAGTGGATTGAGAGGCAGTGCCATGCAATACAACACAATGGACCCAGATGTGTGGTAGGCACGAATCAGTTCAATTCCTTGTAGTCTAATACAACACAATACAAAACAAACCTAGTAATCATTGAATTCCTTGCAGTCTAACACAATACAAAACAAAATATAACCTAGTAATCATTGAATTCCTTGTAGTCTAGCACAATACAAAACAAACTATAACCTAGTAATCATTGAATTCCTTGTAATCTAGCACAATACAAAACAAAAAATAACCTAGTAATCATTGAATTCCTTGTAGTCTAACACAATACAAAGCAAACTATAACCTAGTAATCATTGAATTTTCTGCCTGTTTGATTGCATCGTTTATATAAAGTCCCAGTAGCTTTTGTCTTTTTTTTGTTTTTTTGGAGTGCTTGATTTATTTCAGATCAACAACAACAATAAAATAAAATAAAAACTGGCTGGCATAAGATGGCAGAATCTGGCAACAAACATGGGGTATCTTATTCATAGACCTTCATCACTCATGGTAGTAGCAAGCATCTCAATAAAAGCTTCTCTTTTATGTGAACTAGTTGGAAAATCATCATTTGTTTTATTTTGATAGGACACTGAGATATACAAATAGCATGTTTCATATCATAAGTTTTTTCCATAAATTTTGCAGATCTTTACGACTAATTACCTATTTATTACAAAAAGTAGACCAGAAATCAATCTATCAATCGTAAAGAAGCGTAAACTTAAATGGTTCGGGCATGTCACAAGATCGAAAGGACTTGTAAAAACAGTACTGCAAGGCACTGTCCAGGGAGGAAGAAAAAGAGGCAGACCAAGGAAGAGATGGGAGGACAACATCAGCGAATGGACAGGCCTAGAACTCATCCAAATTTTGAGAAAGGCAGAACAGAGAGAGGAATGGAGGGAACTGGTTGTCAAGTCTTCAGGGGTGCCCCCATGGTCGCCAGACTAAGGGATAGATAGATAGATAGATAGATAGATAGATAGATAGATAGATAGATAGATAGATAGATAGATAGATAGATAGATAGATAGATAGATAGATAGATAGATAGATAGACCAGAAATCACTCTCTGCCTGTGCTATGACCCTATCAGTGGCTTTATCAGCCCTCTTGAAAAGAGCATGACTTTCTGATGATATAATTCTTGCGGACCTTTTGAAGAAGAGTTTCTTTTTGTCTGCAGCTTTCTGACAGGTTTCATTCCACCACACGTTACGTGTGTGTTTATTACATTTCACAACACGAAAACTTTTGGATCAAGTTTTCAACAGAGTTTAGAATAGATTCTGTAAACCTTGAATACAATCTATTGATATCAACATCATCATTTTGTTTAAAATAAAAACTTGTTTCATGTAATATCAAGAAACTTTGAAACTTTCCCGAAAAAAGCATGGCTCTAGTAATAGTTTGGAACAATGTCCCAAACTTTGCCCATTGATGTAGAGTTTTCATCCTTACATTATGATTACAATTTGTGTGTGGTCACTTCCTAAAGAATCATTATGTGTTTCCCAGGCACAGTAAGGAACTAGAATGGTTGAAACGAGGGAAAGATCAATAGCATAAGTCCTTCCGGAACCCTTGTGGTCATTAAATTAGGCAGAAAGAGAGAACAGTCCTCAATGTTTTCTACGAACCGTTTGCTGGTGATGGTTACTGCTACCCTTTCCCCAGAAAGCACCGTTCAAGGGAATTTTTCCTCTCGAGATTAACTTCAGTACCATCTCCATTCCACCTCCAAAAAGTTGTAAGTATCTTGATAATACAAGAAACAAGTTTGTTTTTTTTAAATGATGAAACCAATACATTGTGTTCAGGGTTTACGGGATCTGTTCTGAAACCCCCAGGGTGGGCATAAAAATCACTGGCAAATAGCCACTTATCTACTATGTGTAGCCAGTGAACCGATTCAGTTTATTGTTTCATCCGAAAGACATCCTTTGGGGGAGTGGAGATGGTACTGAAGTTATTAAACTCGAGAGGAAAAATCCCCTTGAACGGTGCTTCGGTAGTGGCTTAAACCCAGACCCTTAGATCACACGCCTAATGCTTTAACCACTAGGCTATACCCTTCCCCCTGTGTTAACTGATTTAATGCCTCATCATTGGTCAATGGCTTGGTCAGCATTTCCCTATTTTTATCTGTAAATGTGATGACAGTGTTCCCACCACCTATGATTATTTTCTTACTCCCTGAGCTTTTGGTTCCATTTACAGTTCCTGCAAAAGCAACATCTGTTTATGTCTGTCTGTTTGTCTCTGTCTGTTTATATGTCTCTTTTTTGTTCTCTCTATTCTGATCGTCTCTGGCTTATTTGCATTTTATTTTCATGTGTAGCAACAGTTGTTGTTTTTTTTCGTCAAATACTCATAAGTTAGTATTTCGACAGAATCACTACAGTAAATTTGGAATTATTATTGACATTGCATAAATTTATCAACTATGTCTTGATCATGATCATCTTGAGAATTCACGACTAGATTTTCTACCAGTCTCTCGCTGCCTCTCTGTTTCTTTATCTTTCATTTTATGCGTTAAAACCCTGTACTATATTTGTGTAAAATAAACATTTACGAAGGGGGAAAAAAGAGAGGATGGTAATCTTTATTTCCAAATGTTAGCGATAAGTAGTAATCCTCTGTGAGAGAGAGAGAGAGAGAGAGAGAGAGAGAGAGAGAGAGAGAGAGAGAGAGAGAGAGAGAGAGAGAGAGAGAGAGAGAGAGAGAGAGAGAGAGAGAATAATACTTTATTTTCCAAGGGTAGCAGAGTAAGCATGCACATACTTTTTTTGATCCGGCCCTTGCCCTCATTAAGGAATAGCAGCCCCCCACCCCCTCCAAAGAAAAAAGAAAGAAACAAAAACAAAACAAAAAATAAAATCCGCCCCCCAGAAAACACACATATATATATATATATATATATATATATATATATATATATATATATATATAATATATATATATATATATATATATATATATATATATATATATAAAAAAAAACGGAGAGAGAGAGAGAGAGAGAGAGAGAGAGAGAGAGAGAGAGAGAGAGAGAGAGAGAGAGAGAGAGAGAGAGAGAGAGAGAGAGAGAGAGAGAGAGAGAGAGAGGAGCAGTTGTTAAGGAGGGAAGGGTGGGGTGGGGAAGGTTAACAAGCTTCCCAGAGTAGACACCGCGACAGACATAGACTTTAAGGGCTTGCATGAGATGCGTTATGTGTACGTTAGGCTATATCTGTCTGCCAGAGGGACTGCCTGCCTGCCTGCCTACATACAGCCTTTAACGTTGAATGGCTTCTTCAGCAGCCCTGTAAACACTGTAAACTGTTTACAGTGCCCCCCCAGATAGGCTGGCTACAAACAGGGCTAAAGACATAAGACAGCTGGAAGGGATCCTATCGGGACTGGTTCCCAGACATCGTCCTTCTTAAAGCCCACATACCCTATCCTATCTAATCCTATCGTTGCAGAGTCTTCGGTAGGGAGCTGCGCTGCTATGTCGTGTGTCCTGACTGGGTTACGTGTCCTTATCGTGGAAGCCACTTTTCAATCTGAGCACATTACCCCCTCTCTTGCAGCTGCTATGTCGTGTGTCCTGACTGGGTTACGTGTCCTTATCGTGGAAGCCACTTTTCAATTTGAGCACATTACCCCCTCTCTTGCAGCTGCTATGTCGTGTGTCCTGACTGGGTTACGTGTCCTTATCGTGGAAGCCACTTTTCAATCTCAGCACATTACCCCCTCTCTTGCAATCTATTCACTGGCTGCCCGTGCCACAGAGAGTAAACTACAAGATCAGTACCCTCTGTTACAAATGTTTCAACAAAACTGCACCCTCCTACCTCTGCGAATGTCTTCACTTGTAGCCTACACACCTTCTTGCTCCCTCCGCTCGGCTGCAGATACTTTGTCCTTAAGTATTCCTAGATTCAACCTATCTACCGTTGGCCGCCGTTCTTTCTCTGTTTCTGGTCCGTCGATCTGGAATGACCTCCCTCTCTCCCTCCGGCAAAAGCCTACTTATGACACTTTTAAATCCAACCTCAAGACACACGTATTTTAGACCTAAGATTTTCTCCTGTTTCCATCTCTTATCTGTCCCTGCCTTCAACATCTACCTGCCAAAGTGAATAACCTTTATTAGTGTGTGTGTGTGTGTGTGTGTGTGTGTGTGTGTGTGTGTGTGTGTGTGTGTGTGTGTGTGTGTGTGTGTGTGCGTGCGTGTGTGCGCGCGTGCGTGTGTGTGTACATTCGAATTTGCTGGGACTGTAGATTATTGTTGATTGCTTGTGTGTCGTATGGGTCAAATGGAAGCGCTTTGATTTGTTTTTACAAGATATAGCGCTATATAAATTCCATGTATTATTATTATTGTTATTATTATTATTATTATTATTATTATTATTATTATTATTATTATTATTATTATTATTAATGCATCGCTAGCCTAAATGCAATCGTGTACCCTAGAGTATCGTGTGTTTGTGTTTGTGTGTGTGTTTGTGTGTGTGTGTGTGTGTGTGTGTGTGAGAGAGAGAGAAGAGAGAGAGAGAGAGAGAGAGAGAGAGAGAGAGAGAGAGAGAGAGAGAGAGAGAGAGAGAGAGAGAGAGAGAGAGACTCAACTATATTATCCTTAATTGTCTCATGTAAGTTCCATCTCTTCCTGTCTCTGTCTGCCTGTCTGCCTGTCTGCCTGTCTGTCTGCCTGTCTGTCTGCCTGCCTGTCTGTCTGTCTGCCTGTCTGCCTCTCTCTCTCTCTCTCTCTCTCTCT
>CM060337.1:24124818-24128713 GCA_030674155.1 Stramonita haemastoma
TTCGGAAATGGGGCAAACATTTGATTATAGTGGAGATGCCTTGCCCACAGTACACCCCCACTCTCTCGGCCAAGAGGGCATAAGGACAGTCAGCGTTGGAGATGTTCTCCAAAGGCCAACTAGCCCCCTGGGCTGCAGCACATAAGGACTGTGCAAGCCAAGCCTCCTAGTCAGAGAGTCATAGTCGATCACTAAAGACTAAGCTGTAAAGTGGATTTCCATGAGTGGGAAAGCCACTGATCATACAACCTCTCACTTTGCTGTTGCCCCCAGCGTTACCCATGCAGCAGAACCCCCCTTTCCACGCCACTGGAATGATCCATGGGAAAGGCAATGACCGACACGAATGGCTCCAGTACCGTCGCAGGAGCCACCAGAACGTTGTCATAAACAGCCCCGAGCCGCCCTGGGACTCCAACTCCCCGAGTTTAAACACGACATCTGAGTGCATGCTGGCTTTTTTTTAAAAATTGTCATCCGCTCCTACTGGCACACAATGGCTTGCTCTTCCGAAAGGCAGAACGGAGTTTTAACGAGTGGGCAAGATGTTCTGCGTGTGTTCGCACATAGGGCCTCGGTTTATACTCTCATCCGAATGACCTTGGTATAAAAGAATAGATAAATCTATCTATCTATCTATCTATCTATCTATCTATCTATCTATCTATCTATCTATCTATCTATCTATCTATCTATCTATCTATCTATCTATCTATCTATCTATCTATCTGTCTGTCTGTCTGTCTGTCTGTCTGTCTGTCTGTCTGTCTGTCTACGTACCTATCTATCAGGGATGAGAGACAAAGGAATATGCTATCTATCCATCTCTCTATCTCTATCTCTCTCTCTCTATCTCTCTCTCTATCTATCTAATCTATCTATCTATCTATCTATCTATCTATCTATCTATCTATCTATCTATCTATCTATCTATCTATCTATCCCTTAGTCTGGCGACGGTGGGGCACCCATGAAGACTTGACAACCAGTTCCCTCCATTCCTCTCTCTGTTCTGCCTTTCTCAGGGTTTTGTTGAGTTTCTAGGCCTGTCCATTCCTGACGTTGTCCTCCCATCTCTTCTTTGGTCTGCCTCTTTTTCTTCCTCCTTGGACAGTGCCTTGCAGTATTGTTTTTGCAAGTCCTTTTGATCTTGAGACATGAGTATACTATCTGCAGAAAAAGAAAGAAAATGAAGCCAACAGAATGTGTGTCAAATCTCATGTACTGCAAGTCAAGTGTTGATCTTTTTTTTCTTCTTCTTCGTTGCCATCCAAGGCTCAGACACCAACTACAGTTGTTTGTCATATGAGTGAAAATGCTTTGGGCTACCCTCAAGCACCTGACAAGTCAGGCCCAGCCCATCTGACTTCTGCACGGGAGAAAATTGTTTAAGTCTTTCTGGTGTTAAAGGGCACAATTTTTACACAACAACTTTTGAATTGTGCCCCCTCTTTTCCGCATCTCTTATAGAAAGAATGTGTTTGCCTTGGTTAGTCTTTGTGATTTGCTTTGTCATTTGGGTCTAAAAGAGACGAGATTTCTTTGTGAATCTCCTCATTACAGTTCTGAATCAACCACAATAGGGACATGAGACCCCATTCAAAAGCTAGGAGACAGTGTTACTATGTTTGTTTGTTTGCTTGTCTGTTGCGTTTGATGATGACTTCCAAAACAGCAGAGGAGGCAGCTGCTGTTTCGGAAACTGGGCAGAAATTTGATTATAGTGGAGATTGCCTTGCCCACAGTACATCCCCACTCTCTCGGCCAAGAGGGCATAAGGACAGTCAGCGTTGGAGATGTTCTCCAAAAGGGTAACTAGCCCCCAAGGCTGCAGCACATAAGGACTGTGCAAGTCAAGCCTCCTAGTCAGAGAGTCACAGTCTATCACTAAAAGACTAAGCTGTAAAGTGGAATTCCATGAGTGGGAAAGCCACTGATCATACAGCCTCTCACTTTGCTGTTGCCCCCAGCATCAATGTGCTGTTTGAACAAACAACTTGGGGAGAGTGTTACTATGTGCTGATTAAACAAACAGTTTGGGGAGAGTGTTACTATACTATGTGCTGTTTAGACAAACAGCTTGGGGAGAGTGTTACTATACTATGTGCTGTTTAGACAAACAGCTTGGGGAGAGTGTTACTATACTATGTGCTGTTTAGACAAACAGCTTGGGAGAGTGTTACTATACTATGTGCTGTTTAGACAAACAGCTTGGGGAGAGTGTTACTATGTGCTGTTTTAACAAACAGCTTGGGGAGAGTGTTACTATGTGCTGTTTAAACATTAAACACATTAACATTCTGGACTGTTTGTACATTCCTGGTTGTCTCTGGTCACCCATCTGAAGCCTTCACTGAAGAAAGCAACTGAGATCTGTATTATCAACTAAGGTTTCATCCCAAGCGTTCAACTCTGTACTGTGGGCTCAGAGCATTGGCAACTCATGATAATGGTCTAAGCTAGGGTTTATCATGTGTGTAGTAGCACCAAGACTTATGGTGCAGTCCCTGTTTACAAACCCTTATCTAATTACCTACTACAGCAGGGCTTCTCTGTTTATGGCCTGAGGCACTGTTGTACTGTGGTATGTTGAAGACCCTTGCCCCATGTAGACAGTGATGTGATAAACAGGTTCAAGAGCTTGCCACAAGCTGGTCTTATGCAACAGGCTTGTGGGGCCTCTAACTTGCTGAAATACTCCCCCCCCCCCACACACACACACTCCCCAAAACTTCCCCTCCTCTAGTAGGCCCTAAATCAGCCCATTTGGTAGTGTAGTAATTTTTGCAAATCCCAGTTTCCAAGTTTCTTTGTGTGGTGAGGATCGTAATACTCCGTTATATTAAAGTTTGGATACACTATGAAGCTACTCTAACCAACTCTGACCACACATCCAAACCAGCTAACAAACAAATACTCTCCCCCCCCCCCACACACACACACAACCTTCCATTACTGGGGGAAACAGCAGAAGAATGGAGACCAAGACGGCAGAGGTTAGACAAGAAGGAGGAGACGGGAAGAACAGAAACAAGGCAGAAACAAAAAGAGGGATAGAAAAGAGGAAAATTCCTTCAAAGAAATTTCCAGCCCCTCCCTCCCTGGTCTTTTACTCCCAACTCATTGTATTGTGGGTGTACTGTTTTAAATCACTGTGTGTTAAGATGGTGTGAATGTAATGGGGAATCTGTAAAAAAAATGAGCTGATATGTAAGAGGAGTGTGACCCCTTCACATATGCACATTGGTCACCTCTTCGAGACATCTGTAGGTTTGGGTTTGTTGCTGGTTTTCCAGCTTTAAGCGCTATAAAACATGATTATTCTTGATAAGGCTATTCAGTCCCCCCCTCCTCTGTCTCGCCCCCTTCTCTCTCCTTCTCCCTCCCCCTGCTCCTCCCCCCCCCCCTCTCTCTCTCTCTCTTCTCTCTCTCTCTCTCTCTCTCTCTCTGTATTTGTGTTTGTCATCTGGTTTTAGAGAATCGTTTATTGAAGCTTTTATTATGATTTTTATTATGATGTTGATATCTGTGGCTGTTTGGATTTTTTTTTTTCAGCTTCTAACTTTCTGAATCTTTTACTTGTTTATTTAGTCTTTGTGTTTCGCGTTTCTCTCTGGGTGAACGTTTTCTTTCCATTTTTATTCTTCATTCGAGTGTGTGTGTGTGTGTGTGTGTGTGTGTGTGGTGTGTGTGTGTGTGTGTGTGTGTGTGTGTGTGTGTGTGTGTGTGTGTGTGTGTGTGTGTGGTGTGGTGTGTGTGTGTGTGTGTGTGTGTGTATTTGTGTGTTGTGATATTGTGTGAATTGAAATTGAATTTGTATGACTGTTTATTTCATTATCTTATTACTTTGATGTAATGAATATTATAAATATGATATGATTACGTTTATTTTAAT
>CM060337.1:24128813-24147630 GCA_030674155.1 Stramonita haemastoma
ACAAAACAGATTTAGAGTCAACAACAGAAAACAATATCAACCTTTGGCCTGATGCCAGTCACATAAAAAATACTAGAGCCATAAAAAATTGCATATAATTCTACTGTAAAAATATAAATAACCTTTTCCAAGGCAATAGGATTTTTGAATTTTGAAAGCAGGGATAACAAAGAGTGATCCTGCAATTGTTTCATACACTGAACCATCAGTGACGACTTTTAAATGATTTGAATAATTAGTTTCAAGATTTTCTCTAGTGTTGCAAGTTAGAATATTAATATCGTCAGCTTTTTTGGATATGGTATAGTCGATATCAAATGTAGCAGCTTTGTGTTCCCATTGAGGTATCTTCCGTACGGTTGGCATAACAACAATGTCTGAAATAATCAACTTCACATTTCGAAAATAAATCACTTGTGTAGTTATAAACTGACTGAAGTGAAGATATGTTTTGAGCCCTTTTAGGATAGTCTTTAGTCGAATCTAAAAATATTTCTCTCTTCACTGAATTTTGCACAGATAGACTTCTGGTAGCGTATTTTGCTGCACATAGTTTAGGCTGATCTGAAAGAGATAATAAGTTTGCCTCTGGATAAGCTCTCCTTGTATTTGTGTGTATTGGTACTCCCAACGCTATTTTTATTGCTTTACTATCTATACTTTTCTTTTTTTTTTCAGTATGTACAAAGGTGCTGTAAAATAAACTTCTTGTCCATAAGTTAGATTTGATCGAACTAGAGCAGTAGCTAAATGCAGTAAAATGCAGTTGTGTGTGTGTGTGTGTTTGTGTGTGTGTGTGTGTGTGGTGTGTGTGTGTGTGTGTGTGTGTACTATCTGTAGCTTAATGTCAGTGATTGTTGACAGTCATGCCCTGTCTTACATCTGTAGTGCTCAAGTGAAATTTTTAAAAAATAATCTGATTTAGATCAGCCTCGGTTGTCCTTGATTATTTCTTTAGTCTACAGCTATACATGACTATGACTTCCCTGGTAGCCTAATGCTGGAGAGTACAACTGGTTTGGTTACATTAAAGTCCCAGCGGAGCTATCCAATTTGGGGACTATACTATCAACCCACCATCACCACACTGGGTAGTGCTGCTTTGAAACTGGATTGTTTTGTTTGTTTGTTTTTTGTTTTGTCTGAACCTGTGAACATTAAACACAGGTTCTGTTTTTAGTCTTTCTGTGCACAGTGCTTCTCTCTTGGCGAGCTCCCGAAATAATTATGGTATTGAATTTAAACTTCTTCTTTTTTTTTGGTGCCTACATTTATCAATTCAATGTTCCAGGTTGTGGTAAATGCACAAAAACAACAACAACAACAACAACAACAAACAAAACAAATCACAACCACCACCGCCAACAACAAATAAAAGGGGTGTGTGGTGGTAGTGGTGGGGGGGGGAGTCAGCATTGACATCACTGTTCTTTGGCTGATTGCACTTTCTCTTACTTAGGTCTAGGCCTAGCCTACAGCTGGTCAAAGTCAAGTCAAGTCAAGTCAAAAACACTTTAATCATCCCTGAAGGGCAAATTACAATACTGACAGGCACATTGATACAAATCATAATCAAAGACACGGAATAGCTACATTTCACATTTGTTCAGACATTATATGAGAAATTAAAATAAAAATGTCACAAACACTCGCACTCTACACGCGCGCGCTGGCACACACGCAAAACACACACACATACACACACACCAATGTTTAGATACAATGTTCTTTAAAATAAAAAAAATTTAAAAAAAAGACCATTGACTAGAAAAGACATATGATCACCATTATTTACTCATTGTACGCACGTGTTCGCACACACACGTACGCATGCATGCAGGCACACACACACAACACACACACACACACACACACACACACACACACACACACAACACACACCACACACACACACACACACACACACACACACACATACACACACACACGTAATATAGTAGGCACCCATCAGTCTCGGAAGACTATGGAGTTGGCTCTAGTCTTTAAAGCCCAAAGCCTGGGTAAGTAAGTATGGAGGGCAAGCTGTTACCCATGCAGCAGACCCCCCCCCCCCCCCCCCCCCGTCTTTACTCCACTGAAATGATCCATTGGAAAGGCAATGACCGATACGAATGGTTCCAGTACCGTCGCAGGAGCCACCAGAACGTTGCCATATAGGCCTACAGCCCTCAGCCGCCCTGGGACTCCAAATATATATATATATATATATATATATTATATATATATATATATATATGTATGTGTGTGTGTGTGTGTGTGTGTGTGTGTGTGTGTGTGTGTGTGTGTGTGTGTGTGTGTGGTGTGTGTGTGTGTGTGTTTGTGTATGTGTGTTTGTGTATGCATGGAACCTTTTTTGCCCACCATGAATGTAGCCACATTCCGGTATTGGGGGTGATAACTGTCTAAATACAACACCACACTGCATGTGGGTTTGCTTTCTATGGATTTTTTTTTTTGTCATCTGTTCTTACCGGCACAAAAAGGCGTATTCTTTCGAAAGGCAGAATAGGTTTTTGACGTGTGCGTAACATGTTCTGCGCAAAATGTTCAAACGGCACCTTGATTGATAGTTTCTTCTGGGTTTGATTCTCGGAATTCTTCCTGTGTTTCTTAGATGCTACAAACCACCTTCTGTTTTCCTATAATAATCACTCTTGGATTCATACGCCACGTAAGCCTACTAAGTAAGGTATTCACAGAGAAAAAAATTGTGAAAGACTAGCCTTTGAATCAAAACTTGTACGATTTAGAAGCAAATTTGGTCGTTTGATTTCTGTTTTTCAGCATACAATGTAACCCCCCCCCCCCCCCCCCCCCCCCCCCCCCCCCCCCCCCCCCCCCCCCCCACACAGTCCTTTGTCGTCTGCTAGCTTCCTAACCAAGGAGACGGATAGCCTAGTGGTCAGAACATTGCGCTGGCAATTTGACAACCCGGGTTCGAGTCCGGTCCAGGAGATTTTTCTCCTGGAGTTAACATCAGTGCTGACTCCACTCTCCCCAAAAGTCCTTCGGATGAGACTTTAGACCGAGGCCCTGTGTGCGAACGCACGCAGAACATCTTGCGCACACGTTAAATCCTGTTCCGCTTTTCGTAAGAGTAGGCCATCGTGTGCCCGGTGGGAACAGATGACATTTACAAAACTGCGTACACACGGGGACTGGATGAAAAAAGCACAAGAGTGCTTATTCCATTATCCTCGATATAAAAGAATAAATCAAATCAAATCAAATCAAACCAAGTGCATGGGGATCAAAACTGTAAGAACACTATTGTTGTCTGTGATATGAGCAAAAATGCTTTGTGCTGCCGTTAAGTGCCTGACAAGTCAGGCCCAGCGGATCCAATTTCAGCGTTGGGGAGAGAAGCCGTATCTTTAATGTCCTCTTGGGAAAGAAGAAGAAGAAGAATGCGAAGAAGAAGAATTGCGAAGAAGAAGAATTGCGAAGAAGAAGAATTGCGAAGAAGAATTGCGAAGAAGAAGAATTGCGAAGAAGAAGAATTGCGAAGAAAGAAGAATTGCGAAAGAATTGCGAAGAAGAAGAATTGCGAAGAAGAAGAACTGCGAAGAAGAAGAAGAAGAAGAAGAAGAAGAAGAAGAAGAAGAAGAAGAAGAAGAAGAAGAAGAAGAAGAAGAAGAAGAAGAAGAAGAAGAAGAAGGGATAATAGACCAAGAAGGCAAAATTATTTATTTATTTATTTATTCATTCTTTTATATCGAGGATAATGGAATAAGCACTCATGTGCTCTTTTTACAGCCAGTCCCCGTGTGTATGCAGTTTTGTCAATCTTGACAAAAGAAGGAGGTGACAGGAAGAAAAAGAGAAAGGCAGAAAGTTTAAAAGAGAGGGATAGAAAAGAGGGAATTCCAAGCACAGATTTGGCAGAAGGTGGGGATGCTATTTCATTCTGACAGGCCTAGGTATTCCCACAGGGGGACGGGGAGGAGGGAGGGGTGCATCGAGATGATGGAGTGATTTGAATATGAAGTGACACCTAGCTCGACCCCAGCCCGCTTCCTGATATAACAGAGCGACATGACAGGAATAGTGGCTATGTCTTTTATTCATTTTATAATTTATTTTTTATTTTATTCTTTTATATCGAGGATAATGGGATAAACACTCATGTGCATTTTTCCATGCAGTCCCCGTGTGTATGAAGTTGTGTAAATATTGTCATCTGTTCCCACCGGCACACAATGCCTACTCTTACGAAAAGCGGGACAGGATTTAACGTGTGCGCAAGATGTTCTGCGTGCGTTCGCAAACAGGGCCTCGTTCGGTTTAAAGTCTCATCCGAAGGACTTTTGGGGAGAGTGGAGTCAGCACTGATGTTAACTCCAGGAGAAAAATCTCCTCGACCGGAATCGAATCCGGGTCGTCAAATTGCGAGCGCAATGTTCTGACCACTGGGCTATCCGTCCCCCTTGATTAATTGAGAGAGAGAGAGAGACAGAGACACAGAGAGACAGAGAGATAGAGAGAGACAGAGACAGAGAGAGAGACAGAGAGAGAAGTACCCATGGCGACAAAAGAGAGTTGTCCCTGTCAAAGTAATTTAGAAAAAAATGTAAGTCTGAAGTCTGGTATGGACACGAAATTCAGACAGAAAAAGAACAGACAATACAGTATAATACAATACAATGCAATACAAACAGAACGTTCACATTTTCGGCAGAACGAAGTGTATATTCATCACTCGTGTCCCTAATGTATCTGTCAATATTCCTCCCTCTATTTACACTGGTTACTAACATAGGGATAGCTCAGTGGTCAGAGCACTTGCTTTCCCCCTGTCAAGTTAAACAGCGTCGAGTGTGGTTACCAGCTGGATGGGTGACCATTTGTGTGCCTTGGCTTCAGTACAGTCTCCCCAGTTCACCCAGCTGTAAATGGGTACCTGCCCTCTTTAGGGTCAGGGAAGGTAAAGCAGCGAGGGAGAGGAGATGGGCGCCGCCCTCAATATAGCTGGCCCCTAGAGAAGCTGAGGTCTCTGATGCCTCGCTCCCCTACGACCACAAAGATTATGGGACACCTTTACCTACCTTTTTACCTTACTAACATAGGTGTTCAACCACCTTACAATCGGCACTAATCTGATAAAGAACAGGGCACACGGGTAAAACCCTCACACTGTCTGCCTGCCCCATTTGAACGAGCCCATCATACACAAACAACATTACTCATGTTGTGTGTATACATGTTGTTGTGGTTGTTGTTGTTGTGCGTTCCCCAGATTAACTCCCTGGGGGTCATCCAGAATGTGCCACTCTTGGCTCACTCATCCCACCTGGGAATCACTGTAAGATTGAAATTGCACACCGAATGAGACGTTTGCGTGTATTACTCATTTTCAGGAACCTCGCCATACCGGCAGCCATACTCTGATTTCAGATGATTTTTTTCTCCTTTAAAGGAAAGTGCAGCTTGTTATTCAAGAGCTTGTGATGGCTGAGTGATAGCAATCTCAGCACAACATTTTACAACATAGCAACATTTTAGTACATCGGCCTTGGAAATGAGCTGACATCAATAACTGGCATAGCTTTTGGCCTGGGTCCGTGTTTATACTTTGTGATACAAAGAAGATGGGAAGGCGGGGAGAAGATGGGGGGAGACACAATATATTTTTTGCTCTGGTACAGAGCTCTCTATTAGCACCAACAAAACTCAAAGGAGTAGAAAAAATTAATACCCAGATATCTGTAAGCATTCGCAACAGACATTGCAACGCCATCGTACACCCATCTCTCTGTGTGTCTCTCTCTGTCTCTGTCTTTGTCTCTCTGTCTCTCTTTCTCTGTGTGTCTGTGTCTCTGTCTGTCTGTGTCTCTGTCTCTGGCTGTCTGGCTGTCTGTCCCCTCTCTCTCTGGCTGTCTGTCTCTCTGTCTGTCTGTCTCTCTCTCTCCCTCCCTCTCTCCCCCTCCTTCTCTCCCTCCCCCCTCTCTGTCTTTGTCTCTCTCTCTCTCTCTGGCTCTGTCTCTGTCTCTCTCTGTCTTTGTATCTCTCTCTGTGTATCTGTCTCTCTCTGTCTCTGTCTCCCCTTCCCTCCCTCCCTCTCTGTCTTTGTCTCTCTCTCTGTCACTGTCTTTCTATCTCTGTCTGTCTGTCTGTCTGTCTGTCTGTCTGTCTGTCTGTCTGTCTGTCTGTCTGTCTCTCTCTCTTCTCTCTCTCTCTCTCTCTCTCTCTCTCTCTCTCTCTCTCTCTCTCTCTCTCTCTCTGTGTCTGTGTCTGTGTCTGTCTCTCCCTCTCTCAAATAATCATTCACACTGCACCTTCCTGGTCCCATTACACGAGACATTTAAAACAGTCATATCTAACTCAGTTCATAATTATACTCAGAAGACAATTACCATAAGAATTAGTATGAGTATCTTCAAAGCAACGAGCACAAAATTAATGAATCATACAACTACTTTTATACTTAAGTTCAATATCATTTCATACATGTATATAATGGTGAAGCATTTGCAATTCTACTATTCAAGTCACCACAAAGAATAATAATAATAATTAACATTGTCTAGCGATAATCATCAATCAGCCAAGCACTCTTCCAGAACCTTAATTCCATTATCATAATCAAAGTGTAACATACATAAATCAAACGGAGAACTCTCTGGAGGTATTAAAGTCTGTCTTTCTATCTATCTATCTAGCTAGCTTGCTAATCAGTGCCTTTTTATATCATTACCTTATTATTGTATCTCTGTCTTATTTCTTGCACGTTGTTTGATACTTGGTATGGTTTCTCTCTCTTGGTATTTGGGTCATTATTATTGATGTTATTTAGTTAGAGGTTATTTTTTTTATCTTGATGTTGTCCCTGAAAAGGGCGGGGACTGGATGTTAAAAAAGCACACGAGTGCTTATTCATTATCCTCGAATAAAAGAATTTGCCTTACCTTGCCTTGCCTTCCTAGCTTCCTTCCTAGCTTGTTTGCTAGCCTTTAGTCTGACGACCATGGCGGCACCGCCAAACACTTAGTTCCCTCCATTCCTCTCTCAGTTCTGACTAAGATTTTCTCATGGTTTTGTTGAGTTCTGTCATGCGGGGAGCGAAGAGGTCGGCCGGTTTAGTTGGCCGCTTTACTCGACAGGGGCACATCAACAGAAACCCGATAGGCACCCCCTGCTTGTATGTATACACTCTCTCCCAGCATCTAGTTGCTTTGGGCAGATTGCTCTGGCACCTGTCTTGGCCAGTGAGGACAGATAAGATAACCTAAGACCCCTGGTTCTGTTTATGAAAGCTACACTCTCTTTCCCCGTTCCAGCCATGGGAAAGTTGTGGAAAGTGAAAGGATACTGTTTATCCATCGTTTCCTGTATAGGCCTACTGGGCCTGCTATGGCTTGCTGGCTTCACATGACTGTGCTTTTCAGTATTGTAGTCACTAAGAAGAGGTTTCTCTCTCTTTAAAAAAAAAAAAAAAATCTCACCCCTCCTCTCCCACCCCAAGCTTTGAAATCGTTCCTCACTTTCGCTCTCATTTTTACACTGGAATCGATTGTGTATAGACGCTCATTAGTGTTTGAGTCATAGTTGATGAAAATAGAAGTGGTGAATTTGACTGGTTTTTAATTATTGATGAAGAGAGAGGGGGAGAGAAGTAAACTTGCCAGCACTAATTTATCAGAACAGTGGTAGTGAAGGTGATTTAGTTCAGGAGAAATTATCGCTCTTTCTAAAAGTTTAACACACACCTGTATTACCTTTGTGAAGCATCGTTTGTGACAAGTGGGTGACAATGGCAACAACACAGAAACACCACGTGTAGGCCGACATACACTGGTTAAAAGTTAACGTGTTTGCTTCAGTTTTGACTTTTATCATCATCACTTTGTCATTGCTACTGTTCAGAAACGGAATTTACATTTTGGAACATACTTGTGCTTTAATTAACGGGATTACATGGTGATAACCAGGACTCTGGGACATGTTGTGTGATTGGATATTTTTGTTCAGTATAAAACGGCAACATGAAAGGACGTCAGAGGACGTGAGTACAAGCATGATGTGCCAGCTTCAGTTGTACAGTTAGCTTTCTCTCTGCATGCTGTCATTTTGTTTGGTTGTATGTGACTCGATGAATACTGTCAACTGTTGTGTCTCCCTATGCGGCACCACAAGCACACCAGCCCATAAAATCATGCTTCTGTCATTGCCACATCACTTTTCACCACATGGCGGTGTATGGCATGTTATATATATTTATTAATCAGCAATACAGTGTAAAGAGACTATGACCCAGGAACCCCCTTTGTACAATTTCTCTATCAGGAAACACAGAAAACAGAGGAATAGTAGGTCTGGAAATTCAGGCCTCAGCAATAAGAAATTACTCTCCCGCTAAAGCAGCCAACAGGGAGGAAAGATCAACAAAGGTGTAAACATCACCCAAAATAATGGCAATAAAATAAATAGTCATTAACTTTTTTTAATCAGTCGAAATTGCCAACATGAAAGGAACTCCCGAACTTTACCGGGAAAATACATTCAGTTCCACACGATTCACATGCTCACACAAAATAATATAATTTGTCTGATTTTGAATCTTTTAATTTGCGATTTCGAGGTTGAGATTGATGCATTTTAATTAAGCCAAACGCATACGTGTCTTACATGATATACCAAATACAGAACGCAACATTACGCACGAATTTTCCCGTTCCTGCCCAGGAGAGGGAGCAAGTTCTTGTAATATTCTCTGTAGAGCCTGACCAGTTAACGACAATACCCACTTACAGACACTCGAGTTGGCGATGGAGTATGAGATAGGCCTAGCCTAGGCTAGTGAGGATATGTGGGGTTGGATGGGCGTGGGGGTCAGTGTCGGTAGTAGTAGTGGTAATGGTGGTGGTGGTGACCGGTGGGGAAAAGTAAGTGGAAGAAACGAGGAGTGACGGTGAATAAACCCACACAGCTGAATGAAGCCCATTCAATGAAAGAAAACTACATTTGAAGAAACAAAAATTCGTTCAACGTTTATCACCAGTGCGTGTGCACCTACACTTATGCACCCTCCTAAGCACACACGCACGCGTGCATCCACATACGCATGCACGTACCCAAACACAGAGTTGTACACGCTACGCGTATACGCACGCATAAACATATGCACGCACAAATTCCTGCACCGCGCTAACCCATGCATTTATGCAAGCACACACGTATGTGCATGCACACACACACAACACACACACACACACACACACACACACACACACACACACACACACACACACACAAACCCTACCCAAAACCTTCCCCATATCCATCCCCCTTCACATTCCTCCCCCCCTCCCATTAATCAATTCTACAACCTCGCCCTACCCCAACCCACACTTCCCCCACTAAACCCCCCTCCCCTCCCCCTTCAAATTAAAGACGACAAAACAGAAGAACAAAAAGTCAAACTGTAACCGCATTTACAAACCTACTCTGCCTACCATTTTATTTATATATTGCAATGTAGTAACCGACCGCATTTTAGCGGGACCTCTAACTAAAAAAAAAAAAAAAGGGTTCCACCTGTTAAGAACTCTACCAGTACTTAACACGGTATTATACTGAGGGAAGGTCTATTTTCAGCAGACATGAATTAATCGTTGGCATCTTTCTATTATTACTTTGCCACAATACTATGCTGCTGTGCGGTACAGACCGGGTTTTTTTGTGGGGTGAAGGGGGAGGGGGGAGGGTGTCTGTATGTGTGTTTTTTTCTATTATTTATCTTTCTTTTCTTTTTATGTATTTTATGTCTAAGTAAACACCGTAATATTTGTACTGTACAGGGGCAAAAGAACAAATGGATAAAGCGAAAAAAAAACAACACACCTAAACATCAGACAAGTTAGAGAGTTAAATTTAGTTGTTTACACTGATTAGTCTCTATTCAGTTTTTCATATTGATTCATGTCAATATTGATGTGTAAAGCTTAAGCAAATCATGAATAAGGAGAAAGAAAAAAAGAGCCCGTAACAGCTCCAGAACTGTAGACGTTTGAAATCAAAATGAAAAAGTCCGTAGGCTAATGATTATGGTCGGCTAAACTGGATAACCGACATTATCCGGGTAGGAAGTCTATCCAGGCTGTTTCTGATGAAAGATAAACAGTTCTCGTCGCTGATGGCTGATGTACTTGCCCGCCCTCCCTCGTCCCCCACCCTATCATCTTCTCTTCTCTCCTTTTGGTACCACTGTCAGTGCTGAAGGACGAGTAAGAGCAGACATAGGCCAATGACTTCATGATTCCAGACAGCATAACAAAACAATATAGGCCCTAGATGCTGCTTCTTTTTCCGCACAATGTCTAACTGGAACCAACTGGCAACAGAGATTGTAGGCCTATGGGCAGACTCTAAAGGACCCCAGGCTTGTCTGTACGTATGTTTCTCCTGCCTCCGACCCAGCTATTCCACTCCTATCTCCTTGTCTTCCTCCTTCCTCACCCCCCCCCCCCTTTCCAGCCACTATCACTACCCATGACCATACTCCCGTTTTGTCCACCTTCACAGTCTTGTGAAGGAGGGAGGGGGGCAACCCCCCCCCCCCCAAAAAAAAAAAAAAAAAGGCAGGGCTTACATTTTGTTGCAACATATAAGGTAAACGCAGGTCATAATATTTTTAGAAATACAAAACAAAACACACCAAAAAAACAAACAAACAAACACAAAAACTGGTTTAAAACTTGGCGCAAACAGCGTAGGCCCTAGGCCTACCTGTTGTTGAGAGACACACAGAGTTATCTCTCTTTGACTCGGAACATGGCGCGCACTTAGCAGGTGAGCACGAGTACGATGTTTGGGTTGACGCCCGATGAAGGAGTACTTTGTGAATTTTAGTGGTTGGGCTATAGTCTCCAGTTTTTAAGTTCTCAGATCATATGATCTGCATACATACTACCGCAAGGTAATTATTTTCAGTTGCCTTTTTCCATGGTGTAGAATTTGAAAATGTCGCCCTCACAGACAGGGGAAATAAGCATTGAATTTTCAGTTTGTCCTGACACTAAGCATGTACAGGCTTCCAGTTTCAGATTTCAGGCATTTTCTTAACGCGTCCTTTAACTTTCATCGAGTTATTTATTTATTATTTTTTTGACTTAGTATCAGGAAATCAAACATTCCAGGCGAGATTTCCCAGTGGGAGGGGAGGTACAGCAATGGGGTATGGGATAGCCTAGTGGTCAGAACATAGCGCTGGCAATTTGAAGACCCGGGTTCGAGTCCGGTCGAGGAGATTTTTCTCCTGGAGTTAACATCAGTGCTGACTCCACTCCCCTCAAAAGTCCTTCGGATGAGACTGTAAACCGAAGCCCCGTGTGCAACGCATGCTGAACATTTTGTGCACACGTTAAATCCTGTTCCGCTTTTCGTAAGAGTAGGCCATCGTGTGCTGGTGGGAACAGATGACAGGTACACACTTTTGCACCTCGCCAAAAAATGTCCATTTGACTTGTTCAGCAGCTTAATCCCAACAGAACCATACCTTTTGCCCATGTATGCTAAAATGTAAGCAAAGTATCACACCCTTGTTCACTTCAAAAGGATGCAGAATGCATACACAGTATCACAGCCAGTGTTTTTCTTTGGGCCCCAGTACAAAAGAAAGTAAATGTTAACTATGAGCCAGCATGCATAGTTTTAATAATCAGGATTTTATGGTAGGCACAGGCCTAATTCATCAGTCCAAAAAAGAGGGTTTATTACTAAAGATGCAAGGGTGATTAATTACCTGAAAAAAATGTGTCCGTCATTTTACATGGAAAACTAGTACATACAAAATCTCTCTCTCTCTCTCTCTCTCTCTCTCTCTCTCTCTCTCTCTCTCTCTCTCTCTCTCTCTCTCTCTCCTGTCTGTCTGTCTGTCTCTCTCTCTCTGTCTCTGTCTCTGTCTGTCTGTCTGTGTCTGTCTGTCTGTCTGTCTGTCTGTCTGTCTGTCTGTCTCTCTCTCTCTCTCTCTCTCTCTCTCTCTCTCTCTCTCTCTCTCTCTCTCTCTCTCTCTCTCTCTCTCTCTCTCTCTCTCTCTCTTGTGTCTCTGTGTGTCTCTCTTTCTCTTCTTGTATAATGCCATATTAGTGATACACATGTTTGTCTGTTAACAGACACTGGCTGGCTGTGATGGACCTAATCACCAAGGACACTAGGAGGAAGGTGTCACCACTACAGTCCTGCAGAGTTCAGGACATCTTTACTGGTATGTATTTCTGTCTTTGGATCTCTGTTCAGGTAAGGAGAAGGGATGAGAAAACAAAAATACTCTAGCAAAGACTTGAAGGGCTTCTTGACTTGGTGTCTGGGACCAGAAGGTATGCTGGTCTTGGACTGTTGAATTGTGATACTTTGAATCCAATGCTTGTACAGGTGGTGCATAAGACTGCAAATTTTCAGCAGGTCTTTCAAGGCTGAGCTACAACATAGACAACATGTTTCATATTATTGTAAGTTGAGTCAACAAAAAGTTAAGTAATTTAAGACAAAATGTGTGGAGTGCAATGCATGGCAGTGCTTTGCACAGGACATAACAAAATGCAAATGAAAATGGTATAAATCTAAAAGGGAAATAAACCAAACGATGAATCAAAAAGGGCAAAGCAGAACTGAAAATAAAAGACAAAACAAAACCAAAAACAAAACAAAAACTGAGCTCTCCTGCAAGACTCCAAACAAAAGCCACTTCAAAACAGGAATGAGCGAAAGAAAGCAAAGGAAACACACAAAAAAAGCCAGAAAACTAAAATGGAAAATTGAAAAGGGGGAGGAGGGAAAGAAACCAGCACTGCAAGGACTCCACTGACTGATGGCTGTGTTCTAGTCCTGCATGTAAACAAAGCTCCAGGTCAACTTTCAGGCTTTGAGTACGGTGTGGTTTGCCTGGATACAGTTGTTGTGTGGTAAGTTTGAAATGAGTGATGTGAGAACAGGTGGACTGGTGTTTGGCAGATGATGCAACTATAAACCTGTGAGATGAAATAAACAAATAAAAAATAACTTGATAAAACAAAATGGGAAAAAACCCCACCAAACATTACATAGACTGAACTAAACATAATAAACTAAAATAAAATGAAAAAGTAACCCTTAAAACAAATAAACCACCAAAAATCCCAAACCAATAAAGAAAAAATCCACTTAAAAAAATGCTCAGTAACAAAAAAGAAAACTTAAATTTAAAGAACAACCCTCCAACCTCTCCCCCCCCCTCCCCCAAAACTCCAATCAGGCAAATCAAGTGCAAAATTCTGCAACCAAAAAATAAATAAACAAAAACAAAAGGGTAAAAATGCTTGCAGGAGATTGAAGGACATCGTCACCGTTGTCATCATAATCATGAAACAAACACTCATCATCAGTCTGTTGACCAAGATGGTCATCATGCATCATAGTCCTTTGGCCAAGATGGTCGTCGTCGTCGTCATCATCATCATCATCATCATCATCATCATCATCATCATCATCATCATCATCATCATCATCATCATCAGTCCCTTGACCAAGATGGTTATCAGGAGGGATATGTGCATTACAGCAGGCAACAGTTTTGTTTTTCCAGGCTGGTCCGTATTCAGCCTTTCACAGCTGTACTGCTGACATTTCTGGTTTGAAAGCAGGACCAGCAGCTTGTTATGTATGTGGTTTTATTTCTGAATGATGATTTTTTTTTACCAGAATTTAGATGAAGTTAAGACAGTTTCAGACAGACCCAGCACCATCAGAAGCCTTCTTCATCACTTCAGCCATAAGGTACAGATCAATCCTTTTTTTTTTTATCTTTCTGTCTTGTCTGATCTTTGTGCATAATTATCTGTAAGTTATTTAAATACTGTAGTTTTCAGGTTGTTTTTATTCTGCCCCCCTTTCTCTGTTTGGTTTTTCTGTCATTACAGGATTATTTGCATTTGTGTCTGTCTTTTATCTGCCATTTCTGTCTTTTATCTGTGGTTTATATCTGTCATTTCTGTCTGTCTGTTATCTACCATTTCTGTCTGTCTGTTATCTGCCATTTCTGTCTGTCTGTTATCTGCCATTTCTGTCTGTCTTTTGCCTGGCATTTATCTTTTGTCTGCCATTTCTGTCTTTTGCTATTTTTGTCTTTTTCTGGAAGAGGGGGGCATGTATTTCATTTTGAAAATGTTTTAAACAATGCGGAAAAATCCGTTTGTTAACAGAGAAACTTCTATCAAGGAGTACGCAACAATGACAGCACGCCTACCAACATGAAGTAGAACCAAGGACAGGTAAGAAAAGGAGTCCTCTAGGGTATTCTGTTCTCAGGTTCATTGGTGGTTTTGAGATCTTCGGCACATGATCTACGACTTTGTCAAGCAGTATTTGTTGAATAATTAATATTGGTAAAATAATGTTGCATAATAGAGATTGCTTTTGTATGTAAGGAGATATTGTCTTTAGTGATTTGTCATATGAATGCATTACACTATCTTTTTTTTTGGGGGGGGAGGAAATTAATCTAAGTATAAACTTCATTGGTTTGAAAGTATTGTGACCATGTAAATGTATAGTTTGTGCTTATGAAACTTTTACCATTTTTCAATGTGACTGATGATGATGTTTGGCTTTCAGGATCTTAAGTGCTGGAAACAAGTGCCAAGGAACAGTCATCTCAAGCTGCATCCTGTCTTCACAGAGGTATTCTTCTGCATAGTTAAAGTGTGTGCTTGTTTGCATGTTTTTTTGCTGTTTTTTTTATTTTAATTTGTTTCATAATGACTGATTTTTGTGATTGTTTTCTGTGTTGTTTGTTTTTGCCTTTGTTAGTCATTTGTATAGGTATTATTTATTTTGATTATAAGTTATAATATATTTTGTTATATGCTATTTTTGACTTGTGAGTACAAATGTTTCACTATTTTACTGACTCATTTTGGTGCATTTTGCCTCATGTTAGTTTTAAACTGTGATGACAGTAATTGTACTACTTGATCAGCATATTGTACTTTTTAGTGCTGTCATTAACTTTTGAGTATATCTGTTTTACCAGGTATTATGCAAGACGTACCAGCTAGCCAGCTGTGGTCGTGCCAATGCCACCAGATAAGTTGCACAGGTAATTGTTATGTCTTTGTGACCTGGTATCTATATACATGCCAGTGTGTGCATTATGTATTTGTTTATATCATGTCTGTCATGTGCATGGGCAGCCATCCCTATGATTTGTGTGGTCACCAAAGACAGGGTGTTGACTGTGAAAGTTTGCCTTTGATTTTATCATGTCATTGTTTCTATGTCTGTCATCCACTCTGCCTGCCTTTGTTTGTCTGTCTGTCCTTTTTGTCTTTCTGCGCCACCCAGTCTGTCTGATTTTTTTTTGCTGTTTTCTGTCTGTCTGAGTCTCTGCAGGCCTGCATTTCATGTTGAAAATGTTTCGCTGCCATGTGATAGAATCGGTCTGTCGACAGAGCTCCTGTCCAGGTGTATTGGCCTGACAACATCACAGCAGCCTACATGGAGGGGAGCCAAAAGATCCCATGATAGTACAACAGTTAAGGTGAGAAAATTACAGATTTTATTTGCATTTGAGTTCTGAAAATGGAGTAATTAACTAAATGCATTGTATATGTTAATGAAACTTATAAGGATTGTCAGTATGGCTGATAATGGATTACTGTTCAAAATGACTGATAAAAAGACTTACTGTTCAGTATGACTGATAATGACTTTTCAGTATGACTAATGTTAACTTTCTGTTTTCAGAGTCACTGGGGCTGGAGTGGAGTGGCAAGGATGGTACATGTAACAGACAGTGACCAAGAACTGAAGTCTGTCACCAAGGTATAGTTCTATATACTCCTATATAATTAGTTTTGTCTCTTATTTCTGACTGGACTTTATCTTTGTCCAATCTGTGTTGATTTTCTTATCCAGTTTTATTTATGGTAGTCACTGTTACATTTATCATTTATCTCTGCATTTTCTTTGTCATTTTGGGTTGTGGCTACTTGTTTATGCTGGCTGTCTCTTTCATGATAGACACCTGTTTGATCAAATACTCTATAAGTGCAATCAGCTGTGGTCATGTTAGTATTATGAGATAAGGTAAGTGACCTGTCTGTGTTAGTTATTTAATCATTTAACACTTGTTTCTTTTGTCGCTTAGTGTTCGCGCTTTTTTTTTTTTTAAAGCTATTTCTAATTGAATGATGTCCATGTGTTTTACCAGGTATCATGGAAGCCTGACCAGCAGTGGTCAAGTTCAGCACCTGCCTCAGACAGCGGTCACTGTGGAAACGTCAGGACACTTGGTAACATTTGGTTTTTTAGTTATAGTCTTTGTGACGTGTGTGTATGTCAGAAATTATATGCATTTGTCCTTTTGTCTATCATTCTTTGTGACATTGTGTGTGTATGTTAGTATTTGTTTATGGGATGCATTTGTCTGTGTATCATCCGTTCTGCCTACCTGTCTGTGTATTTGTTATTTGCATTTCTGTCTCCTCCCATTTTCATTCTGTCTGTCTGTCTTCCTGCAGGTCTGCATTTTATCCTGAAGATGTTTCACTGCTGTGTGATAGAATCAGTCTGTCATCGGATAGCTGCTGCCGCTGAAGTCAACACCTGCCAGCATTAAGGGGCAACTTCTGTGACAAAACGCAGGTGAGAAAATTACTGAACTCGTCCATTCAGCCCCAAAATAACTTTGTGGTCACTAGTTCATTGACATGTAAAGGGCTCTTACAACAGCTTTCACTGTGTCCTTCAATGTGACTACAGAAAAACCAGCAAGTAAAATATTCAGGTAACATGTTTTTTGTTTACATTTTCAATTGTATGCATTGGTAAGCTGGTGGTGGTGGGGGGGGGGGTAACTCAGAATGGAGGGGTTTGAAGATAGATTGTGACATTGTTTTGCAGTAATCCTTGGGGATTTAATCTTTGAAAATTTTGCCAAGTCGTTTTAATATCAAAGCAAATTTTGATTGGTAGATTGGTGGTCTAGGTAATATCGCACCTGCCTAGAAAGCAAAAAGTCTGGGTCAGAATGCTGTGGTTTGAATCCCGTTTAGGCTCAAGAAAAAGAAAAAAAAATAACGGGTGGTGTGGCACTTGTGGCGACGCGCTCTCCCCAGGGAGAGCAGCCCGAATTTTACACAGAAAAATCTGCTGTGACATTAAGTGGTATAAAATAAAATAAAATAAATAATGCAATGGTAAATTTTTACAAGAGCTGTAAAAAAATAAAAGATCTGTAAAGTACATTCTTAATTCATTGTTTCAAAATGAAATGATCAGATGAATGTAATGTGTAAGCCAGTGAAGCAAAGAAATTTTCAGTTTGGCTTATCATTTGTTATTACTTTCAGGTACTGTGGGGGTGAACTGAATCAAGTGACCAGGAATGGGCGTCTTGGTGGAATTGAAAGCTATCACAAACATCTTGGTGGAGGAGTGAAATGATCACACTATGGAGAGGTAGTATGTGAGATGAAAAAGAAAGCGGGGTTATATAAATATGAAAGCATCTTTAAAGAATAACTGAATTTATCAAGTTTTAAGGAAGTGAAAGTGACTCATTTAGGTATTTGACCTAATGAATCAAAACATGAAACAGGGATGGTTTTGAAGAGTCACTAATGCATTTTATAAAATCATAACTTTGAATCATTTTGATATTTCATTCAGTGAAATTAAAAATAAAGTGGAATTGTCCTGTTTAGGTATTTGACCTAATGTGACATGAAACAGTGATGATGTTTCTGAAGTGTCATTAATTCATTTTGTTAAAAAAATCATAACATTGCATTATTTTGACATTTCAATTAATTCATTTTGCTTATAAAATCATAATATTGAATTATTTTGACACTTCAGTCAACAAAATGAATGATAAATAGCAGCAATATTTTAAAAAAAAATGATTTTGAATTTATTCTGCTTCAAAGGGATAAGAAAAAGTAATCTTAATATTTTAGAAAATAAAAAAAATGACAAAACATGTGACCATGTCTAAAAAGCATTGTAGTTTTTCCGCAAAAAAGCCCTCAGTATTTTTCCTGTCACTGATGACTGCTTACGTGCTTACAGGAACCACTGGACTGGAGTCACATATCGAGGAACGCAACGCCATTCAGCATATCCCCATGTCAGTGTCCAGAACATGATCAGGTAAATAGATGTTTGTCATTGATCTTTTGCCATGATGCAGGATTTATCTGTGTCTGTGTCTATGCCAGTCTGTCATTCTCTGCATTTTCTGTCTTGTTTCCCACACGTCTTGTTTTGTTAGTGTTTCCTTCTGTGTCTATCTGTTCTTACTCTCTGATGTCTGTCACTCTGTCTCCTTCAGAGGTGTTGTGTTTTGTTTAGAAAACTTACATAATCCCGTATGATAGGAGCAATATAGCTGCCAAGGTCCATAAATTGTCATCAGAAGTCTGCAGGCCACTCTGTAATACAAACTCTTAATGCTGGATTAGAAAAAAAAGGCATAATCAGTGATATAAAATAAGTTGTAGTTAAACATCACTTCTCTACCACTGCTTCAGTTTATTGTTTTTACAGGTATTTTGCTTTCTCTTTGTTATCTCTGAATAGATAAATGTTTGTATACTTAAAATGTATTTGTCATGGATTGTGGTAAATATCTATTGCTAAGTTCTGACTATCAGGTATGCAAGTGTTTATTCATTGATACATTTTTTTATATTGGAAAAAAATCTTATGATACCAAGAACCAGAAGACTTCATTTCAATATTTAGGAGCCACAGGCTAGGACATAAGCTTACATTTTCAGAAAACGATTCATTGGTCATGCCGTAAATCATGATTATTGCA
>CM060337.1:24147730-24167730 GCA_030674155.1 Stramonita haemastoma
GTACAATATCAGATAAATCAGTCAGCAGAAAGATCAAAATAATGCTTGTCTCAGATAATTGCCAGTGTCTCACATTACACCATCAGTGTGCTACCCTATCGATCGCTTTTTAAAATTCCATCAAATGAGTTCTTTTTTTCTTTTCTTTTTTTTCTTTTTTAAAGAGTATTTAAAGTGAGGAGATTGTGTTGTGTCAGGAAGGATTTTTGTCTCCATTTTCAGAGTGATAAAGCAAAAAAAAAAGCAATTTACTGCATGCATTCAAATCAGACAATAAAATCAAGAATACAAATACTTTATTATATGAAGCAAAAGAAAAATTCATATATTATATGGTTTGTAATTTTGAACGTTAGAAGACAAGGCCTTAAGAGTAATGTTATTTCAGCAGTGTACATGTAAACATCTAAAAGTGTTTGAATTAAACTGTTGTAGTATCTGAACTTACTGAAGCTACTTACTGCTTTCAGGAGCTGTGGAGCCAGAATCAAGTGCCCAAGAATCTGCTGTGGGCAAGTCACCAGGGACTGAACAGGTATGTTTTTATTTACTCTTCTCTGTCTGTACTGTACTGGTTTCACTGGTCAACTTTTAAATCTTGCTTTCATAAAGAAAGCGGGGGCCGGATAGCTCAGTGGTCAGAGCGCTCGCTTTCCCCCAGTCAAGTTAAGCAGCGTCGAGCGTGGTTACCAGTTGGATGGGTGACTGTTTGCGCACCTTGGCTTCAGTACAGTCCCCCCAGTTCACCCAGCTGCAAATGGGTACCTGCCCTCTTTAGGGACAGGGAAGGTAAAGCAAAGAGGGAAAGGAGATGGGCGCCACCCTTCAACATGCTGGCCCCTAGAGAAGCTGAGGTCTGTGACACCTTGCTTCCCCACGACCGCCTAGGTTATGGGACACCTTTGCCTTTTACCTTTACTTCATGAAGAATGCTTTGAACATGGAATCTCTTTAAATTTATGAAATTTTTACGAGCACCACAGTTTAGCAAAACTGATTGCATTAAAAAAAAAAAAAAAAAATGTTAGAGCGTAAGTGTTACAACACTATAGTCTGTACTGCAGTCAGAATGTACATAATACCTCACCTCTGAAAACAGGTACACCTGAGACACACATGTAATGGATTCCAAGATATATCATATTTATTACGCATGCACAATAAATTAACATAGCTGTTTTGTATAGCATTTGTACATGAGCCTGGGAGTGTGAAACAGTTGTGGGAAAAGTCTAGGAAATGTCGGGAGTCTTTTTGCCTGTAGGAGACCTGCCAATCTGACTTTTTTAAAATGGATACTTTGCCCCCAGCAATACAAAAATACATATTGATTTTTTTTTAAGTCTGACAACCACAAAAAAGGAGAAAAAAGTGAAACTGTGACAAAAAGTAAAAGGAATGTAACTCATCTAAGCTGATTAGTGAATTATTTCTCTCTCTCTCTCTCTCTCTCTCTCTCTCTCTCTCTCTCTCTCTCTCTCTCTCTCTCTCCTCACTCTCTCACTCTCTCTCTCTCTCTCACGGAGAGCCTAGTGGTCAGAACATTGCGCTGGCAATTTGACGACCCAGGTTCGAGTACGGTTGAGGAGATTTTTCTCCTGGAGTTAACATCAGTGCTGACTCCACTCTCCCCAAAAGTCCTTTGGTTGAGACTATAAACTGAGGCCCTGTGTGCGAACGCACGCAGAACATCTTGCGCACACGTTAAATCCTGTTCCGCTTTTCGTAAGAGTAGGCCATCGTGTGCCGATGGGAACAGATGACATTTACAAAACTGCATACACACGGGGACTGGAGGAAAAAAAACACAATAGTGCTTATTCCATCATCCTTGATATAAAAGAATAAATAAAATAAACTCTCACTTTCTCTCTCACTCTCACTCTCTCACTCTCTCACTCTCCCTCACACACACACACACACACACACACACACACTCACACACACACACACACACACACACACACACACACACACACACACACACACACACACACATACACACACACACACACATCATCCCCCCTCTCTCTCTCACACACAAACTCTCTCCCCCCCCATTTCTCTCTCTCCCCCCTCTCATTCACACACACACCATCACAGTTTACACACATGCACGCACTCACACACACACACACACACACACACACACACACACACACACACACACACACACACACACACACACACACACACAGATGACAGATGGGAACAGATGACAATATTTATAAAACTGCATACACACGGGGACCGGATGAAAAAAAAGCACATGATTGCTTATTCTGTTATCCTCGATATAAAAGAATAAATAAATATAAAAGAATAAATTTAAAAAAAAATAAACACACACACACACACACACACACACACACACACACACACACACACACACACACACACACACACACAGAGTCACACACCACTTCATCCTTGTTGTCTTGCTACTTGCTAGGATGAGTTGTTGGCAAAGTTTAACAAATGAAAGTTGCTTAAAACTCTATATAAGCAAACCAGAGCCCTTAGAATGTTTCTTTTTTTTTTTTTCTCCAGAAGTAGGAGGACATCACCAGGCTTCAAGGACACCACAGTGCATCAGGAGGACGCTTCATCATCACCAAGGACACTTCATTTATGTGGACACTTGCAGTCACTGAGAATACCCCCAACACATCCTAGTGCAAAACCTCCAGTACTTTGTGGAACATGACATGTCAACTTGCAAAGTGTTTAGTGCAAAACCTGGGGGAAAACAGCAACATGAAACATGAGTGGTTTGTACCTGTGTGCGCAAAACCTCCAGTACATTGTGGAACATAACACCACGACTTGGCAAGTGAATCGGTATAAATAACATCCAGGCCTTCTGGAAATTCTGTGCAAGAAATTTCCACTTTTCCATCTCACTTTTTGTTTCTATCTTTCTCCTTATCTTTCTGTCATCTCTCTTGCTTATTTTTTTCTTTTCCAGTCCACTCTTCTGTCTTTTTTTCAAGCAAATCTTTCTAACAATATTCTGGTTTTTGGGTTGTTGTTTTTTTGTTGCTGCCTCGTCTCCTGTGACGTCCCCGTCCTGCTGTTCCCAGGCCACTTATTTCAATCTCCCCACCACAGCCACGCCCAGATTCGTTATGTATCATCCTCAGGGTCAGGAGGCCACAGGGAGCCCATCAATCCTCCTAGACCACCAATCCTTTGCCTGTGTGACACTTCTTATGTATGTCTTTGTACTTTTGAAATGTTTGTTATAATTTTTTACATTTTGTTTTGAAACCTTGAGATGATAAATTTAAGCAAAATGGCTGGCATCCTCAGCAAAACCTGGTTTATTAGCCTTAAGAAATGAAATGATTTAGGTAATGTCATTTGTCAGATGGACGGTGTTGATATTTGAAAGTATTAGGTGTTGGTTTTGAACCAGAAGTTGAAAGTTACTGGAGCCACTGAAACTGAATGACATGACAGCCCTAGTAAGGCTTTCGTGGTCTTCAGGGCTAGGGCTATAAACAATGTGGTATGGTGTGTGAATCATGCATAAACTGGGTGAAACAGTTACACGAACCATGAGGGGTGTGCACAAAAACTGAACATTTCATGCAAACCAGCACTACAATGTCATAAGCATCATTCATGAAAAACATTTTTGCAAGTCCGCTTAGAGTGCATGCCTCAGCACACACTAGAGCAACTGCAGACTGCGACAAATGTGTTCAGATGCGAAACCACCTTAAAATGCACAGGTCACTGCACGCAGGCAGTTTTTGCTTTAAACCGTGGTTAGGTACAAGTGACTGTAAGAATTCATAAAAGAGAGAGAGAAGTGGAGGGGAAAGAGGTTCTGCTGTTTTTGTTGTTGGGGACTTTTTACCTGTGAAGAGAGGTGTGTAAAGCACGGAAAGGAAAGATGGTTCCTCACAATCCACCTGCAAATTGAGCTTAAAGAGAGAAAAGACAAGAAAAAATGTCTTGTAATTAAATGGAAAAGGGGCTAAAGAGATATGACAGAGGAATGCAGTATTCTTTTTTTTTTTTTTTTTTTAAGTTTGAGGTTATTCTATAATAACTGAAACAGAATGGTGGGTATCCCCATTTCAGCCTGCTGTTTTCCGTAACTCATCCTGTCAGTTCTCTCTCGTTCATTTTCAGTCATGGATCAGTGTTTTAGTTTTGATGAACAGGGTCAAAGATGATTGAAAAAAATGTTTTTGTCTTGTGGAACTGATAATTTATGTGATGATTTTTTTTTTTACTCTATCAAGCTTTTACTATTTAAAAAAAAAAAAGAATAATGGAATCACTTTTTTGTTAGGAAACTCTTGACGAGAGAAGTTTCTCAATGCTTGCAAGACACTCAGTATTTTTTTTTAAAAGATGAAAATGTAGTCAAACACAAACTGTAGATGGTATGTAACTGGCAGAATTTTATCAAGGTTTTGAATTTAGTTTTGGGATTTTTTTTTTTTAAAGACCTGTGCTACATGTACTTTTTTTTTATAGTAATTTGTATTTTTATTTTTTTATTTCAATGATAATGGAATAAGCACTTGTGTGCTTTTTTTTTTTACATCCCGCCCCTATGTGTATGCAGTTTTGTAAATTTTGCCTTCCATTCCCACATACATACGCAGTTTTGTAAATTTTGCCTTCCTTTCCCACATACATACAATGGCCTACTCTTCCAGATAGCAGAACAGACTTTAATGTGTGCACAAGATTTCTGCATGCATTCACACATGGGACCACATTTTATAGTCTCATCCTATGTAAGATGGGTATGCAAGAGTTGTGTGTGAAAGGGGTATTTAGTGGAAGAGGGAAGAGTATATCCAATTTTTTAAGAAAGGTGTAAATTTTATAGGTGTGTTCATTTGATAGGAGAGGTGCTCAATTTATAGGAGAGGTGTTCAAGGTTAAGGGTAAGAGGAGGCAGGGTACGTTGGGTTAGTCGTCATCAGTTCCACGACAAAGATGGTTGTTGGAGGGGCATGAGGGATTTCCCCACATTGGTTTGTCTTCAGCCTTTTGCAGGAACACTTCCATATCAAGGCTGGTCCAATCTTGGATGTTTGCCGTCCAGTTCTTCTTCTGTCTGTCACTGTGTCTCTCCTTCAAGGATCCTTCATGCAATAGTCTTGGCAAGAGAGCTACAACGCAGGATTATGAAATAAAAAACCCTTCCAATAATTGGCCTGGCCCAGAGTAGAGAAGGACAACTACCACTATCTCAAAAGAGAACAAGTCATCATTTCTAAGACTCCGCACTGGCACAACAGGCTAAATCACTTACATGTCAACAAACCTGAAACTTGTTTCTTCTCCCATGTGTGTGCGGTAAAGAAAACCAGACTGGCGAGCACAGCCTTCAAAGATGCAAACTACACAGTGACCTGAGGAATATTGTATGGCCAACAGAGATAACCCTACAAACCAAGTGGTGCAGTCCACAAAAGGAACTGGAAAGGACGTACCATTATTTTTCTGAAACACATCTGATGGTGTAAGGTAAAGGAGAGAAGATTTCAACCAAACCAGCCAGTTTTCTTCTCTCTACAACATCCAGAAGGTGTTCCTGTGGCCCAGCTTTCATCATCACTTTTTTCTGCACTGGCTTATGGGTTCTGTGGTCTGCACAGGGGGGTTGTAGAAGCTTTTGGGGTTATCTTGTTTTCAAAGGATTGCATCTTATTTCCTGTTTTTGCAGTTAAGGTCCAGCTTTCACACTCATACAGCAGTATGGATAAGATGAGTGCTTAAAACAATTTGTTTTCTGGAGACTGGTCTGCTTGCTTTTCTGAATCCTGGCCAGCTCTGATATGGCCGAGTTTGCAAGGGCTTGGCTGATTTTCAGTTCAGCTAGAGAGGGGCCATCTTTGGTCAGCATGGAGCCAAGATAATGGAAGGAGTCTTAGACCACTTATGATAATGCTAAATAAAACATTGGCACTATCATGTGCGAAAGGAGGATGGATGCATTCCTAAAGATCTTCTCTATGGCGAACTTGCCTCCAGCAAGAGAAGCATTGGCCGCCTCCAACTGCGCTACAAAGACGTCTGCAAGCGTGACATGAAAGCCCTGGACATCAACACAGAGAACTGGGAGGAGGTAGCGGCTGATTGCAGCAAATGGCACAGTGTTCTCCACAAACAGCTGAAGAATGGTGAAGAAAAGATCCACACTGCAGCAAACGAAAAGAGAGCCAAGCGGAAGGCATGTACTCCAGCCACCTCAACAGGCCACATCTGCATCAGATGTGACAGAGACTGCCACTCCCGCATTAGACTGACCAGCCACAGCCGGCGCTGTCACTGAACAAATGACCTTTCTTCTGGTGCGAATTCCATAGTCAACACCGACTGACAGAGGCCCACCAGTACTATCTACCTTAACTTCTTTGCACTGATCTCCTTGCCATAAATGTTAGCTCATTCTTTCTTGCATATAATACCATAAGTGTTAGCTCATTCTTTCTTACATAAAATCAAATAATACCATAAGTGCTAGCTCATTCTTTCTTGCATATAAAACCATAAGTGTTAGCTTTGTCTTTTAGCTTGCATGTAATACCATAAGAGTTAGCTCATTCTCCTAGCTTGCATGTAACACCACAAGTCCTAGCTCATTCTTCTAGCTTGCATAGTTCTTGGGGTTCATTGTTAAGGAGATCAATGTCAACAGCAAATTGCAGATAGCAAATAGGTGTGTCACCAAGACACAGTGAGGGGAATGTTATCCTCTGAGCCTTATCTAGTACTATTCGGCTACTAGAAATACCTAGAAAAAAGGGGAGGGCTAGTGGAAAGAGCTTTTTTTCCTCATGTTTAATCTGGATTTGACCATTTATTTTTATTTGGGTTAATTATTTCTCAAAATTGAACGAAACGAGTTATTAATAAAAATGATGTGGGAAGAAAACCTTTCTGCTGATAGCAGAACTGAAATTTGTCTCAATCCAAATAGGCTGGTAGGATTGGTAAATGAAAATATAAATAATGCTCCATACCACTGTGTCTACAGCTACGTACCATTGTGTTTATCTGCTGTTGTGTCCACATGCATCCAGACTGACCGACTGACCAACAGCCCCTACCCCAATGCATGTTGTTATTGCTTACACTAACACTAACCTTGTTTCTTAATCCTGGCCCCTCATGTGGACACAAAGACGGTAGATACCTTGGTACAAGCTGGCAACAGTGGTCAAATATTTTTTCCTGGGGTTTGAGGGAGGAGGGGGCAGCATTGTCAGAAAAGGATGTTAGGAATGGGAGGCTGCATGTTCTCGTCTGCCGGAATAGGGAAAGGGAGGAGTAGGAGGGGGGATGGCTCATGGACAGCTGATTACTAAAACACCCTGTCACTGGTTCTTTTTGTCTGTCAGTTTCACTTGTAGAACCCCATTTCTGCTGCATTTATCATACATTCATCATCTTTCTTCATAGTCCAGGCTTTACATCTCTATACATGAAGCAGCGTAAAATTCTTTCTTACCTTCAGCTTTGCTGGTACGCCTCTGTCTTTCCATGTGTTGTTCAATGGGACTGGTTTTTTTAATAAAAGGGTGGTGTCATCAGCGTATTTTATATTAGTGAAATTCCTTTCCAGTCAGACAAAAATAGCACTGTCAAAACAGAAGACCATCTGGAGAGATAAAAGTATCTCACTCAACTTCAAGATCAGACTAATGCGCTCCCTTGTCATATCCATATTCCTGTACTCCTGTGAATCATGGACCCTGACTGCAGATTTGGAGAGATGAGAACAGGTGGTAGAGATGAGATACTTTCAGAGACTCTTTGTCATCTCCAAAGACAACATAAGCAATGAAGATATGCATAACAGAATCCAGCAAACCATTTGACCCTACGAAAACCCAACAATCATAAAGAAGCGTAAACTTGAATGGTATGGGCATGTCACAAGATTAAAAGGACTTTCAAAAACAAAACTGCAAGGCACTGTCCAAGGAGGAAGAAAAAGAGGCAAACCAAGGAAGAGATGGGAGGACAACATCTGCGAATGGACAGGTCTAGAACTCAACAAAATTTTGAGAAAGGCAGAACAGAGACAGGAATGGAGGGAACTGGTTGTCAAGTCTTCGGGGGTGCCCCCATGTTCACCAGATTATGGGATAGATAGATAGAAATTCCTTTCTCCTATTTTAAATCCCATACATTCTGTGTCTGCATCTCTCATCGCATGCTCTGTGTATATATTGAAAAGGTGGAGGGAGAGAATAAAACCTTGTTGGACTTCTTTTGTTGAGTGAGATCCAGTGTCTGGAGAATGCTGCTGGTGGAGAGATGCTAAGAGTGAGATCTGGTGTCAGGAGAAGTCCATTAGTGTTGGTAGAGAGATGCTAAGAGTGAGATCTGGTGTATGGAAAAGCCCATTGCTGCTGGTGTTGGTAGAGAGATGCTAAGAGTGAGATCTGATATCTGGAAATGCCCATAGTTGCTGGTGTTGGTAGAGAGATGCTAAGAGTGAGATCTGATATCTGGAAATGCCCATAGTTGCTGGTGTTGGTAGAGAGATGCTAAGAGTGAGATCTGATATCTGGAAATGCCCATAGTTGCTGGTGTTGGTAGAGAGATGCTAAGAGTGAGATCTGATATCTGGAAATGCCCATAGTTGCTGGTGTTGGTAGAGAGATGCTAAGAGTGAGATCTGATATCTGGAAATGCCCATAGTTGCTGGTGTTGGTAGAGAGATGCTAAGAGTGAGATCTGATATCTGGAAATGCCCATAGTTGCTGGTGTTGGTAGAGAGATGCTAAGAGTGAGATCTGATATCTGGAAAGGCCCATAGTTGCTGGTGTTGGTAGAGAGATGCTAAGAGTGAGATCTGATATCTGGAAATGCCCATAGTTGCTGGTGTTGGTAGAGAGATGCTAAGAGTGAGAATCTGATATCTGGAAATGCCCATAGTTGCTGGTGTTGGTAGAGAGATGCTAAGAGTGAGATCTGATATCTGGAAAGGCCCATAGTTGCTGGTGTTGGTAGAGAGATGCTAAGAGTGAGATCTGATATCTGGAAAGGCCCATTGGTGTTGGTAGAGAGATGCTAAGAGTGAGATCTGATATCTGGAAAGGCCCATTGGTGTTGGTAGAGAGATGCTAAGAGTGAGATCTGATATCTGGAAAGGCCCATAGTTGCTGGTGTTGGTAGAGAGATGCTAAGAGTGAGATCTGATATCTGGAAAGGCCCATTGGTGTTGGTAGAGAGATGCTTAGAGAGAGATCTGATATCTGGAAAGGCCCATAGTTGCTGGTGTTGGTAGAGAGATGCTAAGACTGAGATTCACTGTCTGGAAAAGCCCATTGGTGTTGGTAGAAAGATGCTAAGAGTGAGATTCACTCTCTGGACAAGCCCATTGGTGTTGGTGGAGAGATGCTCAGTGTGAGATCTGGTGTCTGGAAAAGCTCATTGGTGTTGGTGGAGAGATGCTAAAAGTGAGATTCACTGTCTGGAAAAGCCCATTGGTGTTGGTAGAGAGATGCTAAGAGTGAGATCTGATGTCTAGAAAACCCCATTGCTGCTGATATTGGTAGAGAGATGCTAAGACTGAGATCTAATGTCTGGAAAAGCCCATTGGTGTTGGTAGAGAGATGTTAAGAGTGTGATTTGATATCTGGAAAAGCCCATTGTTGCTGGTGTTGGTAGAGAGATGCTTAGAGTGAGATCTGGTGTCTGGAAAAGCCCATAACTGACAGGCCTGTGAACGAGTGGTTGTGTATGAAACAGTCCAATGCCTTGCTGTAATCTGTAACAACTGTAGGCTTTCTGTTCAGCGTTCCCGATTTTCTCTGCAAGTGGTTGTAGTACAAACAGTGTGTCTGTTGTTCTGCTGTTTGTTCTTTAACCTGCCTGGCAGTCTGAGAACTCTTCTTCTTCCACTTTGATTTTAATTCTGTTCAATGAGGATCAGTATTTTGCCAGTGTGACTGATAAGGGGAAGTGTAGGAATGGAGAAAGAGGGATAAGAGAGTGATTGAATGAGTCAAAGTCAAAATTTTATTTTCAGATGGTACATTGAATAAGCATCGATTTGCTTTTTTTCATCAAGCCATCTACCTAAAGGAAAAACAAAGACAAAAAAAAAAAAGCAGAGAAAAACATTTCACCAACATTAATTAACCAACATGATTTCAACAGCCTCAAAAATACAATATGCCTATAAAAATGCAAGCAACAGCACTAACAACAAAAATATACACACACAAACACACACACACACACACACACACACACACACACACACACACACACACACACACACACACACAAAAAAACCCCACTCAAAAGTCTCTCTCTCTCTCTCTCTCTCTCTCTCTCTCTCTCTCTCTCTCTCTCTCTCTCTCTCTCTCTCTCTCTCTCTCTCTCTCTCTCTCTCTCTCTCTTTACACACACACACACACACACACACACACACACACACACACACACACACACACACACACACAGAGTCAAATTTCTTGGAGTATTTCTTACAACAAAATTGACATGGAACTATCACATTGAGTACATTGTAAATAAAGCAAGGAAAACTTAAAATATTCTGAAAGTTATTAGCAAATAGTCGTGGGTTCAGGATATTCTTACCTTACTTCATATTTCAATGTCTTTAATTCGTTCAAAATTGATGTATGCCCAAGAAGTATTTTTCAATGCTCCAAAATATCTGTTAAAAAAACTTCAAAGTATAGACTGTAGAGCATACAAACTGGCTCTAGGTCTACCAGTCCATGCCTCCTGTATAAGAACATAGTGCATCTGGAATTTTACCACTAGAAAATCACCGAGGGATTGCTTGTTGTAAATTTGTCCTAAGAAGTCAAACTGTTAAAAATAATTTGCAATCGGCCATAAATCTTAAGTCTGACAGAGATTTTCCGAAGAGAGCAAGATTGATATCTTCTAATACCACATTGGGTACATATACATCTCAAACATTTATAAATTCCGGATTCAATCCAAATACAAATATTGCTAAAAGAGATGAAGTATCCCCCACTCCAACCTGGGAACTCAAAAGAGCACAGTTTGATATAAATTATTATGACTTAATAAAGAATTGTAATATCAATCTAGTATCTTCTCAAGCAAAAATTAATCTGGAAGAATATTATTCAAACCATTTAAAAGTCTTCACAGATGGCTCAGTCTTAAACAATAATGCAGGTGCTGCATACATTATACCAGAGCTGAAATCGGAAAAATCATTTCATCTTGGGGAGAATATTTCAATTTTTACAGCAGAACTCATAGCAATATTAATGGCACTCAACTTCTTATTCGATTTCCCAAGAGCTGTTTTCCACATTCTTTTTTGTGTTGATTCAAAATCAGTAATTCAAGCCATCAGCTCTATGCAAACAAAAGTGTTTTTGAGATTTATCATTTAATTCATCTCACCTTGAAAGGTTCAGATATAACTTTTTGTTGGATTCCATCTCACACTGGTATATATTACAATGAAAAAGTTGATCATATAGCAAAAAATGGGGCAAAACAATTGATAGATGTGGAAAATTTGACACTTCATTTGTCACTACAAGAATGTTATCAGATTGTGGAAAAAGCACAACAAAAGTTATTCCAGAGTGAAAAAAAGAAACTTGGTTGTCTAGGTGTATATGAGGGGATGGTTAAATTTCAGTCTTTTGTTAAAATATATGAATCAGATTGTTACTGTATAAAATAAATTGTTTCTCTGGTTTGCAGATGGGAAATGAACTGTTTTAAATCAAAATATGTTGGACATGTATCTTGCATATGTGGACATAGAGTAACTGTTGATCATATATTGATATGCAGCATGCTGAAAAATTATATACCTGTTCTTACCTCATCATCCTCATCAGAGATATTCAATGATCCATTACTGAGGTATACATTTTTCAAATCATTACTGCACTGTCCTTTTGGATTTTTATTATGATTTTTACGGACTTAAAAAACATTTCCCTCTGTTGATTAGATTTTTCTGTTGTTGGTTATGGTTATAAATAGTTTTTATTGTTCATGCGTTAGATTATGTTTAGAATTTGGAATTGTTACTATTCTGTATTCACGAATTATTTACATTGGTGTTTATTTTGTATTATTTTCTTTTTCTTAACTGTTCTGTGAAGATTTAGTAAATTAACCCTCTTCTCCACTTCCAAAACTCCTTCTCCTACCCCCGCCCCCCTCCCCACACACACACACACACACTCACAATTTTTTTTTTTTTTTTTTAAATGTCTAATATCACATTTTGTGAAAAGACATAAAATGAATCGAACACACACACACACGCACACACACAGAGTTCGCGCACTCCTCCACACAACCCATATGCACATGCGTGCATGCATGCATTTAAAGTTCCTTTATGCATGCACACATTTCAAGTTAAAATAAAAAATCATCGAGTGAGTGAGTGTGTGTGTGCGTGCGCACGCACACACAAGTAACGACAAAGGAATAATCTATCCCACAGGCAAATCCATGCAGTGGTATATCTTTATAGCATATTGTCAACAATACATGCTGCTTCAAAACAAGCATAACAGTAGCATACGTGCTTGAGTATTTGTGTGATTTATGTAGAAAACACACCAAATGTTAGGTGTTGTTAATATTCCGGTCTCCTAGTTATTATTTATTTATCTATTTATTTTATTTATTTATTCTTTTACATCGAGGATAATGGAATAAGCACTCATGAGCTTTTTTACATCTAGTCCCTGTTTGTATGCAGGTTAGTAAATCTTGTCATCTGTTCCCACCGGCACACAATGGCCTACTCTTATGAAAAGCGGAACATGATTTAACGTGTGTGCAAGATGTTCTGTGTGCATTCACACACAGGGCCTTGGTTCATAGTCTCATCCGAAGGACTTTTGGGGAGTGTGGAGTCAGCACTGATGTTAACTCCAGGGGAAAAAATCACCTTGAGTGGGAATCAAACCCAGGTCGTCAAATTTCGAGCGCAATGTTCTGACCACCAGTGAGTTTTTGTGTGCGATATTTAGACACTGGGATGGGCACAGGATGTTCATTCTGCTGTGATGCTTTTTTCATATATATATTTTTATACGTTAACATGTTTGTTATCCCTTTTTTGTAATCTGGGGATGATAAATGAAGTGGAATGGCTGGTGTCCTCAGCACAGCCTGGTTTATTATCCCTAAGGAATGAAATTATTTAGCTAGTGTGTCATTTAATGTTGGTTTTTTTCAAATGGTCGATGTTAGATATCTGAAAGTATTAGGAGGTGTTAGTTTTAAACCAGAAGTTGAAAGTTACTGGAGCCACTGAAACTGAATGAGGTGACTGTCTTGATATGGCTTTCATGGTCGGTGGGGCTATAAACAGTATGGTATGGTATGGTGTGTGCTTTTTTTTGTGTGTTTTTTTTTCTTTAAAAAATGTAATAGGTTGTGACCTGGCCCATAGATGGCCTTTTATATGGGTAGCAATGCTATGAGTTTTTCTTTGTGGCAATCCTGTCTACCGATCTTCCACTAGCTAGAAGATTATTTCACACCAAATTGTGCATCTGGTGAAAAGTTTGTAGAACAGTTGTGCCTTTGTATTTACTTTTTGTGCTTTTTTTTGTAATGAGATGAATCGCAGCTTTAACACGTATTCCTACATTAAGGAAGAGAACCCCTTTCCCAGTACACATCCACTATGCACCTTATTTCATTTTTATTTTTACTTATTCTGTTATATCAAGGATAATGAAATAAGCACTCATATGCTTTTTTTCATCCAGTCCCCACATGTATGCAGTTTTGTAAATATTGTCATCTGTTCCCACTGGCACATAATGGCCTACTCTTTCGTAAAGCGGAACAGGATTTAATGTGTGTGCATGTGTCGTATGCCACTGTAACCCAGTAGTGGATGATATGGAGGGAAGGGTTAGTGGATGGTTGGTTACCCTATAATGGGTACCGTTACCCGTAGGGAACAGGCTTAAAACAGATGAGGATTTGTTAGGGCCTGTGGTATGGACAAGAATGTTGTTCGCATTGCTGACGAATCATTTGACTGATCTTTTGTATACTTAAGTTATTTATGTTTATATTGGATATCTCAATGTATTTTGTCTAAGTATGGAATACCCCATGGTTTTGTTGATGCTTTTTTTCCGAATGCTCAGACAGCAGCTATTTGTTGTCTTGTCATATCATGAGTGAAATTTGTTTTGCGCTGCACTTAACCACATGACAAGTCAGGCCCAGTGCATCCGACTTTAGCATGTGAGAGAATTGTTATTTTTTAAGCCTCTCTGGAAAAAAAAGGCAAGAGAATGAACCAAGAATATTGTTTATTTATTTATATTTGTTTATACCACTTTATGTCACAGCAGATTTCTGCGTGTTAAATTCGGGCTGCTCTCCACAGGGAGAGCGCATCACCACAAGTGCAGCACCCAGACCACCACTCATGGTCTAATGAATGGGGTAAAAGTTTGGGGCCCAAAGGGGATTCAGACCACCGCACACTCCGACCTGGACTTTTCACTTTCTAGACAGGCATGTTACAACCTAGACCACCGATCCATGAAGGCACAACAAAAGATAAAAGGAGCTGATAGAAGAAGAACAAGAGAGAGAAAGAAAAGAGGGAATTTGTAGCACAAAATTTCAAGAAGATGGAAATGCTATTTATAATGACATGCCCTCAACATCCTCATGGTGGATTTTCCCTCTTTAATCTGGTGAAATGTGGAACAAAGAAATGACCTGTGATGGCCATTGGTATGGGTAAAAATGTCATTTGTTTTGTGTTGGTAGCAAATCTGTCAACTGATCTTTCACTGTCACTGGCTGTGGAGATCATTGCAGATTTGGCACCAGCATAATTATGTACCCAACAAAAACATGTGAAAGGTTTAGGCTATACCATTTACTTGAATTGTGCGTATACCACTTACTTGTATTTTGTGTATACAGTTTACTAGTATTGTGTATACCATTTTGCTTGGATTGTGTGTATACAATTTACTTGTATTGTTGTGTATACCATTTTACTTATATTTTGTGTATATTATGTATGACATGGGATGTGGATTTTAATGGAAAGTCATCATTATCATGATCAATGCAAGTGTAGCCCCCTTCCCATGGTCACACCCCCCTATGATCATCATCACCATCATCATCAAATCATGTGTAGCCCCCTTCCCATGGTCACACCCCCCTATGATCATCATCACCATCATCATCAAATCATGTGTAGCCCCCTTCCCATGGTCACACCCCCCTCTGATCATCATCACCATCATCATCAAATCATGTGTAGCCCCCTTCCCATGGTCACACACCCCTATGATCATCATCACCATCATCATCACATCATGTGTAGCCCCCTTCTCATGGTCATACACCCCTATCATTATTACCATCATCAAGTGTGACACTCCACCATGAAATGAGTCGCTTAGCACATTACCCAATTTTGCGCTAGGAGCCCTTAAAGGCAGACGTGGGTCAAGTTGTCTGTTTTGAGATTTTGATTGATTATTAAACTATATCCATTTATCGACCTTATAATGAAATACCAAGGCATAAATTTTATTCCTTTTGCTTTTAAATGTGTTTTGAAAATACACCAGCTTTCATTCTGACAATCTGGTACAAAAATAAACTTGCCCGTTTCTCATTTTGTCACATCCTGCAGTCTTATCATTTCAATTTGTAATAACTTTGCACAGAATTGTCCAATTTTCAATCAGTTTTTTGTAGTGGATAGCCCTTTCATTGTAGATTGATAAATTGTCAATGACTAAAAATTGACCTCTGGTGCAATGCGACTCCTTATGTGGTGGAGCGTCACAAATCCAGTATTGCCCCCTTCCCTTTGTCAGCCACCCCTATCATCATCATCATCATCATCATCATCATCATCATCATCATCATCATCATCATTATCATCATCAATGTCAGTGTGGCCAACTTCCCTGTATCATACACCTTTAATCATCCCATGCAAGGATATCCCCCACGCCTTGTTCAAACAACCCTATCATCATTATCACAATCATCAGTGCAATTGTGGCTCCATTTCCTTGGTCACCCACCCATATTCCCATCATCACTGCAGGTCTGGCCCATCCCTTTGACATACCTTTATCATCATCATCATCATCATCATCACCATCATCATAGCCTTAGTCACTGCCCCCCCCTTACATCATCATCATCATAGCCTTAGTCACTGCCCCCCCCCCCCCCACATCATCATCATCATAGCCTTAGTCACTGCCCCCCCCCACACACATACATCATCCCCCCCCCCATCATCATCATAGCCTTAGTCATCCCCCCCCCCCCCCTACATCATCATCATCATAGCCTTAGTCACTGCCCCCCCCCCCCCCCCCTACATCATCATCATAGCCTTAGTCACTGCCCCCCCCCCCACCCTCCCTACAATCATCATCTTCATAGCCTTAGTCACTGCCCCCCCCCCCTACATCTTCATCATCATAGCCATAGTCACTGCCCCCCCTACATCATCATCATCATCATAGCCTTAGTCACTGCCCCCCCCCCATCATCATCATCATCATAGCCTTAGTCACTGCCCCCCCCCCCCTACATCTCATCATCATAGCCATAGTCACTGCCCCCCCCCCATACATCTCATCATCATAGCCTTAGTCACTGCCCCCCCCCCCCCTACATCATCATCATAGCCTTAGTCACTGCCCCCCCCCCCCTACATCATCATCATCATAGCCTTAGTCACTGCCCCCCCCCCCCATACATCATCATCATCATAGCCTTAGTCACTGCCCCCCCCCCCCCTACATCATCATCATAGCCTTAGTCACTGACCCCCCCCCCCCCTACATCATCATCATCATAGCCTTAGTCACTGACCCCCCCCCCCACCATACATCATCATCATACCTACCCACGCCCCCCCCCCCCCCACCACTGCCCCCCCACACATCCAAGCCTATCACGCCCACCCCCCCCCCCCCCATACATCATCATCATCATAGCCTTAGTCACTGCCCCCCCCCCTACATCATCATCATCATAGCCTTAGTCACTGCCCCCTCCCCCATACATCAATCATCATCATCATCATCATCATAGCCTTAGTCACTGCCCCCCCCCCCCCCTACATCATCATCATAGCCTTAGTCACTGCCCCCCCCATACATCATTCATCATCATCAAGCCTTAGTCCACTGCCCCCATCCCCCCCCCTACAACATTCATCATCATAGCCTTAGTCCACTGCCACCCCCCATTTAACATCATCATCATCCCTTTGTCAACGCCCCCTCCCACCCCACCATCTTCAACAGTAATATCATCATCATTGCAAGTGCCGCCCATTTCCAGTGGTCACACACCCCTGTCATCATCACCACCACCACCACAAATGGACCCACCCTCATCTTTCTCAATGCGTGTATGGTCCACTTCCCTTGATCACCAACACCCCCCATTCCCCTGCCCACCCAGTAATATCTTGGGTCATCATCATGAATTCCTGTGTGGCCCACTTCACTTGGTCACATACCCCTTCATCATCATCGTCATCATTATCCTTTTCATCATCATCAATGCAACCGCCCCCATCATTGCCCTCATCAATGTAAGTGTGGCCCACTTCTCTTGGTCACATACCCCTATCATCATCATCATCATCATCATCATCATCATCATCATTTTCATCATCATCAATGCAACTGCCCCATCATCATCCTCATCAATGTAAGTGTGGCCCACTTCTCTTGGTCACATACCCCTATCGTCATCATCATCATCATCATCATCATCATTTTCATCATCATCAATGCAACTGCCCCCATCATCATCCTCATAAATGCTAGTGTGGCCCACTTCTCTTGGTCACATACCCCTATCATCATCATCATCATCATCACAACATTTTCATCATCATCAATGCAACTGCCCCCATCATCATCCTCATCAATGTAAGTGTGGCCCACTTCTCTTGGTCACATACCCCTATCATCTTCATCATCATTTTCATCATCATCAATGCAACCGCCCCCATCATCATCATCATCATCATTGCTGGTGTGGCCCGCTTCTCTTGGTCACATACCCTTTACCCCCTATCATCATCATCATCATCATCATCATCATTTCATCATCAATGCAACCGCCCCCATCCTCCTCTTCATCAATGTAACTGTGGCCCACTTCTCTTTGTCACATACCCCTATCATCATCATCATCATCATCATCATCATTTTCATCATCAATGCAACTGCCCCCATCATCATCTTCACCAATGTAAGTGTGACCCACTTCTCTTGGTCACTACTATCATCATCATCATCATCATCATCATCGTCATCAGTGCAACTGCCCCCATCATCATCTTCACCAATTTAAGTGTGGCCCACTTCTCTTGGTCACTACTATCATCATCATCATCATCATCATCATCATCATCATCAGTGCAACTGCCCCCATCATCATCTTCACCAATGTAAGTATGACCCACTTCTCTTGGTCACTACTATCATCATCATCATCATCATCATCATCATCATCATCATCATCATCAGTGCAACTGCCCCCATCATCATCTTCACCAATTAAGTGTGGCCCACTTCTCTTGGTCACATACCCTTATCATCATCATCTTTTTCATCATCATCAATTCAACCGCCCCCATCATCATCATCATCAATGCTAGTGTGGCCCACTTCTCTTGGTCACATATCCCTATCATCATCATCATCAATGTCATCATTTCATCATCATCGATGCAACCGCCCCCATCCTCCTCATCAATGTAAGTGTGGCCCACTTCTCTTGGTCACATACCCTTTACCCCCATCATCATCATCATCATAATCATCATCATCATTATCATCATTTTCATCAGCAATACAACCGCCCCCATCATCATCCTCATCAATGTAAGTGTGGCCCACTTCTTTTGTCACCTACCTCTATCATCATCACCATCATCATCATCAATGCAACTGCCCCCATCCTCATCCTCATCACTGTATGTGTGGCCCACTTCTCTTGGTCACATACCCCTATCATCATCATCATCATCATCATTTTCATTATCATCAATGTAACCACCCCCATCATCATCATCCTCAATGTAAGTGTGGCCCACTTCTCTCGTCACATACCCCTATCATCATCATCATCATCAATGTCGTCATCATCATTTTCATCATCATCAATGCAACCACCCCCCATCATCATCCTCATCAATGTATGTGTGGCCCACTTCTCTTGGTCACATACCCCTATCATCATCACCATCATCATCATCATCATTTTCATCATCAGCAATACAACCGCCCCCATCATCATCATCATCATCAATGCTAGTGTGGCCCACTTCTCTTGGTCACATATCCCTATCATCGTCATCATCATCGTCATCATCATCATTTTTATCATCATCAATGCCAGTGTGGTCCACTTTCCTTGTTCTCCCGCCCCCTGTCCCCCACCCCCATTATACCATCATCATTAATGGATGTGTGGCCCACTTCACTTGGTCACACACTTCTTTCATCATCATCATCATCATCATCATCATCATCATCATCATCATCACTTTCAAAGCAAATGTGGCCCACTTCTATTTGTAGCACACCCCTACTATCATCATTGTTATCACCATCACTGCACGTGTGGCCCATTTCCTTTCATCCCATAGCCCCATCATCATTTTCACCATTAGCATCATCATCACAACCACCCATATAATCATCAATGCAGTTATGGCCTACTTCCCTTCGTCACTGCCCTGCCATGCCCTCTAATATAAATATCATCAATGCAAGGGTGTCCCACTTATGGTCACACTACCCTGTCATCGTCGTCATTATCATCATTCATCATCATCATCATGACCATCAATGAGAGTGGCCCACATCCCTTAGTCACACACACACACACCTGTCGTCATCAATGCATGAATGGTCCACTTCCCTTGTTTACTGCCCCACTCCATAATATCATCATCATCATCATCATCA
>CM060337.1:24169361-24186861 GCA_030674155.1 Stramonita haemastoma
TTTAAGATTTGTGTTCAGTATCTGAATAGATAGAATAGTGTACAAATTAATGGATAGAATAGTGTACAAATTTTTTGGTATTTATCTTATCATACAATATGTTATAACAATTTGGTTTATGTCTAAAATGTGTGTGCATGTGTGCGAATGTTTTCAGTGTTGTGTGTGTATGTGTGTGTGCACGAGCCATGTGTGAGTGTGTGGATGCGTGGGCATATTGGTGTGTACACGTATGTTTGTGATTTTTACTTGGGTGAGTTTACAACTGGCTAAGGTATTGCTGACTTGTGGGTGCTCTTTTATACTGTGATGGGTGCTTGCTGATGTTCAAAACTTGTGTCGTACTATATTGATATTATTTTTACATGGTTAATGTTCTTATATATGGCTTGTAACCCACCAGAATTTCTCCGTTTTAGAGATAATAAAGTATTTTGAATTGAATTGAATGCTCAAGGAGAGTGTCTGTGTTTTTGGAGAGCGTGTGAGTGCACATGAAAGTATACATAGTTGTCTTCCTGCCTAGGCAATTCACGTGTATCAAAGCTGACATGCGTAACAGTTGTGCGTTTTGTATTTCAGTGTGTTGTGCTGTGTTGTGCTTTGTTGTTGTTGTTGTTGTTGTTTGTTGTTGTTGTTGTTGTTGTTGTTGTTGTTGTTGTTGTTGTTGTTTTTTTCTTCTTCTTCTCTTCTTCTTCTTCTTCTTCTTCTTTCTTCTTCTTCTTCTTCTTCTTCTTCTTCTTCTTCTTCTTCTTCTTCTTCTCTTCTTCTTTTTTTTTTTTCTTCTTCTTCTTCTTTTTTTCTTTCTTCTTCCTCCTCCTCCTCCTTCTTTCTTCTTCTTTTTCTTTTTTCTTTTTCTTCTTCTTCTTCTTCTTCTTCTTCTTCTTCTTCTTCTTCGTCTTCTTCTCGTTCTTCTTCTTCTTCTTCTTCTCTTCTTCTTCTTCTTCTTCTTCTTTCTTCTTTTCTTCTTCTTCTTCTTCTTTCTTCTTCTTCTTCTTCTTCTTCTTCTTCTTCTTCTTCTTCTTCATAAAACGCTTAGGCAGTAGCTCAGGTTGTCTGTCATATGAGCGAAAATCCGTCCCGCTGTCGTTAAGCACCTAACAAATGTGGCCCAACATATCCAACATTATGCGTGAGAGATAATTAGGTTTTTAAGTCTTTCTGAAAAAAAAAAGGCAGGATATTGGACCCAAAGGCCAGAAAATAGATAAAGAAGTGACAGAAAGAAAAAGGGACGAGGTAGAAATAAAAAGAGTGAAATCCTAACACAGAATTTCCAGAAAGTTGGGACGGTGTTTATACTGACGTCAGACTTTTGCATCACCACGGGGGGAGCACTGATTTATATAGTATCGTATAGTGTTGCGTTGTGGTGTAAGGGTGTTGTATTGCATTGTGTTGGATTGGATTCTAATATATTGTATTGCATTGTAATATTTTTCATTGTATTGTATCGTATCGGATCATATTATGCTCTCTCTCTCTCTCCCTCTCTCTCTCCCTCTCTCTCTCCTCTCTCTCTCTCTCTCTCTCTCTCTCTCTCTCTCTCTCTCTCTCTCTCTCTCTCTCTCCTCTCTCTCTCTCTCTCTGTGCGGATTGATGTTTTTAGTTGTTTGCCTCGTTATGTTCTCTTGTTTACTCTGGATCTATTAGCGCTTGAAAAAAAAGTCAAAATCATCATTTGATTGTTATTTCTTTTCTCCATTTCTTTTGTTAGTTTGTTTGTTAGTTTCTTAGTTTTTTATTGTTTTGTTTTTTTTGTGTTTTTTTTTTTTAATGAGTGCATTTTTTTTCATTACCTTATTATAGTCTTGTTGTCCTTATTTTTTGTCTGTTTGGAACCGGGTATACTTTCTTGTTCTTGGTATTTGGATCATTACTGTTGTTGTTGTTGTTGCTTAGTTAAAGGAATTGTTATTTTTATCTAGATTAATCCCTGATAAGGCGGGGACTGGATGTAAAAAAACATGCGAGTGCTTATTCATTATCCTTGAATAAAAGAATTTGATTTGTTTGATTTGATTTGATCTCTCTCATTCCCTTCTCGCCGTTGCCCTCCCCCCCCCCCCCACTCTCTCTCTCTCTCTCTCTCTCTCTCTCCTCTCTCTCTCTCCATCCCCTCTCTCTCTCTCTCTCTCTCTCTCTCTCTCTCTCTCTCTCTCCTATTTTATATATACTCTGTAAGTTGGAATGTATTAGATCGAGTTTTGCCTGAAATGATTTATTTTGACAGTTATTGACTGGATATGTTTCATTGATATCGTCTTAAAGAAGAGTTTTGTATGAGTGTTTTGTTGTACTTTGTTGATGGTGTATTTTGCTGATGAAGTAACACATAAGATGCTCTCTCTCTCTCTCTCTCTCTCTCTCTCTCTCTCTCTCTCTCTCTCCTCTCTCCTTCTCTCTCTCTCTCTCTCTCTCTCTCTCTCTCTCTCTCTCTTAAGGGCTGGATGAAAAAAAGTATGTAATGCTTACTTTGTAACCCTTAAAAAATAAAGATCATTCATTCATTCTCTCTCTCTCTCTCTCTCTCTCTCTCTCTCTCTCTCTCTCTCTCTCTCATCTCTCCCTCTCTCTCTCATCTTCTCTCTCTCTCTCTCTCTCTCTCTCTCTTGCCTATTTTCCACTTTTATATATTATATCCTAAACCTATCATTAGAAAAGTTTTTGATTATGAAATGTTTTGCCTTTTTGAACACTTTAAACTCATGTTCTAGAACACGATTTGAAAAAATGTCATTTGGGGGCGTAACATCACAATGTTGTTGATCAAATGTTTGTTTTGCTGTTAGTTTTGTTGTTGTTGTTTTTGTTTTTTGTTTTTTACGGGGGCGTTCTGGGCTGGGTTTTTTTTTTTTTGGGGGGGGGTTTGTTTGTTTGTTTTTGTGTGTGGGGGGGGGGGGGGTGTTCATAATATTGTTTTAATGTAAGAAAAGTTCGTCATGTTTTAATATGTATCTTTTTTGTTCTCTTCACTGCTGTCACTTCTCAATTTTAAGCTATTTGATTTAATTATAACCAGTGTATCTCCTGACATGAAATGCCTGGTCCGTTAGGGATTATGTGTTTGTTGAAAATATATCTATCTCTTTTGTCTTAAATAAGTATTCATGTACCCAGGGGGATTATGCATTTGTTGAATGTATTGTTGAATGTATCTCCTTTTTACAACCATAGGTTGAACTTCTATTCTTGGTGATGGTGATGTTGTTTTTTCCTTGTCGTTGCTTTCTGTCTTATCTTTGCTTTTTGGTTTTTCTCTTGTTTTGGTAGGGTCTCTTTTTTCTCTTCTTTTTTGTTTTCATTCCCTAATCAGGGCAAGGGCCCATGAAAAAAAAAAAGTATGTAAATGCTTACTCTGTTACCCTTCAAAAATAAAGATTCATTCATTCACCTCTACACCCACCCACCCCCTCCTTTTTCCCCAATCTGCGTGTGTGTTTGTTTCCCAGTGCGAATGATTTTCTCCTACAGAATTTGTTGTCAGGGACAATTCTCTTGTAGTCGTGGGGTATTTCCATTCCAAGCTTTAAGCTCGTGTCTTGTTTTCAAAATTTGGACCTTCTGCTTGTAGAGGCAGCAGGAGAAATAGGACATGGAACCAAGTCGGTGAACTCTGTCAAATTCCATGATATCAGTCAGCTCAGTTTTGTCAGAAACTAAATCCTGAAGAATGGGTGGTCTAGGTGGTAAAGCGCCTTGCCTAGAAAGCAAAAAGTCCGGGTCTGAGTGTGCGATGGTTCGTTATCCCGTTTGGGCCCAAAACTTTTTCCCCATCCATTAGACCCTGAGTGATGGTCTTGGCGCTAGTCTTTCGAATGAGATGATAAACCGAGGTCCTGTGTGTTACACATCACTATTAAGCACACGCAGAAGAACCCACGGCAACAAGGGGGTTGACCCTGGCAAAATTCTGTAAAAAAAAAACAAAGCCACTCTGATAGAGAAATACAGTTGCATGCAGGAAAAGAAAGAAAGAAAAAAATGGGTAGGCGCTGCACTTGTGGCGACGCGCTCTCCCCGTGGAGAGCAGCCTGAATTTCACGCAGAGAAATCTGCTGTGATATAAAGTGGTACAAAATACAAGAATATGCTCACATTCGTTAGTTGTCTCATCATCTCGTTTTTTTGCTGACACCATGAAAAAAAAAATCAAGTTATTTCTGCCAGACCGATTCTAAAGATCATGCTACTTTTACCTCGAGGTCATTGACTCTTGTCACCTAAGTCACTGTTCTGCTGGTCTAAACAATTTTTTTTTTTTTTTGGTGATACAGTTCTTTGACTTCATCCTTCCTGCGGTGTATGTGTATGTATGTATTTGCGCGTGCGTGTGAAACACATACATGTATGCACGCACGCGCGCACACACACACAGACACACACACACACACACTCACTCACACATACGCACACACATATACGCACACAAACACACACGTGCATGCATGCAGGCGTATGTATGATTATGGGTGTGTACTTGTCTGTGTGTGTGTGCGCGCGCGCATGTCCCGCACAAAATATTTGCATGCACGCGCGCGCCCTGTATATAAATGTGAGTGTGCGTGTGAGCACCCACGTACGTACATACATACATATACAACAATATTCATGCAACGTAAGTATGCGTGGTTTGTGCGGGTTCATGATATATAAGTGTGGATGTGTTACATGTAAAGATACCTGCATTGAGATGATGTAATTTCAAGACGGTGATATTAAGAACTGCGGTCATAGCAACAAGAGTGCAGAGTGTGATGAAATGGGTTTTTTCTTGTCATTAGACACCAGCTTCTCTCCTCACACTAGTAGCCTAGTGGTCAGAACATTGCGCTCGCAAGTTGACGACCCGGGTTCGATTCCCGTTCAAGGGGATTGTTCTCCTGGAGTTAACATCAGTGATGACTCCACTCTCCCCCAAAAGTCCTTCAGATGAGACTATAAGCCGAGGTCCCGTGTGTGAACGCACGCAGAATATCTTGCGCACATGTTAAATCTTGTTCCGCTTTTTCGTAAGAGTAGGCCATCGTGTGCCGGTGGGAACAGATGACATTTACAAAACTGCATACACACGGGGACTGGATGTAAAAAACAAAAGCACATGAGTGCTTATTCTATTATCCTCGATATAAAAGAATAAAACATTTTTTTAAATGACCGCATCCTGAAAAATTAATCGTAAGTCACTTCTCTTGTTTAATTGCCCCGGCCAAAAAACTGTCAGTTACGGACGTCAGCTTAATTGCCAAGGCTTACACTGAAATGTTGCTACTTGTAAAAATAAAAACCCAGGCCTCGTACGTGTGCAAACGCACGCAGAACATCTTGTGCACATGTTAAAACCCCGTTCCACCATTCGGAAGAGCAGGCCATTGTGTGCCGGTAGGAGCGGATGACAACAAAAAACCCAGCATGCACAAAGGTGTCATGTTAAGACTATCCCTGAAGAAAAATTACAGGCATTGGTGTCTCCAGGGCGGTTCGGGGCTGTAGGTCAATATGGCAAATTTCTGACGGCTCTGGAACCATTCGTTTTGGCGAAAGCCTTTCCAATGGACCATTCCAGCGACGGGGGGAGGGGGGTTCTGCTGCATGAGTAACAGCTTACCCTCTGTTCTCACTTACCCAGGCTTTGCACTTTACAACCTAGTGCGCAACTCAATAGTCTTCGGGATAGCCTAGTGGTCAAAACATTGCGCTCGCAATTTGACGACCTGGGTTTGATTACCGTTCGAGGGGATTCTTCTTCTGGAGTTAACATCATATCAGTGCTGACTCCACTCCCCCTAAAAGTCCTTCGAATGAGACTGGAAACAGAGGTCCCGTGTGCGAACGCACGCAGAACATCTTGCGCACACGTTAAATCCTGATTTGCTTTTCGTAAGAGTAGGCCATCGTGTGCAGGTGGGAACAGATGACAAAAACTGCATACACACGGGGTCTGGGTGTAAAAAAGCACATGAATGCATATTCCATTAACCTCCATATAGATAGAAAAGATAAAAATTTAAAAAAAATTAAAAAACGGATGCCCATGTGGTTCTAGTACTAATGAAGATCGGTGGGCCCCAAACTTTTACCCCGTCCATTAGACCATGAGTGGTGGTCTGGGCGCTAGTCTTTCAGATGAGATGATAAACTGAGGTCCCGTGTGTTTACACATCATCATTTAGCGTACGTATAAGAACCCACGGCAACCAGGGGTTGTCCCTGGCAAAGTTCTGTAGAAAAAAGCCACTCTGATAGGAAACCATAATTATACAGTTACAGACAGGAAAAAGACAAAAAAAAATGGGTAGGCGCTGCACTTGTGGCGACACGCTCTCCCCGGGGAGAGTATTCAGCCCGAATTTCACGCAGAGGAATCTGCTGTGACAAAGCGGTATAAAATAAAATAAGATGTTTAAGATAATTGTATTCGTTCATCCCTTTTTTTGCCCCTAAAAAAAAATCCTTGCAACATAGCTGAAACATTGATAAGTATGTGTAGTAAAATCACAATGCCAGTGCCATGCTACATACCGCATAGAAATGGAATATTTTGTACCGATGAGGTCAAGTCAAAATCGAGTCAAAAACACTTTAATCATCCCTGAAGGGCAATTACAATACTGACAGGCATATTGATACGAATCATAATCAAAGACACGAAATAGCTACATTTCATATTTGTTCATTCAAACATTATATGATAACTGCAAATAAATGTCACAAACACTCGCACTCGTGCGTGCGCGCGCTCGCACACATACACACACACATCAACGTTTGAAGGATGTACGTGCTTAATGAGAGAATATAACCTACAATGCAATGGACCAAAAACCCCAACTTATGCTAAATCTCTGTTACTTAGCAAGGAGACACGAGTATTGCGTACAATCCTTCAAGTGATTTGGATAATTGTTCGCAGACGTTTTTTTTTTTATTGACAAATTACATCCCCCTCCCCCCCCCCCCCCCCCCCCCACACCACACACCACACACGCACAGACTAATAATACTGTCGTCTGTGTGTGGTGTATGACAAAATATTTGACTAAGAGGCTCTCTCTCTCTCTCTCTCTCTCTCTCTCTCTCTCTCTCTCTCTCTCCTCTCCTCTCTCTCCTCTTCTCTCTCTCTCTCTCTCTCTCTCTCTCTCTCTCAGTATAATCCAACCAACTCTCTCCCTCCCCCCCCTCTCTCTCTCTCTCTCTCTCCCTCCCTCCCCCTCTCTCTCTCTCTCAGTATAATCCAGACCAAAAATGCTAGATTGGCGCTGTCTTCTCTCTGTACTACAGATATGTCTTCCTTTCCCCTTAAAAAAAAAAGAAGAAAAAAAGAACACCGCCAAAAATCCCAGTCTGGCTTAAGCGTTTGTGAAAAGTGGAAGAAGCAAATTGTATCCAAAGTAGCACTAGGTGGATTGAAGGTCAGATTGGATAATAACAGGCTGGGTATCTCTCTCTCTTAGTCGCTCCCTGTGTGATTTATACAACCCTCTCTCTCTCTCTCTCCCCTCTCCTCTTCCTTCTGGGCAGACTGCTGGGAGAAGTGTCATCATCGCGAGATGAGTGTGTCAGTGGATAGATTAGCCGGTCCCATCCAATTGGGAACAATTTGGGTGAGGTGGCCGTTTTACCTCGGGGCGCAATGGTCCTCTCTCTCTCTCCTGCATTAAACACCCCTTTTTTTCTCCCTGCTCCCAGATATCACCTACTAAGTGTATGTATGCTGCTGATGTCCATCTGACCATCTCTCTTCGCCACTACCTGTCGAGTCTGTACTTTTACCTTCTCTCCTCCTCAGTCTTGGCTATCCCAATTTTTTTGTTAATAATTTTTATTTCGAGGATAGTAAAATAAGCACTCGTGTGCTTTTTTTTTTTTTTACATCCTGTCCCCGTGTGTATGCAGTTTTGTCAATATTGTTATCCGTTCCCTCCAGTACACAAGGCTTACTCTTCCGACAAGCGGAACGGGTTTTAATGTGTGGTCAAGATGTTACGCGTGCGTTCGCACGTAGGACCTCCTCGGTTTAAAGTCTCATCCAAAGGACTTTTAGGGGGAGTGGGTAGGCACTGATGCTAACTCCAGAGGAAATATCCTCTTTGAACGAGATTCGAACCGTGCTCAGCAGATCACGATTCAAGGCATTAGATGTTCTTCCTCTTTAAGATGTGCTTTATATGCCTGCAGGTTTGGGTTTTTTTATTTTTATTATCTGCTCTTCAATTAGGGCTCCAAGGTTTACCAATGGTGATATGGTTTTGGTTTTTTTTGCGTATGCGACCGTTTATTGTCCATCATGAAGGTAGCTGTACTTCGAATAACGCGCGCAATGTTAAACTGCTGCAATCTACCCTTTAAGTATTAAGAGATGAAATGTTTTCCCTGACCAAAATTCATTGACAAGAACATAAGCAATCTTTTTCTTATACTTTCTAATTCCATTGAACTTTGCTTCAAGTGTGTTTGGGGGTTATATAAATCGATTTGATTTCTCTTGTCCAAAACCTTCCACCATTTACACACACACACACACACACACACGCGCGCGCGCGCGCGGCCGCACGCATGCACGCACGCACCACACACACACACACAGAGTCCTTTTTAGGCTTGTTGTATGTGACTGCTCAGAAACGCTACCCCGGTATCTACGTGCCAACTCATTACATCATGGTTCGATTCCCGGTCGAGGGTTTTTTTCCTCAGGTGTTAACATCAGTGCTGACTCCACTCCCCCCAAAAGTCTTTCGGATGAGACTGTAAACCGAGGCCCCCGTGTGCAAACGTACGCAGAACATCTTGCACACACGTTAAATCCTGTTCCGCTTTTCGTAAGAGTAGGCCATCGTGTGCCGATGGGAACAGACGACATTTACAAAACTGCATACACACGGGGACTGGATGTGAAAAAGCACATGAATGTTTATTCCATTACCCTCCATATAAAAGAGTAAATAAATAAAATGTGACACATCCTGTAGTCTTTTCGGCTGTAAGGCTCCATAGATAGATGGTTCCACCACCAGCCTCTCTCTCTCTCTCTCTCTCTCTCTCTCTCCTCTCTCTCTCTCTCTCTCTCTCTCTCTCTCTCTCTCTCTCTCTCTCTCTCTCTCTCTCTCTCTCTCTCTCTCTCTCTCTCTTCTCTCTCTCTCCTCATGCTTCTTTCCTCAGCCTGGGGCCTGTCCAGTCTGAGATGATGTCTGTCCTCCTCCTCCTCCTCCCACCTCCTTCTCTAACCCCCCTCCCCCTCCCCCCACCTCCTTTGTACTGTGCCTTACAGGACTGTCTTGTCTTGATAAAACCTGTGGATCGAGAGATTTGCCCACACCATTTAAGGTTTGGGGACAGGGTAGCTCAGTGGTCAGAGCGCTCGCTTTTCCCCCAGTCAAGTTAAGCAGCGTGGAGCGTGGTTGCCAGTTGGGATGGGTGACTGTTTGCACGCCTTGGCTACAGTACAGGTCCCCCTAGCTGTAAGTGGGTACGCGCCCTCTTTAAGGTCAGGGAAGGTAAAAGCAGCGAGGGAGAGGAGATGGGCGCCGCCCTCAACGTGCTGGCCCCCTAGAGAAGCTGAGGTCTCTGACGCGTCGCTCCCCTACGACCCTACAGGTTATGGGACACCTTTACCTTTAGCTTTTACTTTAGGTTTCATCTCTTCACCGTGGTTATGACATCTTCATGGGGTCCATTACCTTTTTTCTGATTCTGTTCCTCGCTTCTTCACTGGTGAAAAAAATATCATGCACTTTGTCACAACTTGCAACTGAAGTCAGAAAGTTGACAAAAATGTAGCCTATGAGGAGCTTCTAAAATGCTGAAGTAGTGCATTACATTGAACTAACATTGATTAAAGATATGTTGTTTGGTTGTTGGTGGGTTTGTTTTTTTTTACATAGGGGGAATCGACGCAGTTCGTCGTAAGTTAAAACGAACTGCGTTGCTACGTCGAACTGTCTCAAAACACCCACTGCCAGACTCAGCAGATTATTGATTACCACAAAGATGTGGTATAAAAATGAAAATCACCACACAAGACATAGTACTTTCGTCCAAAATTTTGACGATTGTATTTTGAGGTGAGGAAGACAGAGCAATTCCTTATTTAATAAGGAATTGTTCTGTCTTCCTTACCTCAAAATACAACCATTTAAAGTATGAATTATTGAAAGCGAAGTCTCGTGGAGTCATTTTTCTTCTTCACATGCTTTTAAAGAGTTGCATTTCCCCTGAAAACTTAGTGGTCAGATATCAGCGCTCACTCTTACCAGACCTCACAAGTCTTGAATAATCTCAGATGACGCATCTCCTATGGCATAGAAGAGGCATCTCAATGACAGTATAAAAAAAAACCCAGAACCCCACACATTGCAAAACCAGTCCCTAAATCGAAAATCTTTGCTTGGGTGTAATTACAATCACACCACCACCACCACCACCACCACCACCACCACCACCACCAACAACAACAACAACAACAACAACAACAACAAAAACAACAACACTGCAAAACTTTCACTTTTCTTCAGACCCCAACAAGTTTTACTTCCAAAAGTAAAAGTAAGGCGTAAAATGTATAATCTGAGGAACTTCACTGTTAAAGTTGTGCTCACACTATAACTAGCCAAGCTATTTGACGAAACAGTTGAATGTGTTGGTGACATACAAATGTGCAGACCTGCTCATGCTCGAAGCATCTACACCATTGATGAAGATGCCAGAGGCTGAGCCAGCTAATTTAGGTGGATCGGTGGTCTAGGTGGTAACGCGCCTGTCTAGAAAGCGAAAAGTCCGGGTCGGAGTGTGCGGTGGTTCGAATCCCGTTTGGGTGGTTCGAATCCCGTTTGGCCCCCCCACCCCCATCCATTAGACCATGAGTGGTGGTCTGGGCGCTAGTCTTTCGGATGAGACGATAAACCGAGGTCCCGTGTATTACATATCATTATTTAGCGCACGTAAAAGAACCCACGGCAACAAGGGTTTTGTCCGTGGAAAAATTATGTAGAAAATAGCCACTCTGATAGGGAAACAAATACAGTTGCTGACAGGAAACAAAAAAATAATGGTAGGCGCTGCACTTGTGGCGACGCGCTCACCCCGTGGAGAACAGCCCGAATTTCACGCAGCGAAATCTGCTGTGACATAAAGTGGTATCAAATAACAAATCAAATCAATTCTTGGTGCTTTCTCGATTTAGTTTTTTTTTTTCTTTCCAATTCTTTACTTTCGAGGATAAAGAATTAGCACACATGCACACCCAATCCCAAAATATGTGCATGTGGTACATTTTGTCACTGATTCCCACCCGGTACACTATGGTTTACTCTTCCCAAAGGCGGAAGAGGGTTGCATTAACTAACTGATTCACTGTTACCTCTGGATACTTTCTCAGGGAGGCGTTTTCAATGGAAAGATTTGTTAAACGCTGCACAAAAGCTGCTAGGTGGAGGAAACTAGACACAAAGACATTTGAGCTGGGGGGGGGGGGGGGGGGGGGGGAAGGAGAAGGGTTCTTGATTTTATTCTGAAGATGCTCAGGGTAAGCGGCGGTTATTTTAAAAGAATTATTGAATGCCGGGCCAAGGTAGGCGGCGGTAATTTTAAAGGAGTTATTGAATGCCAGGCTTTCTCATTAAGAGACAGGAGGAGAAACTAAGCGACCGACCGACCGACCGACAGACAGACAGCTGAAGGGGGGTTGGGGGATGGCCAAACAAAGCGATACAGATGGACCAGTCGATGATACAGATGAACCAGTCGATGATACAGATGGACCAGTCGATAATGGACCAGCTCCTTCACGTCAAGAGACAAATGGAGAGAGGAAGAGACTGGTCACCATCAGCATCGATTTCTGAACATTGGCCACACTGCTAGATTAACGATTTGTCTTGTGTAGTGTGTGTGTGTGTGTGTGTGTGGGGGGGTTTAGTATGTGTAGTGTGTGTGTGTGTAGTGTGTGTGTGTGTGTAGTGTGTGGTGTGTGTGTGTGTGTGTGTGTGTGTGTGTGTGTGTGTGTGTGTGTGTGTGTGTGTGTGTTGTGTGTGTGTGTGTGTGTAGTGTGTGTGTGTAGTGTGTGTGTATGTGTGTGTGTGTGTGTGTGTGTGTTGTGTGTGTGTGTGTGTGTAGTGTGTGTGTGTGTGTGTGTGTGTGTGTGTGTGTGTGTGTGTGTGTTGTGTGTGTGTAGTGTGTGTAGTGTGTGTGTGTGTGTGTGTGTGTGTGTGTGTGTGTGTGTGTGTGTGTAGTATGTGTGTGTGTGTTTGTTTGTTTGTTTGTTTATCTTGTTTTTAACGTCTTTTCACTATAAGTGATATTAGACGAAAACAAAAGCCAGTGGTGTGGTGTGTGTGTGTGTGTGTGTGTTGTGTGTGTGTGTGTGGTGTGTGTGTGTGTGTGTGTGTGTGTGTGTGTGTGTGGTGTGTGTGTGTGTGTGTGTGTGTGTGTGTGTGTGTGTGTGCTTTCAAAAGAAGTGGAGGAAGGGGCGGTATTCAAATAAAACTCTGCTCGTCTCTCTGTTTCTCTCTGTCTATCTGTCGGTCTGCCTCTCCAATTTTCTCTGTCTGTCTGTCTGTCTGTCTGTCTGTCTGTCTGTCTGTCTGTCTGTCTGTCTGTCTGTCTGTCCTGTCTGTCTGTTTCTGTCAGCCTGCCTGTCTGTCTGTCTATCTGTCTCTTTCTCTGTTTCTGCCTGCCTGCCTGCCTGCCTGCCTGCCTGTCTGCCTGTCTGTCTGTCTGTCTGTCTGTCTGTCTGTCTGTCTGTCTGTCTGTCTGTCTGTCTCTGTCTGTCTCTGTCTCTCTCTCTCTCTCTCTCTCCTCTCTCTCTCTCTCTCTCTCTCTCTCTCTCTCTCTCTCTCTCCCTCTCTCTCTCTCTCTCTCTCTCTCTCTCTCTCTCTCTCTCTCTCTCTCTCTCTCTCTCTCTCTCTCTCTCTCTCTCTCTCTCTCTCTCTCTCTCTCTCATCCCTCCATTGACACACGTAACTGGTTTGATTATTAGATTTGGGGTATAGAACAAATATGAAACAATGCAACAATTACACTGTATACATGTATATATATATATATATATATATATATATATATATATATATATATATATATATATATAAAATATATATATATATATATATTCATACATACATACATACATACATACATACATACATACATACATACATACATACATACATACATGCATACATACATACATACATACATACATACATACATACATACATACATACATACATACACAAAGACATACATACATACATACATACACAAAGACAGACATAATATATATCTATATATATCTATAATATCTATATATACTATATCTATATCTATCTATCTATCTATTATCTATCTATTATATCTATCTATCTATATGAATATATATATATATATTTATATATATCTGTCTGTGTGTCTGTGTGTCTGTGTGTCTGTGTGTCTGTGTGTCTGTGTGTCTGTGTATGAAAACTTAGAGTTTTTTTTTCCCAATTGTGGCATTGTTCACCAATGCCTAGATCTTGCAACTTTTTTCAGGGTCTGTTTCTTCTTGCACGAATGCTCAGACAGAAACTATCGGTGTCTATCATAGGAGAATAAAAAAAAATGCGTTGCGCTGCCGCTAAGCGCCTGACAAGTCAGGCCCAGCGCATTCAACTTTAGCGTGGAGAGAATAAAATGGTTATCTCCGAAGTCTTTCTTTAAAAGAAAAAAATGCCGGAAAATGCGCCAAGAATCCAGAAAACTAGATAAGTAGGGGGTGACGGGATGAGAAGGAAAAATGGCAAAAACAAAGACAAGGATAGAAAAGGGGGATGTCATAGACACAGCATTTCTAGAAAGTGGGGGATGGATCGTGGTCTAGGTGGTAACGCGCCTTGCCTAGAAAGCAAAAAGTCGGGTCGGAGTGTGCGGTGGTTGTACCCCGTTTGGCCCAAAACTTTTCCCCCATCCATTAGACCCTGAGTGGTGGTCTGGGTGCTAGTCTTTCAGATGAGACATAAACCGAAGTCCCGTGTGTTACACATCACTATTTATTTAGCGCACGTAAAAAAACCACGCGCAACAAGGGGGTTGACCCTGGCAAAATTCTGTAGAAATAAAAGCACTCTGATAGGGAAACAAATACAGTTGCATGTAGAAAAAAAATTAAAAAATGGGTAGGCGCTGCACTTGTGGCGACGCGCTCTCCCCGGGGAGAGCAGCCCGAATTTTCACGCAGAGAAACTGCTGTGACATAAAGTGGTACAAAATACAAAATATAAAAATGCTGTTTATACTGAAAGGTCCCCTAACATCCCCACGCGCGCGAGGGAGGGGTCAAAGTTAACATCAGTCGTTTCTTTTTCTTTGACGGTGTATCTACTACGTCGAAAGATATCAAGAATTGTCTGAAGTAGCAGAGGCGCATTTCATCTGGTTTTTTTTTGTTGCGTCTGTTGTCTGCTATTAAAAAGCCTACATGTCCTTAAAACATGATAATTCTGCTAACTAGCTGTGGTGTGAAGGTGTTGGATAGTTCGTGTTGCATTCATCATAGCTGGCCATAGCGGGGGGTGGGGGTGGGGGGCAGATAGCCTAGTGGTCAGAACACTGCGCTGGCAATTTGACGACCCGGGTTCGATTCCCGGTCGAGGGGATTTTTCCTCTGGAGTTAACATCAGTGCTGACTCCACTCTCCCTAAAAGTCTTTCGGATGAGACTGTAAACCGAGGCTCCGTGTGTGAACGCACGCAGAACACCTTGCGTACACGTTAAATCCTGTTCCGCTTTTCGTAAGAGTAGGCCATCGTGTGCCGGTGGGAACAGATGACATTTCAAAAATGCATACACACGGGGACTGGATGTAAAAAAGCACAGAGTGTTTATCCGATTATCCTCCATATAAAAGAGTAAAATAAAATAAATAAATAAATAAAAATAAAAGTACTATACACTCTGTGGATTGAATGCCTCTGCAAAGTTAATGAAGACTCGGTACAAGTTCTACTGATTCTCAAACATTTTGGGAGGAAGACGCCATTGAAGTCCGCAAGACTTATTATACAACTTTGATGAATGTAAGGCATAGAACACTACAAAAGAGAGACCCCAGGGTTAAAAAAACAAACAAAACAAAACAAAACAAACAAAGGGGAAACGAAATGAAAAACATCTTACTCAAAAGCATAAAAACATAGTTTTACCATGCTACCGAATACAGACACAAGACAAAGAACCAGCAACGTAACGCATTATCGAAGATAAACATTTTGATTCTGGTCATTAGAGAGAAGAAGAGTGCCAAAAAGCAGAGCAGACTGATACAAACGAATAAGATAAGACAAGTTGAACAATCTCAAGATACAGGAAATGGTGCTGAAGCCAAAGAAAGAAATGGCTATCATCAAAAAGGTCAAACTGTTGAAGGCTTTCATAACAAGAGAGATAACAAGATCTAGAAAAACATCAGGAAAATAACAAATTAATAAGAAGAATGATATAGCCAAAGGGGGGGGGGAATGTATAGAAGGTAAAGAAAGTAAAGTACTTTTTTTTCGAAAACGAAGCTGTCACAACATAGTGGGCTGATACAGTGGTGGATGGTTGTAGGAGGAGCAGAGTGGATAAACCCAAACCATCAAAGTTGATGAACAAGTACAAACAACATCTTCTCCTCCTCCCTCCTCCTTCTTTTCTTCTTCTTCTTCTTCTTCTTCTCTCTTCGTTCTTATCTGCTTTTCTCTCATTCGCTTGTCTGTCATATTTGCAAGTTTGACAGAAACCAACTCACAAAAAAAAACAACAACAACAACACACAACAACACAACACACACAAACACAAACACACACACACCACACACACACACACACACACACACACACACACACACACACACACACACACACACACACACACACACACACACACACACACACACACCACACACACCACACACACACACAAACCCACGTTGGCGCTGCCGTTAAGCGACTGATCAAGTCAGCCCCAGCGCATCAGACTTCGACGCGCGTGGGAGAGAAATTGTTCTCTTTTTTAAATCTTTCTTGGAAGAAAAGGCAGGCCGGGGATTGAACCAAGAAGGCAGAAGACTAGACAAGAAAGACGTTACAGAAAGAAAAGGAACATAGCAGAAACAAAGCCGCCGCTGTTGCCTAGTGGTTAGAGCGTTGGATTCGTAATCTAAAGGTTGCAGGTTCGATCCCAGCTTTCGCTATGGCGGTGTGCCCTTGGAAAAGGCACTTTACGGCTATTTTCTCACCCCACCCAGGTGTAAAAGGGGTACCAACCTTGTGTTGGGGGTTAACCCTGCGATAGACTGGCGTCCTATCCAGAGGGGGAGTCTATGACTCTCAGTCGCTTAACGCCACAGAAACCGGGATAAGCACCGGCCTGATGAGCCTTAGGCTTGGGACAGACTTTAACTTTTTAACTTAACTATGGCAGAAAACAAAGAGAGGGATAGAAAAAAACAACCACAGGGAATTCCCAGCACAGATTTTCCAGAAGGTTGGGATGCTATTTTTACTGACAGGCCCATCCGGGGGGGAGGGGGGGGGGGGGGGGGGGGGGGGGGCAGGGGGGGGGGGGGGGGGGGGGGGGGGGGGGGGGGCGGGGGCAGGGGGGGCGGGGGGGGGGGGGGGCACCAAGGACATAAAAGCAGCTAAGCCCCGACCGAGGTTCAGACATCACCACTTAGGAAATGACCCAAGTCTAGATAGGTTTGGAAAGGGAACTCGGTGTATTGTCTCATGACATTCCTGACACTTTTCTCTTTTGTTCAGATAGAGGGACGGTGTCAGACATGTGGAGAGAGAAGATGATGTTAGTATTGAACTTGGAGGTGAATGCTATTGGAGTGTTAAAATGGATCGGTGGTCTAAGAGGTAACGCATCTTGCCTAGAAAGCGAAAAGTCCGGATCGGAGTGTCGGTGGTTCAAATCATGTTTGGGCCCAAAACTCCTCCCCCCCCCCAATCCATTAGACCATGAGTGGTGGTCTGGGTGCTAGTTTTTATCGGATGAGACAAAAAACCGAAGTCCCGTGTGTTACACATTATTATATAGCGCACGTAAAAAAACCCCACAGCAACAAGGGGGTTGTCCTGGAATATTCCGTCAAAAAAAAAACCCCACTCTGATAGGAAACAAATACACTTGCAGACAGGAAAAAAAAAAACAATGGTAGGTGCTGCACTTGTGGTGACGCGCTCTCCTCCGGGGGAGATCAGCCCGAATTTCACGCAGAGAAATCTGCTGTGACATAAAGTGGTCTGAAATTTTTTTTAAAAGTGGTTACAAGTTGACAACCCTGATAATCATAGCTTTGGTGGTCAGTGGGGGGCCGAGCAACAGAAAACTGGGCTCTAGAGCAAAATGGAAGTTAAAAATGACAAGAAGACCGCCAACTTCCTACTGGGAGAACTGGGACATCATAGCCTGGTGGTCAGAGTGATGCGCTTGTGGTTTGATGACCCGAGTTCGAATCTCGTTTAAGAGGATTTTTCC
>CM060337.1:24191681-24236681 GCA_030674155.1 Stramonita haemastoma
AAGTCTGAGCTAGGCTATTCCCCTACCGTTTTTCGGGGTCATTTCTGCTGATGACCTGACCTGATGCCTGAGGGTCAGGGCTGTCACCGGCATGTTCCTGAGCTGGGATTTGACAGCAGGCCTAGAGAAGGAACAGAGGCCATTTATTTATTCTTTATTTATTCTTTTATATCGAGGACAAGGAATAACACACATTGCTTTTTTACGGTCAAGTCCTGTGTGTATGCATTTTGTAATGTCATCTGTTCCCACCGGCCACGATAGCTTATTTACGAAAAGCGGAACAGGATTTAATGTGTGCGCAAGATGTTCTGCGTGCGTTCACCCACGGGGCCCTCGGTTTTATAGTCTCATCCGAAGGGATACGGAGCTACAGAGATTGGAAAACATCGTAAACTCCTCGGTTTCTTTACAAAGACCATGTTTTTATTTTTAATCAGTGAAGAAGTGAGGAACAGAATGAGAAAAAAGGGAATGGACCCATGAAGATGTCATAACACAGGAAAGATAAAACCCTAAAGAAAAGGTAAAGGTAAAGGGTCCCATAACTGTGTGGTCGTAGGGAACGAGGCGTCAGAGACCTCCTTCTTAGGGGCCAGCATATGAGGGCGGCGCCCATCCTCCTCTCCCTCGTGTTTTTACCTTCCCTGCCCCTTTTTAAAAAGGGCAGGGTACCCCATTTCAGCTGGGTAATGGAGGGGGGGGGGGGACTGTATGAAGCCAAGGGTGCAAACAGTACACATCCAACTTGCAAACAGGCTCGCGGCTTAAGTTAAACTTGATTGGGGAAAGCGAGCGCTTGACCCTGAGCTACCCTTCCCCAAACCTTAAGTGGTGTGGGAAATCTTCTCGATCCTCAGGTTTATCAAGAAAAGACAGTTGTAAGGCACAGTACAAAGGAGGGGGGGGGGGAGGGGGGTTAGAGAAGGAGGTGGGGGGGGGAGGAGGACAACATCTCTCAGACTGGACAGGCCCGAGGCTGAGGGAAAGAAGCACTGTGCGAGAGAGAGAGAGGGAGAGAGAGAGGGAGAGGAGAGATGAGAGAGAAGAGAGAGGGAGAGAGGAGAGAGAGAGGAGGAGAGAGAGAGAGAGAGAGAATTGGAATTAGAAAGTTTAAAAAAATTGCTTAGTTCTTTCAATGAATTTTGGCGGGAAAACATTTCTTCTTTCAATAATTAAAGAGTAGATTGCAGCAGTTTACCATTGCGGTGTTTCGAAGTACAGCTACCTTCATGATGGACAATAAACGGTCGCATACGCAAAAAAAAAAAACCCCAACCATACACCATTGGAAAAAATTGGAGCCCTAATGAAGAGCAGATAATAAAAATTAAAAAAACCCAAACCTGCAGGCATATAAAGCACATCTTAAAGAGGAAGAACATCTAAGCCTTGAATCGTGATCTGCTGAGCACGGTTCGAATCTCGTTCAAAAGAGGTTTTCCTCTTGGAGTTAGCATCAGTGCCTACTCCACTTCCCCTAAAAGTCCTTTGGGATGAGACTTAAAACCGAGGAGGGTCCCATTATGCAAACGCACGCGTTAACATCTTGACCACACAATTAAAACCCGTTCCGCTTGTCGGAAGAGTAAGCCTTGTGTACTGGAGGGAACGGATAACAAAATTGACAAAACTGCATACACACGGGGACAGGATGTAAAAAAAAAAAAAAAAAAGCACACGATGCTTATTCTACTATCTTCGAAATAAAAATTATAAACAAAAAAAAAATTAGGAATAGCCCAGACTGAGGAGGAAAAAACAGTAATAGTACAGACTTGACAGGTAGTGGCGAAGAGATGGTCAGATGGACATCAGTAGCATACATACACTTACTTAGGTGATATCTGGGAGCAGGGAGAAAAAAAAGGGGGTTTAATGCAGGAGAGAGAGAGATGAGACCATTGCGCCCTGAGGTAAAACGGCCACCTCACCCAAATTGTTCCCAATTGGATGGGACCGGCTAATCTATCCACTGACACACTCATCTCGCGATGATGACACTTCTCCTAGCGTAAAGCCCCAGAAGGAAGAGGAGAGGGAGAGAGAGAGAGAGAGTGAGTTGTATAAATCACACAGGGAGCGACTACGAGAGAGATACCCAGCCTGTTATTATCCAATCTGACCTTCAATCCACCAGTGCTACTTTGGATACAATTTGCTTCTTCCACTTTTCACAAAACGCTTAAGCCAGACTGGGATTTTTGGCGGTGTTCTTTTTTTTTTCTTCTTTTTTTTTTTAAGGGGAAAGGAAGACATATCTGTAGTACAGAGAGAAGACAGCGCCAATCTAGCATTTTTGGTCTGGATTATACTGAGAAGAGAGAGAGAGAGAGAGAGAGGAGAGAGAGAGAGAGAAGGGGAGAGGGAAAAGAGAGAGAGAGAGAGAGAGGGGGAGAGAGAGAGAGAGAGAGAGAGAGAGAGAGAGATGGTCTGGATTATACTGAGAGAGAGAGAGAGGAGGAGAGAGGAGAGAGAGAGAGAGAGAGAGAGGGGAGAGAGAGAGAGAGAGAGAGAAAAGAGAGAGAGAGAGAAGAGATGAGAGAGAAGAGAGAGAGCTCTTAGTCAAATATTTTGTCCTACACCACAGACAGACGACAGTATTTGTACTCTGTGTGCGTGGTGTGTGTGTGTGTGTGGGGGGGGGGGGGGGGGGGGGGAGGGATGTTATTTGTCAATAAAAAAAAAAAAACGTCCTGCGAACAATCATCCAAATCACTCGAAGGAATTATACACAATACCCGTGTCTCCTTGCTAAGTAACAGAGATTTAGCATAAGTTGGTTTTTTAGTCCATTGCATTGTTAGTTGTATTTCTCATTAAGCACGTACATCCTCCAAACATTGGTTTTGTGTGTGTACGTTGTTGCGTTTTGCGTGTGTGCGAGCGCGCGAGCGTACGAGTGTTAGTGAATTTTTATTTGCAGTTATCATATAATTTTCTGAATGAACAAATATGAAATGTAGCTATTTCGTGTCTTTGATTATGATTCGTATTTAATATGCCTGTCAGTATTGTAAATGCCCCTTTAGGGATGATTAAAGTGTTTTTGACTTGACTTTGACTTGGACTCATCGGTACAAAATATTCCATTTCTATGCGGTATCTACATGGCACTGTGATTTTACTACACATATTATAAATGTATCAGCTATGTTGCAGGGATTTTTTTTTTTAGGAATAAAAGAGGATGTACATATACAATTATCTTACTAGCTTATTTTATTTTATACCGCTTTATGTCACAGCAGATTCCTCTGCGTGAAATTCGGGCTGCTCTCCCCGGGGAGAGCGCGTCGCCACAAGTGCAGCGCCCTACCCATTTTTTTTCTTTTTCCTATCAGCAACTGTATATGTTTAGAAACTATCAGAGTGGCTTTTTTTCTTCAGAACATTGCCAGGGACAACCCTCTTGTTGCCGTGGGTTCTTTTACGTGCGCTAAATAATGATGTGCAACACAGGGGACATTGGTTTATAATCTCATCCGAGTGACTAGCGCCCAGACCACCACTCATGGTCTGATTGATGGTGAAAAAGTTTGGGGCCCAAACGGGATTCGAACCACGAACCATCGCACACTCCGACTCGGACTTTACGCTTTCTAGGCAGGTGCGTTACCAACTAGACCACATATCCAACTAGATCCACCGATCTTCATTAGTACTAGAACCACATGGGCATCCGTTTTTTAAAAATTTTAAAAATCTATTTTCATATGGAGGGTAATGGAATAAACCACTCATGTTTTTTTTTACATCCAGTCCCCGTGTGTATGCGTGTGTAAATCATGTCATCTGTTCCCACCAGCACACGATAGCCTTCTCTTACGAAAAGCAAAACAGGAATTTAACGTGTACGCAAGATGTTCTGCGTGCGTTCGCACACGGGACCTCGGTTTAAAGTCTCATCCGGACTTAATGGAATGGAGTCAGCACTGATGTCAACTCCAGAAATCCCCGAACACGGGAATCGAACCCGAGTCGTCAAATTGCGAGCGCAATGTTCTAACCACTAGGCTATACCGAAGACTATGGAGTTGCACACTAGGCTGTAGAGCGCAAAGCCTGGGTAAGTGAGAATAGAGGGTAAGCTGTTACTCATGTAGCAGAACCCCCTCCCCCTCCCCCCCCCCCCCTTCTCCACGTCGCTGGAATGGTCCATTGGAAAGGCTTTCGCCAAAACGAATGGTTCCAGTGCCGTCGCCCGAGCCACCGGAACGTTGCCATATACAGCCCCGAACCGCCCTGGAGACACTAATGCCTCTAATTTTTCTTCAGGGATTGTCTTAACATGACACGTGTCTGACTTACTGATTTATCCTGTGAATTCCTTAAGGAACAAAGGGCCACAACACTCCTCCAACGGACTCGGTTCTGGGAGATCCTTTTCAGCTCGGCCCACGTCATTCCGGCTGCCTTCGTCTCTGCTTCAGTGCTTCTGCGCCAGGTCTGTTTTGGTCGACCTACTTTCCGCTTTCCTTGTGGGTTCCAGTCAAGGGCCTGTCTGGTGATGTTTGAAGCAGGCTTGCGGAGCGTACGGCTGATCCATCCCCATTTCCTTTTTTGATCTGACACCTGTATGCATGCTGATTTTTTTTTGTTTGGTCGTCATCCGCTCCTACCGGCACACAATGGCCTGCTCTTCCGAATGGTGGAACGGGTTTAACGTGTGCGCAAGATGTTCTGCGTGCGTTTACACACGTACGGGGCCTCGGTTTACATTTTTTTTTAACAACGTAGCAACATTTCAGTGTAGGCTCCGGCAATTAAGCTGACGACAGTAACTGACAGCTTTTTGGCCGGGGCAATTAAAATAAGAGAAGTGACTTGTGAGTCTTTTCAGGATGCGGTCATGAATGTTTTTAGTTATCTATTTGTTTTTTTTTCTTTTATATCGAGGATAATGGAATAAGCACTCAGATGCTTTTTTTACATCCAGTCCCTGTGTACATGCAGTTTTGTAAATGTCATCTGTTCCCACCGGCACACGATGGCCTACTCTTACGAAAAAGCGGAACAAGATTTAACATGTGCGCAAGATGTTCTGCATGCGTTCACACACGGGACCTCGGTTTTAAAGTCTCATCTGAAGGACTTTTGGGGGAGAGTGGAGTCATCACTGATGTTAACTCCAGGAGAACAATCCCCTTGAACGGGAATCGAACCCGGGTCGTCAAATTGCGAGCGCAATGTTCTGACCACCAGGCTACTAGTGTGAGGAGAGAAGCTGGTGTCTAATGGCAAGAAAAAACCCATTTCATCACAATCTGCACTCTTGTTGCTATGACCGCAGTTCTTAATATCACCGTCTTGAAATTACATCATCTCAATGCAGGTATCTTTACAGGTAACACATCTACACTTATATATCATGAACCCGCACAAACCACGCATACTTACGTTGCATGAATATTGTTGTATATGTATGTATGTACGTACGTGGGTGCTCACACGCACACTCACATTTATATACAGGGCGCGCGCGTGCATGCAAATATTATTTTGTGCGGGACATGCGCGCGCGCGCGCACACACACACACAGACAAAAACCCATCCATAATCATACATACGCCTGCATGCATGCACGTGTGTGTGTTTGTGTGCGTACGTGTGTGTGTGCGTATGTGTGAGTGAGTGAGTGTGTGTATGTGTGTGTGTGTGTGTGTGTGTGTGCGCGCGCGCGCGCGTGCGTGCGTGCGTGCATACATGTATGTGTTTCACACGCACGCGCAAATACATACAGACACATACACCGCAGGAAGGATAAAGTCAAAGAACTCTATCACCAAAAAAAAAAATTGTTTAGACCAGCAGAACAGTGACTTAGGTGACAAGAGTCAATGACCTCGAGGTAAAGTAGCATGATCTTTAGAATCGGTCTTGCAGAAATAACTTGATTTTTTTTTTCATGGTGTCAGCAAAAAAAACGAGATAGTGAGACAACTGATGAATGTGAGCACATTCTTGTATTTTGTACCACTTTATGTCACAGCAGATTTCTCTGCGTGAAATTCAGGCTGCTCTCCACGGGGAGAGCGCGTCACCACAAGTGCAGCGCCTACCCATTTTTTTCTTTCTCTCTTTCTTTTCCTGCATGCAACTGTATTTGTTTCTCTATCAGAGTGGCTTTATTTTTTTACAGAATTTTGCCAGGGTCAACCCCCTTGTTGCCGCGGGTTCTTTTACGTGCGCTAAAATAGTGATGTGTAACACGCGGGACCTCGGACCTCGGTTTATCGTCTCATCCGAAAGACTAGCGCCCAGACCACCACTCATGATCTAATGGATGGGGAAAAAGTTTTGGGTCCAAACGGGGTACGAACCATCGCACACTCCAACCCGGACTTTTTGCTTTCTACGCAAGGCGCGTTGCCACCTAGACCACCCATTCTTCAGGATTTAGTTTCTGACAAAACTGAGCTGACTGATATCATGGAATTTGACCGAGTTCACCGTCTTGGTTCCATGTCCTATGTCTCCTGCTGCCTCTACAAGCAGAAGGTCCAAATTTTGAAAACAAGACACGAGCTTAAGCTTGGAATGGAAATACCCCACGACTACAAGAGAATTGTCCCTGACAACAAATTCTGTAGGAGAAAATCATTCGCACTGGGAAACAAACACACACGCAGACTGGGGAAAAAGGAGGGGGGGGGGGGGAATGAATGAATCTTTATTTTTCAAGGGTAACAGAGTAAGCATTTACATACTTTTTTTTTTCATGGGCCCTTGCCCTGATTAGGGAATGAAAAAAAAAAAGAGAAAAAAAGAGACCCTACCAAAACAAGAGAAAAGCCAAAAAGCAAAGATAAGACAGAAAGCAACGACAAGGAAAAACAACATCACCATCACCAAGAATAGAAGTTCAACCTACGGTTGTAAAAAAGGAGATACATTCAACAATACATTCAACAAATGCATAATCCCCACTGGGTACATGAATACTTATTTAAGACAAAAGAGATAGATATGTATTCAACAAACACATAATCCCTAACGGACCAGACATTTCATGTCAGGAGATACACTGGTTAAAATTAAATCAAATAGCTTAAAATTGAGAAGTGACAGCAGTGAAGAGAACAAAAAAGATACATATTAAAACATGACGAACTTTTCTTACATTAAAACAATATTATGACCCCCCCCCCCCCCACAAAAACAAACAAACAACCCCCCCCCAAAAAAAAAACCCAGCCCAGAACGCCCCCGTAAAAAACAAAAACAAAAACAACAACAACAAAACTAACAGCAAACAAACATTTGATCAACAACATTATGATGTTACGCCCCAAAATGACATTTTTTCAAATCGTGTTCTAGAACATGAGTTTAAAGTGTTCAAAAAGGCGAAACATTTCATGATCAAAGACTTTTCTAATTATAGGTTTAGGATATAATATATAAAAGTGGAAAATAGGCACAGAGAGAGAGAGAGAGAGAGAGAGAGAGAGAGAGAGAGAGAGGAGAGAGAGAGAGAGAGAGAGAGAGCATCTTATGTGTTACATCATCAGCAAAATATACCATCAACAGCAAAAATATACCACCAACAAAGTATGACAAAACACTCATACAAAACTCTTCTTTAAAACGATATCAATGAAACATATCCAGTCAATAACTGTCAAAATAAATCATTTCAGGCAAAACTCGATCTAATACATTCCAACTTACAGAGTATATATAAAATAGGAGAGAGAGAGAGAGAGAGAGAGAGAGAGAGAGAGAGAGAGAGAGAGAGAGAGAGGAGAGTGGGGGGGGGGGGGGGGGAGGGCAGCGGCGAGAAGGGAATGAGAGAGATCAAATCAAATCAAACAAATCAAATTCTTTTATTCAAGGATAATGAATAAGCACTCGCATGTTTTTTTACATCCAGTCCCCGCCCTTATCAGGGATTAATCTAGATAAAAAACAATTCCTTTAACTAAGCAACAACAACAACAGTAATGATCCAAATACCACGAACAAGAAACTATACCTGGTTCCAAACGACAGACAAAAAATAAGGACAACAAGACTATAATAATGTAATGAAAAAAATGCACTCACTAAAAAAAAAAACACAAAAAACAAAATAAAAACTAAGAAACTAACAAACAAACAAACAAAAGAAACGGGGAAAAGAAATAACAATCAAATGATGATTTTGATTTTTTTTTTCCAAGTGCTAATAGATCCAGAGTAAACAAGAGAACATAACGAGGCAAACAACTTAAAAACATCAATCCACAGAGAGAGAGAGAGAGAGAGAGAGAGAGAGAGAGAGAGAGAGAGAGAGAGAGAGAGAGAGAGAGAGAGAGAGAGAGAGAGAGAGAGAGATTTATTTATTTATTCTTTTATATCGAGGATAACAGAATAAGCAACCAAGTGCTTTTTTTCATCCGGTCCCGTGTGTATGCAGTTTTGTCAATATTGTCATCTGTTCCCACCGGCACACGATGGCCTACTCTTACGAAAAGCGGAACAGGATTTAACGTGTGCGCAAGATGTTCTGCGTGCATTCGCACACGGGGCCTCGGTTTAAAGTCTCATCCGAAGAGAGAGAGAGAGAGAGAGAGAGAGAGAGAGAGAGAGAGAGAGATGAGAGAGAGGAGAGAGAGAGAGGAGAGAGAGAGAGAGAGAGAGAGCATAATATAATCCGATACAATACAATACAATGAAAAATATTACAATGCAATACAATATATTAGAATCCAATCCAACACAATGCCATACAACACCCTTACACCACAACGAAACACTATACGATACTATATAAAACAGTGCTCCCCCCTTGGGGATCCAAAAGCCTGACGTCAGTATAAATACCATCTCAAACTTTCTGGAAATTCTGTGTTAGGAATTCACTCTTTTTATTTCTGCCTCGTTCCTTTTTCTTTTGGTCACTTCTGGCTTTTTGGTTCAATATCCTGCCTTCTTTTTTCAGAAAGACTTAAAAACCCAATTATCTCTCACGCATAATGTTGGGTATGTTGGGCCACATTTGTTAGGTGCTTAACGACAGCGCGACGCAGTTTCGCTCATATGACAGACAAATCAGCTACTGCCTAAGCGTTTTACGAAGAAGAAAAAGAAGAAGAAGAAGAAGAAGAAAAAGAAGAAGAAGAAGAACAACAACAACAACAACAAAGAAGCACAACACAGCACAACACAAATGAAATACAAAACGCACAACTGTTGCGCATGTCAGCTTTGATACACGTGAATTGCACAGGCAGGAAGACAGCTACGCATACTCTCATGTGCACTCACACGCTCTCCAAACACACAGACCCTCTTCTTCTTGAGCATTCAATTCAATTCAATTCAATTCAAAATGCTTTATTATCTCTAAAACGGAGAAATTCTGGCGGGTTACAAGCCATATATAAGAACATTAACCACGTAAAAATAATATAAAAAAATGATATCACGTAAAAATGATATCACTATTTAGTGGAAGTACGTTAAACTGAAGAACAACAACGAAAATTAAAAAAAAAAAAACTTTGTCCATAAAAATATCTGAACACAGTCAATTTAAAAAAAACAAACAAACTCTGTCCATAAAAATATTGAACACAGTTTAGAATGATAAAAGGTAGCCTTTCCTATGCTTCAAAGTTTCCCATCCTTTTTGCCCGAGCACTGAATCATACTTTGTCCATAAAAAATATTTGAACACAGTCAATTAAAAAAAAACAAAAAAAAAACTTTGTCCATAAAAATATTGAACAGTCAATTTAAAAAAACAACAAACTTTGTCCCTAAAAATATTTGATCACAGTCAAATTAAAAAAAAACAAAAAAACTTTGTCCATAAAAATATTGAACACAGTTTAGACTGATAAAAGGTTACCTTTCCTACACTTCAAAGTTTCCCATCCTTTTTGCCCAAGCACTGAATCTCACTCCCCCCCTCCTCTCTCTCTCTCTCTCGGGCTTACTTTGGGTCAGTTCAGACTTCTAGTCATGCAGCATAATAATTGAGGTGGGAATAAAACTTATTTTTATATAGCGCAGAGTTTTAGACTTGGAACTCTGCAGCGCTTTTGAGATGGGAGAAGTTCCACGAAGTATTTTGCTAGCACATGAGTACCATCAGTTACAATCTGTCTGGCTCTGTCTCTCACATGGTATTCATACGATACAAATCATTCAGTTTCATTTGCTCACAGCCCACAATATAATTATAATGAAGGGAGTGGTTCCATTTGTGGTGGTGATGACAATAACAGGGCTACACTTGTATCAATTATACGGACGGTGGTGATGATGATGATGTTGGTGGTGGTGATGATGATGGTGGTGATGATGATGATGATGGGGATAATAATGACAGGTGTATGTGACCAAGTAAAGTGAGCCACACCTGCATTGATGAGGATATCACTGGGGAGGGGGGGGGGGGTGAACAAGAGAAGTGGGCCACATATGCATTGATGATGATGATGGGGATGTTTGCATTGATAATAATGATGATGATGATGATGATAGGGGTGTGAAACCGATAAATGTGGGCCACACATGCATTGATGATGATGATAATGATGGGAATGTTTGCATTGAGGATGATGATGATGGTGGTGGTGGTGATGATGATAATGACAGGGGTGTGTGACCACGTAAGGTGAGCCACACCTGCATTGATGATGATGTTATTACTGGAGAGTTTCGGGGCAAGGGGGGGGGGGGGGGACTAAGGGAAATGGGCCATGCATGCATTGGTAATAGTGGTGAGGATGTTTGCATTGATGATGATGATGATGATGCTGATGATGACAGGGATGTGCGAGCAATGGAATTGGGCCACACATGCATTGATGATGATGATGATGATGATGATGATGATGACAGGGGTGTGTAACCAAAGGAAGTGGGCCGCACTTGCACCGATGATGATGATGATGATGATGATGATGATGATGATGATGATATTATGGAGTGGGGCAGTAAACAAGGGAAGTGGACCATTCATGCATTGATGACGACAGGTGTGTGTGTGTGACAAAGGGATGTGGGCCACACTCTCATTGATGGTCATGATGATGATGATTGATGATGAAGATAATGATGATGATGATGATGATGACAACAGGGTAGTGTGACCATAAGAAGTGGAACACCCTTGCATTGATATTCTATATTAGGGGGCGTGGCAGGGCAGTGACGAAGGGAAGTATGCCATAACCATAATGATGATGATGGTATAATGGGGGTGGGGGACAGGGGGCGGGAGAACAAGGGAAGTGGACCACACTTGCATTGATGATGATAAAATGATGATGATGACGATGATGATGATAGGGGTGATCAAAAGAATTGGGCCACACTTACATTGGTGAGGATGGGGGTGGTTGCATTGATGATGATGAAAATGATGATGATGATGATAAAAATGATGATGATGACGATGATGATGATAGGGGTGATCAAAGAATTGGGCCACACTTACATTGGTGAGGATGGGGGTGGTTGCATTGATGATGATGAAAATGATGATGATGATGATGATAAAAATGATGATGACGACGATGATGATGATAGGGGTGATCAAAAGAATTGGGCCACACTTACATTGGTGAGGATGGGGGTGGTTGCATTGATGATGATGAAAATGATGATGATGATGATGATGAAAATGATGATGATGATAGGGGCAAAGGGTATGTGACCAAGAGAAGTGGGCCACTCATACATTGATGAGGAGGAGGATGGGGGCGGTTGTATTGATGATAATGAAAATGATGATGACAATGATAGGGGTATGTGACCAAGAGAAGTGAGCCACACTTATATTGATGATGATGATGATGGGGGTGGTTGCATTGATGATGAAAATGATGATGATGATAGGGGTATGTGACCAAGAGAAGTGAGCCACACTAGCATTGATGATGATGATGATGATGATGATGATGATGATAGGGGTATGTGACCAAGAGAAGTGAGCCACACTTATATTGATGATGATGGGGGTGGTTGCATTGATGATGATGAAAATGATGATGATGATGATGATGATGATGATGATGATGATGATGATGATGATGATAGGGGTATGTGACTAAGAGAAGTGAGCCACACTTACATTGATGATGATGATGATGGGGGTGGTTGCATTGATGATGATGAAAATGATGATGATGATGATGATGACAATGATAGGGGTATGTGACTAAGAGAAGTGAGCCACACTTACATTGATGAGGAGAAGGATGATGGGGGCGGTTGCATTGATGACAATTAAAATGATGATGATGATGATGATGATGATGATGATAGGGGTATGTGACTAAGAGAAGTGAGCCACACTTACATTGATGAGGAGAAGGATGATGGGGGCGGTTGCATTGATGACAATTAAAATGATGATGATGATGATGATGATGATGATGATGATGATGATGATGATAGGGGTATGTGACTAAGAGAAGTGGGCCACACTTACATTGATGAGGATGATGATGGGGGCAGTTGCATTGGTGATGATGAAAATGATGATGATGATAGGGGTATGTGACCAAGAGAATTGGGCCACACACTTTGGTGAGAAGGATAATGGGGGCGGTTGCATTGATGATGATGAAAATAACGATGATGATGATGATGATAGGGGTATGTGACCAAGATAAGTGGGCCACACTTACATTGATGAGGAGGAGGATGGGGGTGGTTGCATTGATGATGATGAAAATGATGATGATGATGAAAATGATGAAATGATGACAGGGGTATATGACCAAGAGAAGTGGGCCACACATTAATGAAGATAATGATGGGGGGGTGCACTGATGATGAAAATGATGATGATGATGATGATGATGATGATGATGATGATGATGATAGGGGTATGTGACCAAGAGAAGTGGGCCACACTTACATTGATGATGATGATGGGGGCGGTTGTATTGATGACGATGAAAATGATGATAATGATGATGATGATGATGATGATGATGATGATAGGGGTATGTGACCAAGAGAAGTGGGCCACACTTACTTTGGTGAGAAGGATGATGGGGGCGGTCGCATTGATGATGATGAAAATGTTGATGATGATGATGATGATGATGATGATGATGATGATGATGATAGGGGTGTGACCAAAAGAAGTGGGCCACACATACATTGATGAGGATGATGATGGGGGCAGTTGCACTGATGATGATGAAAATGATGATGATGATGATAGGGGGGGGGGGGGGGTGCAGTGACCAAGGTGTTGATGATGATGATGATGATAGGGGTGTGTGTGTGTGCAGTGACTAAGGCTATGATGATGATGATGTAGGGGGGGGCAGTGACCAAGGCATTGATGATGATGGGGGGGGGGGGGGGGGGGGGGGCAGTGACCAAGGCATTGATGATGATGGGGGGGGGGGGGGCAGTGGCCAAGGCATTGATGATGATGGGGGGGGGGGGCAGTGGCCAAGGCATTGATGATGATGATGATGGGGGGGGGGGGGGGGCAGTGACCAAGGCATTGATGATGATGGGGGGGGGGGGGGGGGCAGTGACCAAGGCATTGATGATGATGGGGGGGGGCAGTGACAAGGCATTGATGATGATGTAGGGGGGGGGCAGTGACTAAGGCATTGATGATGATGATGTAGGGGGGGGGGGGGGGGCAGTGACCAAGGCATTGGATGATGATGGGGGGGGCAGTGACCAAGGCATTGATGATGATGATGTAGGGGGGGGGGGGGGGCAGTGACTAAGGCATTGATGATGATGATGTAGGGGGGGGGGCAGTGACTAAGGCATTGATGATGATGATGAGGGGGGGGGGGGCAGTGACCAAGGCATTGATGATGATGATGTAGGGGGGGGGCAGTGACTAAAGCTATGATGATGATGATGTAGGGGGGGCAGTGACTAAGGCTATGATGATGATGATGTAGGGGGGGCAGTGACTAAGGCTATGATGATGATGATGTAGGGGGGGGCAGTGACTAAAGCTATGATGATGATGATGTAGGGGGGGCAGTGACTAAGGCTATGATGTTGATGATGTAGGGGGGGGGCAGTGACTAAGGCTATGATGATGATGATGTAGGGGGGGGGCAGTGACTAAGGCTATGATGATGATGTAGGGGGGGGGGGCAGTGACTAAGGCTATGATGATGATGTAGGGGGGGGGCAGTGACTAAGGCTATGATGATGATGTAGGGGGGGGGCGAGTGACTAAGGCTATGATGATGATGATGTAGGGGGGGTCAGTGACTAAGGCTATGATGATGATGATGATGATGTAGGGGGGGTCAGTGACTAAGGCTATGATGATGATGATGTAGGGGGGGGGGGGGGGGCAGTGACTAAGGCTATGATGTATGGGGGGGGGGGGGGGCGTAGGACTAAGGCTATGATGATGATGATGATGATGTAAGGGGGGGCAGTGACTAAGGCTATGATGATGTAGGGGGGGGCAGTGACTAAGGCTATGATGATGATGATGTAGGGGGAGAGTGACTAAGGCTATGATGATGATGTAGGGGGAGAGTGACTAAGGCTATGATGATGATGTAGGGGGGGGGGGGGGGGGGCAGTGACTAAGGCTATGATGATGATGATGTAGGGGGGGGGCAGTGACTAAGGCTATGATGATGGTGATGAGGGGGGGGGGGGGCAGTGACTAAGGCTATGATGATGATGATGTAGGGGGGGGGGGGGGGGGGCAGTGACTAAGGCTATGATGATGATGATGTATGGGGGGGGGGGGCGGTGACTAAGGATATGATTATGATGATGTAGGGGGGGGGGGGCAGTGACTATAGCTATGATGATGATGATGATGTATGGGGGGTCAGTGACTAAGGCTATGATGATGATGTAAGGGGGGGGGGGCTGTGACTAAGGCTATGATGATGATGATGTCGGGGGGGCAGTGACTAAGGCTATGATGATGATGATGATGTATGGGGGGGGGGGGGACTGTGACTAAGGCTATGATGATTGATGATGTAGGGGGGGCAGTGACTAAGGCTATGATGATGATGATGATGTATGGGGGGGCAGTGACTAAGGCTTTGATGATGATGATGATGATGTAGGGGGGGGGGGGCTGTGACTAAGGCTATGATGATGATGATGTAGGGGGGGGGGGGGGGGGCAGTGACTAAGGCTATGATGATGATGATGTAGGGGGGGCAGTGACTAAGGCTATGATGATGATGATGATGTAAGGGGGGGGGGGGGGGCAGTGACTAAGGCTATGATGATGATGATGGGGGGGGGGGGGGGCAGTGACTAAGGCTATGATGATGATGATGATGTATGGGGGGGCAGTGACTAAGGCTTTGATGATGATGATGATGATGTAGGGGGGGGGGGGGGCTGTGACTAAGGCTATGATGATGATGATGTAGGGGGGGGGGGGGGGGGGCAGTGACTAAGGCTATGATGATGATGATGTAGGGGGGGGGGGCAGTGACTATGGCTATGATGATGATGATGTAGGGGGGGGGGGGGGCAGTGACTAAGGCTATGATGATGATGATGTAAGGGGGGGGGGGGGGGGGGCAGTGACTAAGGCTATGATGATGATGATGGGGGGGGGGGGGGCAGTGACCAAGGCTATGATGATGATGGGGGGGGGGGGGGGGGGCAGTGACCAAGGTGTTGATGATGATAACGATGCTGATGATGAAGATGGTAGTGATAGGGGGGTGTGACCAAGGGAAGCTGGCCACACTCACATTAATGATGATCATGTAGGTGGTTGCAATGATGATGATGATGATGATAGGATTGTGTGACAAGAGAAGTGTGTCACACTTGCAGTGATGGTAATGATAATGATGATGATGATGATGATGATGATGATTGTGTGTCAAAGGGATGGGCCAGACCTGCATTGATGACGGGGATAGGGGTGTGTGACCAGGGAAATGGAGCCACAATTGCACTGATGATTGTGATAATGATGATAGGTTTGTTTGAACAAGGCATGGGAGCTATCCTTGCATGGAATGATTAAAGGTGTATGATACAGGGAAGTTGGCCACACTGACATTGATGATGATGATGATGATGATGATGATGATGATGATGATGATGATGATGATGATAGGGGTGGGTGACCATGGGAAGGGGGCTACACATGATTTGATGATGATGATGATGATGATGATGATGATAGGGGTGGGTGACCATGGGAAGGGGGCTACACATGATTTGATGATGATGATGATGATGATGATGATGATGATGATGATGATGATGATAGGGGTGGGTGACCATGGGAAGGGGGCTACACATGATTTGATGATGATGATGATGATGATGATGATAGGGTGTGGTGTGACCATGGGAAGGGGGCTACACATGATTTGATGATGATGATGATGATGATGATGATGATGATGATGATGATAGGGGTGGGTGACCATGGGAAGGGGGCTACACATGATTTGATGATGATGATGATGATGATGATGATGATGATGATGATGATGATGATGATGATGATGATAGGGGTGGGTGACCATGGGAAGGGGAACACTTGCATAGATCATGATGACTTTCTACTGAAATCCACCTCCCATGTCATATACACAAAATCCAAGTAAATGGTAAACATACAAGTAAATGGTAAACATACAAGTAAATGGTAAACATACAAGTAAATGGTAAACATACAAGTAAATGGTAAACATACAAGTAAATGGTAAAACTACAAGTAAATGGTATACATACAAGTAAATGGTATACATACAAGTAAATGGTATACATATAAGTAAATTGTATACACACAATCAAAAGTAAATGGTATACACACAAGTAATGGTAAAGCATAAACCTTTCACATAATGTATTTGTTAGATACATAATTATACTGGTGCCAAATCTGCTATGATCTCCAAGCCAGCGACAGTGAAAGATCAGTTGACAGATTTGCTACCAACACAAAACAAATGGCATTTTTACCCATACCAATGGCCATCACAGGCCCTCATTTCTTTGTTCCACATTTCACCAAATTAAAGAGGGAAAATCCACCATGAGGATGTTGAGGGCATGTCATTATAAATAGCATTTCCATCTTCTTGAAATTCTGTGCCACAAATTCCCTCTTTTCTTTCTCTCTCTTGCTCTTCTTCTATCAGCTCCTCTTATCTTTTTTTGTGCCTTCGTGGATCGGTGGTCTAGGTTGTAACGTGCCTGTCTAGAAAGTGAAAAGTCCGGGTCGGAGTGTACGGTGGTTTGAATCCCATTTGGGCCCAAAACTTTCCCCCCATTCATTAGACCATGAGTGTTGGTCTGGGTGCTGGTCTTTCGGATGAGATGATAAACTGAGGTCCTGTGTGTTAACATCATTATTTAGTGCATGTAATAGAACCCACAGCAACAAGAGGGTTGTCCCTGGCAAAATTCTGTAGAAAAAAGCCACTCTGATAGGGAAACAAAGACAGATGCAGACAAGAAAAAAAAAAAAAAAAAGGGTAGGCGCTGCACTTGTGGCGACGCACTAACCCCGGGGAGTGCAGCCCGAATTTCGTGCACAAAAATCTGCTGTGACATTAAGTGGTATAAATAAATAAAAATAAATAAATAAATTCTTGGTTCATTCTTCTGCCTTTTTTCCAGAGAGGCTTAAAAAATAACAATTCTCTCACATGCTGAAGTCAGATGCACTGGCCTGACTTGTCATGTGGTTAACTGCAGCGCAAAACAAATTTCACCCATGATATGACAGACAATAAATAATAGCTGTCTGAGCATCCGACAAAGAAGAAGAGGGGGAAAAAAGCATCAAGAAAACCATGGGGTATTCCATACTTAGACAAAACACATTGAGATATCCAATATGAACATAAATAACTTAACTTGTCAATGGAAATGCCCCTCCCAAGATCACTAATAGAATCAAAATTAATGAGCACAGGCATAACCATCTACTATCATTTCCCAGACCCAGAAATAATCTTTACAAAACAAGCTTCTTATATTCAGGTAAAGATTTATGGAACAAGCTCTCAAAACGTTTAAAATGTATCAAAAATAAAAATCAGTTAAAAAATCACTTGAAAAATCACTTAATGCACTTATGCAAAAATGTTTAAGATGTAATCATGAATCCAATCAACCATATTTAGAATAGATTAAAAGATAATTGTACTCTCTGCTCACCCTAAAAATCTTTCACATGTGGTTTATGGTGACTGAAAAATCTACACCTTGACTGCTATATGTATGTGGAAGGGGGAAAAGGAGGAGAAAGCGTTTTTTTTGGTGCTTGTCGTTGTGTTTTTTTATTTTTTTATTTTTGTTATTTTTTAAAATAAATTTATAAGGGAAAGGGTATATATGATGTATGTAAACACGTGTACATTCCGCAAATTCAAAAGGAGAGAAACCAAACCACTGATCTGATGACTAGATTGGAGACATTTTTTACATGCATTTTTCTTACCCAGTTCAATAGTTTCAGAATAAACGGCTTTTGAATTTATTTTATTATTTTTATAAAAGGGACTATAGCACTATTAAATTTATATTACTTTTCTTTTTTTTTTCTTTTGTTTGTTTTGTTTGTTTTATTTGCGGGTTTGTTTTTTTTTTGGGGGGGGGGGGGGGGTTCATATGAGTAGGTTTGGGTTTTTTAAATTTATGAATATAATCATAAATCATCACTATAATTCTTCCATTTGCTGTTTGTGTTCTCCCCCTTCCTCCTTGATACCCCTTCCCCATCCTTCCCACCCCCTCCCCTTTACTGCTTTTGTTTATTTTGTCTGTTTTTTTGTTGTTTTTGTTTATTTGTTTTTTTTGTTTGTATATTTGTTAGTGTTTATGTTTCCTCTCAGTGGTGATGGGTATTATCATATGGTATTGTTGTGTTTGTTGTTTTTTCTTTTCTTCCTTCTAATATATAATGTATGAACTGAAGTATGCAGATATTGTAATCTGACATAAATTGCTTATTGACTTTTCATGGATTCTTTTCTTTAAGTCTTAAATAATGGTATTCATGACATTGTTACTGATATAAGCTGTTTGTGTGACACTATATGATTTTTAAAAAAAAACTTTAAATGCGTAAATGCACGTACGTGCACCCTGCTGTGTGGAGGAGCGCGCAAACAGTGTGTATATGTATGTACGTGTATATATATATGTGTGTGTGTGTGTGTGTGTGTGTGTGTGTGTGTGTGTGTGTGTGTGTGTGTGTGTGTGTGTGTGTGTGTGTGTGAGAGTGTGTGACTTTTGAATTTTTTTTTTTTTTTCCTGTTTTTGTTGTTTAGTGTTGTTGCTTGCATTTTCTATAGGCTTATTGTATTTTTGAGGCTGTTGAAATCATGTTGGTTAATTAATGTTGGAGAAATGTTTTTCTCTGCTTTTGTTTTGTTGTTGTTGTTGATGATATATATATATATATATATATATATATATAATATATATATATATATATATATATATATATTTTTTTTTTTTTTTTTTTTTTTTTTTTATAGATAGATGGCTTCATGAAAAAAAAGCAAATCGATGCTTACTCAATGTACCATCTGAAAATAAAATAATAATTAAAAAATAATTAAGTATACAAAAAGTTGAAGATCAGTAAAATGATTTGTCAGCAATGCGAACAACATTCTTGTCCATACCACAGGCCCTAACAGATCCTGATCTGATTAAAGTCTTTTCACTACAGGTAACCCACTATAGGGTAACCAACCATCCACTAACCCTTTCTTCCATATCATCCACTACTGGGTTACAGTGGCATACAACACATGCACACACATTAAATCCTGTTCCGTTTTTCATAAGGGTAGGCCATTATGTGCCGGTGGGAACAGATGACAACATTTACAAAACTGCATACATGTGGGGACTGGATGAAAAAAAGCATACGAGTGCTTATTTCATTATCCTTGATAAAACAGAACAAGTAAAAATAAATATGAAATAATGTGCATAGTGCAAGTGTGCTGGGAAAGGGGTTCTCTTCCTTAATGTAGGAATAGTGTTAAAGCCGCAATTCATCTCATTGCAAAAAAAGCACAAAAAGTAAATACTATGGCACAACTTTTCTACAAACTTTTCACCAGATGCAAAAATTGGTGTGAAATGATCTCCAAGCTAGTGGAAGATTAGTAGACAGGTTTGCCACAAAGAAAAACTCATAGCATTGCTACCCATATCAAAGGCCATCTAAGGGCCAGATCACAATCTATTACATTTTTTTAAAGAAAAAAAAAAACACATAAAAAAGCACACACCATATCATACCATACTGTTTATACCCCCACCGACCATAAAAGCCATATCAAGGCTGTCACCTCATTCAGTTTCAGTGGCTCCAGTAACTTTCAACTTCTGGTTTTAAAACTAACACCTCCTAATACTTTCAAATATCTAACACCAACCATTTGAAAAAAAAGCAAACAAACAACATTAAATGACACAATAGCTAAATAATTTCATTCCTTAGGGATAATAAACATGGCTTTGCTGAGGACACCAGCCATTCCACTTCATTTATCATCCCCAGATTACTAAAAAAGGGATAACAAACATGTTTAAGTACAAGTAAAAAAAAAAAAGTAAAAAAAAAAAAAAAAAAAAAAAAAAATATATATATATATATATATATATATATATATATATATATATATATATATATATATATATATATATATATATGTATATATATAAAGCATCACTGCAGAATGAACATCCTGTGCCCATCCTAGTGTCTAAATATCGCACACAAAAACTCACTAGTGGTCAGAACATTGCGCTCGCAATTTGACGACCCCGGTTTGATTCTCATTCAAAGTGATTTTTCCCCGCGAGTTAACATCAGTGCTGACTCCACTCTCCCCAAAAGCCCTTCGGGTAAGACTATAAACCAAGGCCCTGTGTGCAAACGCTCACAGAACATCTTGCACACATGTTAAATCCTGTTTTGCTTTTCATAAGAGTAGGCCATTGTGTGCCGGTGGGAACAGATGACAAGATTTACAAACCTGCATACAAACAGGGACTGGGTGTAAAAAAAGTTCATGCATGCTTATTCTATTATCCTCGATATAAAAGAATAAATAAATAAAACAGTAAATAAATAAAATAAATAAATAAAAACTAGGAGAATGGAATAGGAACAGCACTTAACATTTGGTGTGTTTTCTACATAAATCACACACATACTCAAGCAAGTATGCTACTGTTACGCTTGTTTTGAAGCAGCATGTATTGTTGACAATATGCCATAAAAATATACCACTGCATGAATTTGCCTGTGGGATAACTTATTCCTTTGCCATTACTTGCGTGTGTGCGCGTATGTGCGTGCGCGCGAACACACACACACACACACACACACACACTCACTCACTCAAGAAACAAAGTAACTTCACTAAAACGCAGATCAAAACGTGATTACTTTCAAAAACTGTTAATCACAACTACCGACTCTCGCCAGGTATGGAAAGCCATCAATATTTTATGTAATAAACCAATATCAAAAAGTCAAAAGACAAAGACATAACAGCTGACGAATTGAACACCCATTTCTCAAACATTGCTACTAAAGTCATATCATGTGATAAGTCAAATGAAAATGATCTCCATTACTTAAAACAATATATTGAATCAAAAGAAATTAAACTCCCGTTTGAATTACTGCCAATGACAATCAAAGATGAGTTGGAAAGCCTATCTCTCAAAAAAAATTCCAGAACACGTGATCTTGACAATCTGGATGGAAAAATATTGAAACTTTCTGGTCCTATTATAGTTGAAACACTGACATATCTATATAACTTGTGCATAGAGAAAAACAACTTTCCTCTCATATTTAAAAAGGTAAAGTCATACCAGTCCACAAATCTGGAGATTCTTCTTGTCCTTCAAATTACAGACGAATTTCAATCCTATCTGTATTATCTAAACCCATCGAAAAACACATCCAAAAATCTTTAAATTCATACTTTGTTTACAACAATCTAATAAATGAAGATCAGTCAGGCTTTCGTAAAAACTATTCTTGTCACACAGCTCTAACTCAACTTACTGACAGTCTCTTACACAAAATAAATGAAAATAAGTATACAGGTCTAATTTTTGCTGACTTCGACAAAAGCATTTGATGTAATTAATCACTCCTTGCTAGTGCGTAAACTTCACCTATATAAACTAACACCTGAAATAATCAATCTTTTACAAAGTTTTTTGTCAGACAGACAGCAGCTGGTAACTGCAAATAATCAAACATCAGAACTAGTATCTACTAAACATGGAGTACCACAAGGATCAATATTGGGTCCTCTTTTGTTGTCAATATATGTAAATGACTTACCCTTATTTCTAGATTGTAGCTGTGAAATGTTTGCTGATGACACATCCCTCTATTGTAGTGATACTGACCCCCACAGACTAACACTCAAACTTCCAAACAATATCAACAGACTGATTACTTGGACTCATTTAAACCACATGTCCTTAAATGCACAAAAAACTAAGAGTATGTATGTACTAGCAAGACAAAAGAGACAAAAAATGAAAAGTAAATTTCAACCTCTGTTGATAGATAAAAAAATTATTGAAGAAGTTGACTCACACAGAATTCTGGGAGTAATTATTGACAAAAATCTTACTTGGACCGACCATGTGATGGCACTAGGAAAACGTCTTACAAAACAAGGTACGTCAGTTATCAAAAATAAAACTTTCTAGATAATCATTCACGCAAACTCTTTTTTTGTGGACATATTTTGCCTATAGTTGACTATGCCTCATCTCTTTGGGACAACTGCATTGAAACTAATTTAAAATTCATTCATCAATTATATAAAAGAGCACTAAAACTTGTACTATTAAAATCAAGCTCCCTAACCATCAGTGATTATAAGCAAACAAATATTCTTACATTCCAAAACAGGCTTTATTTCAATAAAGCTCTATTTGTACAAAAAGTTGTCAATGGAAATGCCCTTCCCAAGATCACCAATAGATTCAAAATTAATGAGCACAGGCATAACCATCTACTAACATTTCCCAGACCCGGAAATAATCTTTACAAAACAGCTTCTTATATTCAGGTAGTGATTTATGGAACAAGCTCTCAAAACGTTTAAAATGTATCAAAAATAAAAATCAGTTAAAAAATCACTTGAAAAATCACTTAATGCACTTATGCAAAAATGTTTAAGATGTAATCATGAATCCAGTCAACCATATTTAGATTAGATTAAAGATAATTGTACTCTCTGTTCACCCTAAAAATCTTTCACATGTGGTTTATGGTGACTGAAAAATCTACACCTTGATTGCTACATGTATGTGGAAGGGGGGAAAGGAGGAGAAATGATTTTTGTTGTTGTGGTTTTTTATTTTTTATTTTTATTTATTTTTTTTTAAAATAAATTTATCTTTGAACAGGAAAGGGTATATGTGATGTATGTAAACACGTGTACATTCCGCAAATTCAAAAGAAGAAAACCAAACCACTGATCTGATGACTAGATTGGAGACATTTTTTTCATGCATTTATCTTACCCAGTTCAATAGTTTCAGTATAAACGGTTTTTGAATTTATTTTACTATTTTTATTAAAGGGACTATTAGCACTATTAAATTTATATTACTTTGGTTAGTGGATAAGGCCCTTTTTCTTGTTTGTTTTTTTTGTTTTATTTGCGTTTTTTGTTTGTTGGTTTTTTGTTCGTATGTGTAGGGTTTTTAAAATTTCTTAATATAATCATAAATCATTACTATAATTCTTCCATTTGCTGTTTGTGTTCTCCCCCTTCCTCCTTGATACCCCCTCCCCAACCTTCCCACCCCCCTCCCCTTTACTGCTTTTGTTTATTTTGTCTGTTTGGTTTTTTGTTGTTTTTGTTTGTTTGTTTTTTGTTTATTTGTTTGTATATTTGTTAGTCTTTATGTTTCCTCTCAGTGGTGATGGGTATTATCATAGGGTATTGTTGAGTTTGTTGTTTTTTCTTTTCTTCCTTCTAATATATAATGTATGAATGGAAGTATGCAGATATTGTAATCTGACATAATTGCTTATTGACTTTTCATTGATTCTTTTCTTAAAGTCTTAAATAATGGTATTAATGACATTGTAACTGATATAAGCTGTTTGTGTGACACTATATGATTTTAAAAAAAAACAACTTTAAATGCATACATGCACATACGTGCATATGTGCTGTGTGGAGGAGCGTGCGAACTGTGTGTGTGTGTGTGCGAACTGTGTGTGTGTGTGTGTGTGTGTGTGTGTGTGTGTGTGTGTGTGTGTGTGTGTGTGTGTGAGAGAGAGAGAGAGAGAGAGAGAGGAGAGAGAGAGAGAGAGAGAGAGAGAGAGAGAGAGAGAGAGAGAGAGAGAGAGAGAGAGAGAGAGAGAGAGCGACTTTTGAGTGGGTTTTTTTTTTTTTTTTTTCTGTTTTTGTTGTTAGTGTTGTTGCTTGTATTTTCTATTGGCATATTGTATTTTTGAGGCTGTTGAAAATTATGTTGGTTAATTAATGTTGGTGAAATGTTTTCTCTGTTTTTTGGGGTTGTTTTTTTTTGACAGATGGCTTAATGAAAAAAAAAGCAAATCGATGCTTACTCAAAATGTACACATCAAATGAAAATAATTGAAAATAAAATTTTGACTTTGACTTTGGCTTTGACTTTGACTCACTCAATCACTCTCTTATCCCTCTTTTCCATTCCTACACTGCCCCTTATCAGTCACACTTGCAAACTACTGATCCTTATCGAACAGAATTAAAATCAAAGTGGAAGAAGAAGAGTTCTCAGACTGCCAGGCAGGTAAAAGAACAAACAGCAGAACAACAGACACACTGTTTGTACTACAACCACTTGCAGAGAAAATCAGGAATGCTGAACAGAAAGCCTACAATTGTTACAGATTACAGCAAGGCATTGGACCGTTCTGTACACAACCACTTGTTCACAGGCCTGTCAGTTATGGGCTTTTCCATACAGTGAATCTCACTCTTAGCATCTCTCTACCAACACCAGCAACAGTTGGCTTTCCCAGACAGGGAATCTCACTCTAAGCATCTCTCTACCAACAGCAGCAGCAATGGGCCTTTCCAGATATCAGATCTCACTCTTAGCATCTTTCTACTAACATTTATGGGCTTTTCCAGACAGTGAATCTCACTCTTAGCATCTCTCTACCAACACCAGCAGCAATAGGGTTTTCCAGACATCAGATCTCACTCTTAGCATCTCTCTACCAACACCAGCAGCAATGGGCTTTTTCAGACACCAGATCTCACTCTTAGCATCTCTCCACCAGCAGCCTTCTCCAGACACTGGATCTCACTCAACAAAAGAAGTCCAACAAGGTTTTATTCTCTCCCTCCACCTTTTCAATATATACATAAGAGCATACAATGATAAATGCAGACACAGAATTTATGGGATTTAAAATAGGAGAAAGGAATTTCTATCTATCTATCTATTTATAAATATATATTCCATAGTCTGGTGAATGTGGGGGCACCCCCGAAGACTTGACACCCTGTTCCCTCCATTCCTCTCTCTGTTCTGCCTTTTCCACGGTTTTGTTGAGTTCTAGGCCTGTCCATTCGCTGATGTTGTCCTCCCATCTCTTCCTTGGTCTGCCTCTTTTTCTTCCTCCTTGGACAGTTCCTTGCAGTTTTGTTTTTGAAAGTCCTTTAAATCTTGTGACATGCCCGTACCATTTAAGTTTACGCTTCTTTACGATTGTTAGGTTTTCGTAGGGTCAAATGGTTTGCTGGATTCTGTTATGCATATATTCATTGTTTATGTTGTCTTTGGAGATGCCAAAGAGTCTCTGAAAGTATCTCATCTCTACCACCTGTACTCATCTCTCCAAATCTGCAGTCAGGGTCCTTGATTCACAGGAGTACAGGAATATGGATATGACAAGGGAGCGCATTAGTCTGATCTTGAAGTCGTGTGAGATACTTTTGTCTCTCCAGATGGTGTTCCGTTTTGACAGTGCTGTTATTGTTTGACCGGAAAGGAATTTCACCAATATAAAATACGCTGATGACACCACCCTTTTATTATAAAAACGGTCCCGTTGAACAACACATGGAAAGACAGAGGCATACCAGCAAAGCTGAAGATAAGAATTTTACGCTGCTTCATGTATAGAGATGTTAAGCCTGGACTATGCAGAAAGAGGATGAACATATGATAAATGCAGCAGAAATGGGGTTCTACAAGTGAAACTGACAGACAAAAAGAACCAGTGACAGCATGTTCAAGTAATCAGCTGTCCATGAGCCATCCCCCCTCCTACTCCTCCCTTTCCCTCTTCTGGCAGACTAGAACATGCAGCCTCCCATTCCTAGCATCCTTTTCTGACAATGCTGCCCCCTCCCTCCTCCCTCAAACCCCAGGAAAAAATATTTGACCACTGTTGCCAGCTTGTACCAAGGTATCTATCTGTCTTTGTGTCCACATGAGGGGCCAGGATTAAGAAACAAGGTTAGTGTTAGTGTAAGCAATAACAGCATGCATTGGGGTAGGGGCTGTTGAACAGTCAGTCAGTCTGGATGCATGTGGACACAACAGCAGATAAACACAATGGTATGTAGCTGTAGACACAGTGGTATGGCGCATTATTTAAACTATCATTCACCAATCCTACCAGCCTATTTGGATTGAGACAAATTTCAGTTCTGCTATCAGCAGAAAGGTTTTCTTCCCACATCATTTTTATTAATAACTCGTTTCGTACAATTTTGAGAAATAATTAACCCAAAATAAAAATAAATGGTCAAATCCAGAATAAACATGAGGAAAAAAAGCTCTTTCCACTAGCCCTCCCCTTTTTTCTAGGTATTTCTAGTAGCCGAATAGTACTAGATAAGGCTCAGATAACATTCCCCTCACTGTGTCTTGGTGACACACCTATTTGCTATCTGCAATTTGCTGTTGACATTGATCTCCTTAACAATGAACCCCAAGAACTATGCAAGCTAGAAGAATGAGCTAGGACTTGTGGTGTTACATGCAAGCTAGGAGAATGAGCTAACTCTTATGGTATTACATGCAAGCTAAAAGAAAAAGCTAACACTTATGGTTTTATATGCAAGAAAGAATGAGCTAGCACTTATGGTATTATTTGATTTTATGTAAGAAAAGAATGAGCTAACACTTATGGTATTATATGCAAGAAAGAATGAGCTAACATTTATGGCAAGGAGATCAGTGCAAAGAAGTTAAGGTAGATAGTACTGGTGGGCCTCCGTCAGTCGGTGTTGACTATGGAATTCGCACCAGAAGAAAGGTCATTTGTTCAGTGACAGCGCCGGCTGTGGCTGGTCAGTCTAATGCGGGAGTGGCAGTCTCTGTCACATTTGATGCAGATGTGGCCTGTTGAGGTGGCTGGAGTACATGCCTTCCGCTTGGCTCTCTTTTCGTTTGCTGCAGTGTGGATCTTTTCTTCACCATTCTTCAGCTGTTTGTGGAGAACACTGTGCCATTTGCTGCAATCAGCCGCTACCTCCTCCCAGTTCTCTGTGTTTATGTCCAGGGCTTTCATGTCACGCTTGCAGATGTCTTTGTAGTGCAGTTGGAGGCGGCCAATGCTTCTCTTGCTGGAGGCAAGTTCGCCATAGAGAAGATCTTTAGGAATGCATCCATCCTCCTTTCGCACATGATAGTGCCAATGATGTTTTATTTAGCATTATCATAAGTGGTCTAAGACTCCTTCCATTATCTTGGCTCCACGCTGACCAAAGATGGCCCCTCTCTAGCTGAACTGAAAATCAGCCAAGCCCTTGCAAACTCGGCCATATCAGAGCTGGCCAGGATTCAGAAAAGCAAGCAGACCAGTCTCCAGAAAACAAATTATTTTAAGCACTCATCTTATCCATCCTGCTGTATGAGTGTGAAAGCTGGACCTTAACTGCAAAAAACGGGAAATAAGATGCAATCCTTTGAAAACAAGATAACCCCAAAAGCTTCTACAACCCCCTGTGCAGACCACAGAACCTATAAGCCAGTGCAGCAAAAAGTGATGATGAAAGCTGGGCCACAGGAACACCTTCTGGATGTTGTAGAGAGAAGAAAACTGGCTGGTTTGGTTGAAATCTTCTCTTCTCTCCTTTACTTTACATTGTCAGATGTGTCTCGGAAAATAATGGTCTTTTCCAGCTCCTTTTGTGGGCTGTACAGCTTGGTTTGCAGGGTTATCTCTGTTGACCACACAATATTCCTCAGGTCACTGTGTAGTTTGCATCTTTGAAAGCTGTGCTTGCCAGTTTGGTTTTCTTTACCGCAAACACACATGGGAGAAGAAACAAGTTTCAGGTTTGTAGACATGTAGTGAGTTAGCCTGTCGTGCCCAGTGCAGAGTCTTAGAAATGATGACCTGTTCTCTTTTGAGGTAGTGGTAGTTGTCCTTCTCTGCTCTGCGTCAGGCCATTGATTTGATGGGTTTATTTTTTTTCATAATCTGTGTTGTAGCTCTCTTGCCAAGACTATTGCATGAAGGACCATTGAAGGAGAGACACAGTGACAGACAGAAGAAGAACTGGACGGCGAACATCCAAGATTGGACCAGCCTTGACATGGCTGTGTTGCTGCAAAAGGCTGAAGACAAACCAATGTGGGGAAATCCCTCATGCCCTTCCAACAACCATCTTTGTCGTGGAACTGATGACAACTAACCCAACATACCCTGCCTCCTCTTACCCTTAACCTTGAACACCTCTCCTATAAATTGAGCACCTCTCCTATCAAATGAACACACCTATAAAATTTACACCTTTCTTAAAAAATTGGATATACTCTTCCCTCTTCCACTAAATACCCCTTTCACACACAACTCTTGCACACCCATCTTACATAAGGTGAGACTTTAAAATGTGGTCCCATGTGTGAATGCATGCAGAAATCTTGTGCACACATTAAAGTCTGTTCTGCTAACTGGAAGAGAAGGCCGTTGCATGTATGTGGGAATGGAAGGCAAAATTTACAAAACTGCATACACATGGGGATGGGATGTTAAAAAAAAAGCACATAAGTGCTTATTCCATTATCCTTGAAATAAAAGAATAAAACTACAAATTACTAAAAAAAAAAAAAATGTAACACATGTCTTTAAAAAAAACAAAAAACTTCCCAAACTAAATTCAAAACCTTGATAAAATTCTGCCAATTACATACCATCTACAGTTGGTGTTTAATAAATGACAACATTTTCATCTATTAAAAAAATACTGAGTGTCTTACAAGCACTGAGAAACTTATGTCAAGAGTTTCTTAACAAAAAAGTGATTCCATTTTTTTTTTTTTAAATAGTAAAAGCTTGATAGAGTAAAAAAAAAAAAAATCATCACAAAAATTATCAGCTCCACAAGACAAAAGCATTTTTTTCAATCATCTTTGACCCTGTTCATCATAAAAAACAAAAACATTGATGCATGATTGGAAATGAAGAGAGAGAACTGACAAGATGAGTTACGGCAAACAAAAGCAGGCTGAGATGTGGATACCCACCATTCCCCTTCAGTCATTATAAAATGACCTCAAGCTTAAAAAAAGAGGACTACATTCCTCTGTCAGCTCTCTTTAGCCCCTTTTCCATTCAATTACAAGACATTTTTTCTTGTCTTTTCTCTCTTAAAGCTCAATTTGCAGGTGGATCGTGAGGAACCCTTTCCTTTCCGTGCTTTACACACCTCTCTTCACAGGTAAAAAGTCCCCACCAACAAAAACAGCAGAACCTCTTTCCCCTCCACTTCTCTCTCTCTTTTATGAATTCTTACAGTCACTTGTACCTAACCACGGTTTAAAGCAAAAACTGCCTGCGTGCAGTGACCTGTGCATTTTAAGGAGGTTTCGCATCTGAACACATTTGTCTCAGTCTGCGGTTGCTCTAGTCTGTACCGAGGCATGCACTTTAAGCGGACTTGTGAAAATGTTTTTTCATGAATGATGCTTATGACATTGTAGTGCTGGTTTGCATGAAATGTTCAGTTTTTGTGCACACCCCTCATGTTTCGTGTAACTGTTTCACCCAGTTTATGCATGATTCACACACCATACCATATCATTTATAGCCCTAGCCCTGAAGACCACGAAAGCCTTACTAGGGCTATCATCTCTTTCAGTTTCAGTGGCTCCAGTAACTTTCAACTTCTGGTTCAAAACCAACACCTAATACTTTCAAATATCAACACCATCCATCTGACAAAAGAAAATACCTAAATCATTTCATTTCTTTAGGCTAATAAACCAGGTTATGCTGAGGATGCCAGCCATTTTGCTGAATTTATCATCTCCAGGTTTCAAAACAAAACGTAAAAAAGGATAACAAACATGTCAAAAGTACAAAGACATACATTAAAGTGTCACATAGGCAGTGGATCGGTAGTCTAGGAGTGGATTGGTAGTCTAGGTGCTAACACGCCTGTCTAGAATGAGTATGGCTGTGGTGGGGAGATTGAAATGAGTGGCCTGGGAACAGCAGGACGGGGACGTCACAGGAGACGAGGCAGCAACAAAAAAACAACAACCCAAAAACCAGAATAATGTTGAAAGATTCGCTTGAAAAAAGACAGGAGAGTGGACTGGAAAAGAAAAAAATAAGCAAGAGAGATGACAGAAAGATAAGGAGAAAGATAGAAACAAAAAGTGGGATGGAAAAGTGGAAATTTCTTGCACAGAATTTCCAGAAGGCCTGGATGTTATTTATACCGATTCACTTGCCAAGTCGTAGTGTTATGTTCCACAATGTACTGGAGGTTTTGCGCACACAGGTACAAACCACTCGTGTTTCATGTTGCTGTTTTTCCCCAGGTTTTGCACTATACACTTTGCAAGTTGACATGTCATGTTCCACAAAGTACTGGAGGTTTTGCACTAGGATGTGTTGGGGGTATTCATGGTGACTGCAAGTGTCCACATCAATGAAGTGTCCTTGGTGATGATGAAGCGTCCTCCTGATGCACTGTGGTGTCCTTGAAGTCTGGTGATGTCCTCCTCCTTCTAGAGAAAAAAAAAGAAACATTCTAAGGGCTCTGGTTTGCTTACATAGAGTTTTAAGCAACTTTCATTAGTTAAACTTTGCCAACAATTCATTCATCCTAGCAAGTAGCAAGACAACAAGGATGAAGTGGTGTGTGACTCTGTGTGTGTGTGTGTGTGTGTGTGTGTGTGGTGTGTGTGTGTGTGTGTGTGTGTGTGTGTGTGAGTGCATGTGTGTGAACTGTGATGGTGTGTGTGTGAATGAGAGGGGGGGAGAGAGAGAAATGGGGGGGGGAGGGGAGTTTATGTGAGAGACAGGGGATGAGTGTATGTGGGTATTTTTTGTGCGTGTGTGTGTGTGTATGAGGGAGAGCGAGCGAGCGAGCGAGCGAGCGAGCGAGCGAGCGAGCGAGCGAGCGAGCGAGCGAGAGAGAGAGAGAGAGAGAGAGAGAGAGAGAGAGAGAGAGAGAGAGAGAGAGAGAGAGAGAGAGAGAGAGAGAGAGAGAGAGAGAGAGAGAGAGAGAGAGAGAAGGAGAGAGAGAGAGAGAGAGAGAGAGAGAGAGAGAAATAATTCACTAATCAGCTTAGATGAGTTACATTCCTTTTAACTTTTTGTCACAGCTTCACTTTTTTCTCATTTTTTTGTGGTTGTCAGACTTAAAAAAAAAATCAATATGTATTTTTGTATCTGGGGTCAAAGTATCCATTTAAAAAAAGTCAGAAAGGGAGGTCTCCTACAGGTAAAAAGACTCCTGATATTTCCTAGACTTTTCCCACAACCGTTTCCCACTCCCAGGCTCATGTACAAATGCTATACAAAACGACTATGTTAATTCATTGTGCGTGAGTAATAAATATGATATATCTTGGAATCCATAACATGTGTGTCTCAGGTGTACCTGTTTTCAGGTGAGGTATCATGTACATTCTGACTGCAGTACAGACTATAGTGTTGTAACACTTACGCTCTAACATTTTGTTTGGTTTTTTTTAATGCAATCAGTTTTGCTAAACTGTGGTGCTGGTAATAATTTCATGAATTTAAAGAGATTTCATGTTAAAAGCATTCTTCATGAAGTAAAGGTAAACGGTAAAGGTGTCCCATAACCTAGGCGGTCGTAGGGGAGCGACGGGTGTCAGCTTCTCCATGGGCCAGCATATTGAGGGTGGCGCCCATCTCCTTTCCCTCACTGCTTTACCTTGCCTGTCCCTAAAGGGGGCAGGTACCCATTTACAGCTGGGTGAACTGGGGGACTGTACTGAAGCCAAGGTGCGCAAACGGTCACCCATCCCATTGGTAACCACCCTCGACAATGCTTAACTTGACTGGGGGAAAGCGAGTGCTCTGACCACTGAGCTATCCCACCTCCACTTTCTTCATGAAAGCAAGATTTAAGAGTTGACCAGTGAAACCAGTACAGTGCAGACAGAGAAGAGTAAATAAAACCATACCTGTTTAGTCCCCGGTGACTCGTCCACAGCAGATTCTTGGGCACTTGATTCTGGTTCTATAGCTCCTGAAAGCAGTATGTAGCTTCAGTAAGTTCAGATACTACATCAGTTTGATTCAAACACTTTTAGATGTTTACATGTACATTTGGTGAATTAACAATACTTGTAAGGCATTGTCTTCTAATATTCAAAATTACAAACCATACATGAATTTTTCTTTTTCTTCATATTCATATAATCAAGTATTTGTACTCTTGATCTTGTCTGATTTGAATGCAGTAAATTGCTTTATTTTATTTATTTATTTTTTTTTTTTTGCTTTATCACTCTGAAAATGGAGACAAAAATCCTCACCTGCACAACACAATCTCCTCACTTTAAATCCTTATTTTAAAAAGAACTCATTTGATGGAGTTTTAAAAAGCTATAAATAGGGTAGCACACTGATGGTGTAATGTGAGGCACTGGCCTATTACCTGAGACAAGTATCATTTTGATCTTTCTGCTAACTGATTAATTTGACAATGTACACTTGACATCTCCACCTACAAAAAGAGCAATCTCCATTTTCTTTTGAGAAGTTTTTAATCATGTACACATTTTTTAGCTCATGGAAAGGGAGGGAGAGATATATACTTGCAATGTATTCAAGTTGATACTATTTCATGTAGAGACTTTACCACTCTGTATATAAATAAATCTACTATGTACAATACAAAACTCTTTCTTTTCAACCTGGGGTTTGTCCAGATGTTGTTATCATGATCCTGCTTCCTGCAAGCAAATGCAAATACAATGCCAGGACCCAACATTCAGCCACAACATTTTTATTATTATAAGAAAGTGACCTCTGCGATAGCTATAGTTTATGCTTTGCTTATAAAGACACTTTCATTCCAATACTAGAGCTCCAAGGTTGTCCAATACCATGACTTTGTATGTGCAACTGTTTGCTCACCATTTAAGTGGCCACATTCTGACCTTGGACATGACTTTTAAACACATCAAAAAAGGTGCATGAGCTCTAAGAATTTTTTTAAAAATCCATTCCTCAGGCACCCAACGGCCTCTTTTTCCAAAAGGTGAAGTAAGTCTTAGCATGAGTGCAAGATGTTCTGCGTGCATTTGTCGCCTACATGGTGCTTAAGGACTTTCAAGGGAATAGAGTTGGTATTAATGTTACCTCCAGGGAAAAATCCCTTTAATCAGACATCTAAGTAGAGGCTCAAACCCTGGCCATCAGATCATGAGATTAACAATCTAGCTACTAAGGTACTTTTCTCCTCCCCCCCTTCCCAAAGAATGAAATCAACATACTCAATTATCTTTATTGACATCCACACGTAAAGCAGCATTACTGTTACAATATTCACAATTTACTGCATAACCAATGAATCGTTTTCTGAAAATGTGAGCTTATGCCCAAGCCTATGGCTCCTACATACTGAAATGAAGTCTTCTGGTTCTTGGCATCAAAAGTATTTTTTCCAATACAAAAAAATGTATCAATGAATAAACACTTGCATACCTGATAGTCGGAACTTAGCAATGGTTATTTTCCACAATCCATGCCAAATACAATATATTCAAAGTACACAAACATTCATCTATTCAGGGATAACGAGGAGAAAGCAAAAGACCTGCAAAACCAATAAATTGAAGGTAGTGGTAGAATGTGTTCGACATAACTCCACACAGATTTTCATTTTCTTCAAGTGATGTTTAACTACAACTTATTTTATATCACTGCTAATGCATTTTTTTTCTAATCCAGCATTAAGAGTTTGTATTACAGAGCAGCCTGCAGACTTCTGATGACAATTTATGGACCATGGCAACTATTTTGCTCCTATCATATGAGATTATGTAAGTTTTCTAAACAAAACACAACACCTCTGAAGGAGACAGAGTGACAGACATCAGAGAGTAAGAACAGATAGACACAGAAGGAAACACTGACAAACAGAATAAGAAGTATGGTAAACAGGACAGAAAATGCAGAGGATGGCAGACTGGCAAAGACATAGACACAGATACATGCTGCATCATAGAGAGAGATCAATGACAAACATCTATCTACCTGATCCTGTTCTGGACACCGGCATGGGGATATGCTGGATGGCGTTGTGTTCCTCGTTATGTGACTCCAGTCCAGTGGTTCCTGTAAGCATGTAAACAGTCATCAGTAACAGAAAAATACTGAAGGCTTTTTTGCAGAAATACTACAATGCTTTTAAGACATGGTCACATGTTTTGTCGTTTTTTATTTTCTAAAGTATTAAGATTACTTTTTCTTATCCCTTTAAAGCAGAATAAATTCAAAATTATTTAAAAAATTTTTTTTGCTATTTATCATTAAATTTGTAAACTGAAGTGTCAAAAAAATTCAATGTTATGATTTTATAACAAAATAAATTAATTGAAATATCAAAATAATTCAATGTTATGATTTTATCAAAAAACTGAATCAATGTCTCTTCAAAAACATCATCACTGTTTCATGTTTTGCCTCATAAGGTCAAATACTTAAACAGGACAATTACACTTTATTTTTAATTTCACTGATTGAAATATCAAAACGATTCATGTTTTGATTAGGTCAAATACCTAAATGAGTCACTTTCACTCCTTTGAAACTTGATAAATTCAGTTATTCTTTAGCTTTTGTATTTATAAAACCCAGCTTTCTTTTTCATCTCAAATATTACCTCTCCATAGTGATCATACCACTCCTCCACCAAGATGTTGATGATGGCTGTCGTTCCACCATGACGCCCATTCCTGGTCACTTGATTCAGTTCACTCCCACAGTACCTGAAAGTAATAACAAATGATAAGCTAAACTGAAAATTTCTTTGCATCATTGGCTAACATCATGTTGTTGACTTCAGCGGCAGCAGCTATCAGATGACAGACTGATCCTATCACACAGCAGTGAAACATCTTCAGGATAAAATGCAGACCTGCAGGAAGACAGACACACAGAATGAAAACGGGAGAAGACAGAAATGCAAATAACAAACAATACACAGACAGGCAGGCAGAACGGATGATAAAAAGACAAATGCATCCCGTAAACAAATAACAGACACACACAATGTCACAAAGAATGATAGACAAAAAGACAAATGCATCACATAATTTCTGACATACACACGTCACAAAGATTTTAACTAAAAAACCAAATGTTACCAGGTGTCCTGATGTTTCCTTAGTGACCGCTGTCTGAGGCAGGTGTTGAACTTGACCACTGCTGGTAAGGCTTCCATGATACCTGATAAAACACATGGACATCATTCAATTAGAAATAGCTTTTAAAAAAAACCCATAAACAGTAAGTGACAAAAGATACAAGTGTTAAATGATAAAATAACTAACACAGACAGGTCACTTACCTTATCTCATAATACTAACATGACCACAGCTGATTGCACTTACGTAGTATTTGGTCAAACAGGTGTCAATCACGAAAGAACAGCAAGCATAAACAAGTAACCACAACTCAAAATGACAAAGAAAATGCAGAGACAAATGATAAATGTAACAGTGACTACCATAAATAAAATTAGATAAGAAAATCAACACAGATTGGACAAAGATAAAGTCCAGTCAGAAATAAGAGACAAAACTAAAAATACAGGAGTATATAGAACTATACCTTGTTGACAGACTTCAGTTCTTGGTCACTGTCTGTTACATGTACCGTCCTTGTCACTCCACTCCAGCCCCAGTGACTCTGAAAACAGAAAGTTAACATTAGTCATACTGAAAAGTAAGTCATCATCAATCGTACTGAAAAGAAATTCATCATCAGCCATACTGACAATCCTAAAAGTTTCAACAAACATATATACATTGCCCTCAGTTAATTACTCCGCATTAAGTAGTCAACTACAAATAAAACTTGTTATTTTCTCACCTGAACTGTTGTCCTTTCATGGGGTCTTTTGGCTCTCCTCCATGTAGACAGCCGCGCGGGCCCATACACCTGGACAGGAGCTCTGTCAACAGACTGATTCTATCACATGGCAGCGAAACATTTTCAACATGAAATGCAGGCCTGCAGAGACACAGACAAAAAATGGCAACAAGAAATCAGACAGATGGAGTGGCGCAGAAAGACAAAAAGGACAGACAGACAGGAAAAGGCAGGCAAAGTAGATGACAGACATAGAAACAATGACATGATAAAATCAAAGGCAAACTTTCAGTCAACACACTGTCTTTGGTGACCACACAAATCATAGGGATGGCTGGCCATGCACATGACAGACTTGATATAAACAAATACATAATGCACACACTTGCATGTATATATACACCAGGTCACAGAGACTTAACAATTACCCGTGTAACTTATCTGGTGGCGATGGCACGACCACAGCTGGCTAGTAGGTAGACCTTGCATAGTACCTGGCAAAACAGATGTACTCAAAGCTAATGACAGCATTAAAAAGTACAATATGCTGATCAAGTAGCACAATTACTGTAATCACAGTTTAAAACTAACATGAAGCAAAATGCACCAAAATGAGTCAGTAAAATAGTGAAACACTAGTACTCACAAGTCAAAAATAGCATATAACAAAATATATTATAACTTATAATCAAAATAAATGATACCTATACAAATGACTAACAAAGGCAAAAACAAACAACACAGAAAACAATCACAAAAATCAGTCATGAAACAAATTAAAATAAAATAAAAAAACCAAACATATAAACAAGTACACACAATAACTAAGCAGAAGCATATCTCTGTGAAGACAGGATGCAGCTTGAGATGACTGTTCCTTGGCACTTGTTTCCAGCACTAAAGATCCTGAAAGTTGAACATCATAATCAATCACATTGAAAAATGGTAAAAGTTTCATAAGCACAAACTATACATTTACATGGTCACAATACTTTCAAACTGATGAAGTTTATACTTAGACAAATTCCCCCCCCCCCCCAAAAAAAAAGATAGTGTAATGAATTTATATATATAATAAAATCACTAAAGACAATATCTCCTTACATACAAAACCAATATCTATTATGCAACATTATTTTACCAATATAAATAAATCAACAAACACTGCTTGACACAGTTGTAGATCATGTGCCCAAGATCTCAAAACCACCATTGAACCTGAGAACAGAATATCCTACTTTTCAGACTGCAGTTATTTTATTCATTTGAGTGACAGAGGACTCCTTTTCTTACCTGTCCTCGGTTCTACTTCGTGTTGGTAGGTGTGCTGTCATTGTTGTGTACTCCTTGATAGTAGTTTCTCTGTAAACAAACTGATTTTTCTGCATTGTATTAAACATTTTCAAAATGAAATGCATGTCCCCCTCTCCAGAAAAAGACAAAAATAGCAAAAGACAGAAATGGCAGATAAAAGATAAATGCCAGGCAAAAGGCAGACAGAAATGGCAGATAACAGACAGACAGAATGGCAGATAACAAACAGAAATGGCAGATAACAGACAGACAGAAATGGCAGATAACAGACAGACAGAAATGCAAACAATCCTGCAATGACAGAAAAACCAAACAGAGAAAGGGGGGCAGAATAAAAACAACCTGAAAACTACAGTATTTAAATAACTTACATATATGCACAAAGATCAGACAAGACAGAAAGATATAAAAAAAAAAAAAAAGGATTGATCTTTACCTTATGGCTGAAGTAATGAAGAAGGCTTCTGATGGTGCTGAGCCTGTCTGAAACTGTCCAAACCTCATCTAATTCCTGGTAAAAAAGATCATCATTCAGACAAAAGAAAACGCATACATAACAAGCTGCTGGTCCTGCTTTCAAACCAGAAATGTCAGCAGTACTGCTGTGAAAGGCTGAATACACACCAGCCTGGAAAACAATCATACTGTTGCCTGCTGTAATGCACTTGTCCCTCCTGATAACCATCTTGGCCAAGGAACATCATGATGATGATGATGATGATGATGATGACGACAACGATGACGATGACCATCTTGGCCAAAGGACTATGATGATGCATGATGACCATCTTGGTCAACAGACTGATGATAAGTGTTGATGACGATTATAATGACAACAATGACGATGTCCTTCAATCTCCTGCAAGCATTTTCCCCCTTTTGTTTTTGTTTGTTTATTTTTTGGTTGCAGAATTTTGCACTTGGTTTGCCTGATTGGAGTTTTGGGGAAGGGGGGGGGGGGGGGGGGGGGGGGGGGGGTAGAGGTTGGAGGGTTGTTCTTTTAGTTTAAGTTTTTTTTGTTTGTTACTGAGCATTTCTTGAAGGGGATTTTTCCTTCATTGGTTTGGGATTTTGGGGTGGGTTTTTTTGCTTTTAGGGTTACACGTTTCATTTTATTTTAGTTTATTATGTTTAGTTCGGGTTACATGTTTCATTTTATCTTAGTTTATTATGTTTAGTTCGGGTTACATGTTTCATTTTATCTTAGTTTATTATGTTTAGTTCAGTCTATGTAATGTTTGGTGTTTTTTTCCCCATTTTGTTTTATTGAGTTATTTTTTATTTATTTCATCTCACAGGTTTATAGTTTCATCATTTGCCAAGCACCAGTCCAGCTGTTCTCACATCACTCATTTCAAACTTACCACACAACAACTGTATCCAGGCAAATCCCTGGAGCTTTAAATGCAGAACCAGAACATGACCATCAGTCAGGGGAGTCCTTGCAGTGCTTGTTTCTTTCTCCCCCTCATTCAGTTTTCAATTTTAGTTTTCTGGATTTTTTGATTGTTTCCTTTGCTTTGTTTCGCTCATTCCCGTTTTGAAGTGGCTTTTGTTGGGAGTCTTGCATGAGAGCTCTGTTTCTTTGTTGTTTTGGGGTTGTTTTTTATTTTCAGTTCTGCTTTGCCCTTTTTAAACCATTGTTTGGTTTATTTCCCTTTTTGATTTATACCATTTTCATTTTGTTATGTCCTGTTCAAAGCACTGCCATGCATCGCACTCCTCATTTTGTCTTAAATTACTAAACTGTGTAGATCCAACTTACAAAAATATATAAAATGTTGTCTCTGTTGTAGCTCAGCCTTGAAAGACCTGCTGAAAATTTGCAATCTTATGCACCACCTGTACAAGCATTGGATTAAAAGTATCACAATTCTACAGTCCAAGACCAGCATACCTTCTGGTCCCAGACACCAAGTCAAGAAGCCCTTCAAGTCTTTGCTAGAGTATTTTTGTTTTCTCCTCCCTTCTCCTTACCTCAACAGAGATCCTAAGAGAGAAATACATACAGTGAAGATGTCCTGAACTCTGCAGGACTGTAGTGTTGACGCCTTCCTTGTAGTATCCTTGATGATTAGGTCCATCACAGCCAGCCAGTGTCTGTTAACAGACAAACATGTGTATCACTAACATGGCACTATACAAGCACAGAGAGAGAGAGAGAGAGAGAGAGAGAGAGAGAGAGAGAGAGAGAGAGAGAGAGAGACAGACAGACAGACAGACAGACAGAGAGAGAGAGAGAGAGAGAGAGAGAGAGAGAGAGAGAGAGAGAGAGAGAGAGAGAGAGAGAGAGAGAGAGAGAGAGAAGAGAGAGAGAGAGAGAGAGAAATTTTGTGTGTGCTAGTTTTCCATGTAAAATGACAGACACATTTTTTTCAGGTAATTAATCACCCTTGCATCTTTAGTAATAAACCCTCTTTTTTTTGACTGATGAATTAGGCCTGCGCCTACCATAAAATCTTGAATATTAAAACTATGCATGCTGGCTCATAGTTAACACTAACTTTTCTTTTGTAATGGGCCAAAGAAAACACTGGCTGTGATACTGTGTATGCATTCTGCATCATTTTGACGTGAACAATGGGTGTGATATTTTGCTTACATTTTAGCATGCATGGACAACCCAAAATCTCACCATGGCATTCTTCTTCTTCTTCTTCCATTAATGTTCAGCGGTCAGTAGTTTGACCATTATTACCATTTTTTGGCGAGGTGCAAGTGTGTGTACCTGTCATCTGTTCCCACCGGCACACGATGGCCTACTTTTAGCGAAAAGTGGAACAGGATTTAACGTGTGTGAGCAAAAATGTTCGGCGTGTGTTCGCACCCGGACCTCGGCCTTGGTTTCTTAGTCTCACCCGAAGAACTTTTGAGGGGAGTGGAGTCAGCACTGATGTTAACTCCAGAGGAAAAATCCCCTCGAACGGGAATCCATCCCGGGTTGTAAAATTGCGAGCGCTATGTTCTGACCACTAGTCTATCCCATACCCCATTGCTGAACCTCCCCCCCACTGGGAAATCTCGCCTAGAATGTTTGATTTCCTGATACTAAGTAAAAAAAAAATATATATATATATATAGCTCGACGAAAGTTAAAGGACACGTTAAGAAAATGCCTGAAATCTGAAACTGGAAGCTTGTAAATGCTTGGTGTCAGGACAAACTGAAAATTCAACGCTTATTTCCCCTGTCTGTGAGGGTGACATTTTCAAATTCTACACCATGAAAAAAGGCAACAGGAAATAATTACCTTGTGGCAGTATGTATGCAGATCATTGGGTCTGATAACTTAAAAATTGGAGACTATAGCCCAACCACTAAAGTTCACAATTTACTCCTTCATCGGGCGTCAACCCAAACAACAAACCCAAACATCGTACTCGTGCTCACCTGATAAGTGCGCGCCATGTTCCGAATCAAAGTGAGATAACTCTGTGTGTCTCCCAACAACGGGTAGGGCCTAGGCCTAGTGCCTACGCTGTTTGTGCCAAGTTTTAAACCAGTTTTTTTGTGTGTGTGTGTGTGTTTTGTTTTTCTAAAAATATTAAGACCTGCGTTTACCTTATATGTTGCAACAAAATATAAGCCCTGCCTTTTTTTTTTGCCCTGCCTTCACAAGACTGTGAAGGTGGACAAAAAGGGAGTATGGTCATGGGTAGAGATAGTGGCTGGAAAGGGGGAGGGGGGGTGAGGAAGGAGGAAGACAAGGAGATAGGAGTGGAATAGCTGGGTCGGAGGCAGGAGAAACATACGTACAGACAAGCCTGGGGTCCTTTAGAGTCTGCCCATAGGCCTACAATCTCTGTTGCCAGTTGGTTCCAGTTAGACATTGTGCGGAAAAAGAAGCAGCATCTAGAGCCTATATTGTTTTGTTATGCTGTCTGGAATCATGAAGTCATTGGCCTAATGTCTGCTCTTTACTCACTCGTCCTTTAGCACTGACACCGGTACCAAATGGAGAGAAGAGAAGATGATAGGGTGGGGGACGAGGGAGGGTGGGCAAGTACATCAGCCATCAGCGACGAGAACTGTTTATCTTTCATCAGAAACAGCCTGGATAGACTTCCTAGCCGGATAATGTCGGTTATCCAGTTTAGCCGACCATAATCATTAGCCTACGGACTTGTTCATTTTGATTTCAAACGTCTACAGTTCTGGAGCTGTCACGGGCTTTTTTTTTTTTCTCCCTATCCCTGATTTGCTTAATCTTTACACATCACTATTGACATGAATCAATATGAAAAACTGAATACAGACTAATCAGTGTAAATAACTAAATTTAACTCTCTAACTTGACTGATGTTTTTTGTTTTTTGTTTTTTTTTCTCGCTTTGTCCTCTTGTTCTTTTGCCCCTATACAGTGCAAATTTTACGGTGTTAGGCCTAGTAGCAGGGATGTCATTTACCAATGGCCCCCGACCAAACACCAAAAATATTTTGAAATTGTCGAAAACTTACTGCAAATACACGTAAAAGATGTTCGTCAACTGATTAAACACCAATATCTAGACTGGCAGGCCTGTTGTTCTTCTTCTTGTTTGTTTGCTTGCTTTTCGGGTTTCTTGTTTTTGTTTTTCAACAGGCACAGGCATTTTACCTGAAGATCTTGAACACACATTAAAACCTGTTCCTCTTTACTTAGACAAAAAAGACGTGAAATGAAAAGAAAGACAAATAATAGAAAAGAACACACACACACACACACACACACACACACACACACACACACACACACACACACACACACACACACACACACACACACACACACACACACACACACACACACACACACACACACACACACACACACACACACACACTATCCCCTCTCCCCCAAAACCAAACAAAAAACGGTCTGTACCGCACAGCAGCATAGTATTGTAGCAAAGTAATAGAAAGATGCCAACGATTAATTTATGTCTGCTGAAAATAGACCTTCCCTCGGTAAAATACCGTATTTGGTACTGGTAGAGTTATTAGCAGGTGGAACCAATGTTTTTAGTTGAAGGTCCCGCTAAAATGCAGTCGGTTACTACACTGCAATATATAATGGTAGGTAGAGTAGGTTAGTAAATGCGGATACAGTTTGACATTTATGCTTTTCGATTTTTTTTGTTTTGTCTTCTTTTTTTTTGTTTTGAAGGGGGAGTTTTGTGGGGGAAGTGTGGGTGGGGGTAGGGCGAGGTTGTAGAATTGATTAATGGGGGGAGGGGGGGAGGAGGAATGTGAAGGGGGATGGATTTGGGGAAGGAGGTTTTGGGTAGGGGTTTTTTGGTGTGTGTGTGTGTGTGTGTGTGTGTGTGTGTGTGTGTGTGTGTGTGTGTGTGTGTGCATACACATACGTGTGTGCTTGCATAAATGCATGGATTAGCGCGTGCAGGAATATGTGCGTGCATATGGTTCAGCGTGCGTACATGCGTCGCGTGTACAACTCTTGTATATCTCAAGTATTTCTGAATAAAGCCTGAATTTCCAGACCTACTATCCATGTGTTTCCTGGGTTTCCAGAGAAAGGAATTGTACACAGGGGGTGGTTCTCGGGTCATGGTTTCTTTACATTGTATTGTTGATTAATACACATTAAAAAAAATAACATGCCATACACCGTAATGTGGTGAAAAGTGATGTGGCGATAACAGAAACATTGTTTAATGGGCCGGTGTACTTGTGGTGTCGCATGGGGAGACACAGCAGTTGACAGTATTTATTCACAGATAAAACAAAATTAACAGCATGCAGAGAGACAGCTAACTGTGCAACTGAAGCTGACATAATCATGCTTGTACTCACATATCTGACGTCCTTTCATGTTGCCGTTTTATACTGAACAAAAATATCCAATCACACATGTCTCGGAGTCCTGGTTATCACCATGTAATCCCGATAAAGCACAAGTATGTTCCAAAATGTCAAGTCCGTTTCTAAACAGCAGCAATGATGACAAAGCGATGACGATAACAGTCAAAACTGACGCAAGCACATCAGCATTTTAACAATGATGTCGGCGCAAACACGTGGTGTTTTTGTGTTCTTGTCATTGTCACCCACTTGTCACAAACAATGCATCACAAAGGTAATTAATACAGGTGTGCATTAAACTTTGAGAAAGAGCGATAATTTCTCCTGGACTAAATCACCTTCACTACCACTGTTCTGATAAATAAGTGCTGGCAAGTTTACTTCTCTCCCCCTCTCTCGCTTCATCAATAAGTAAAAACCAGTCAAATTCACCACTTCTACTTTCATCAACTATGACTCCAAAACTAAAGTGCGTCTTTACACAACCATTTCCAGTGTGAAAATGAGAGCGAAAGTGAGGAACGATTTCAAAGCTTGGGGTGGGAGAGGAGGGGTGAGATTTTTTTTTAAAGAGAGAGAAACCTCTTCCTAGTGACTAGAATACTGAAAAGCACAGTCATGTGAAGCCAGCAAGCCATAGCAGGCCCATTATACAGGAAACGATGGATAAACAGTATCCTTTCACTTTCCACAACTTTCCCACGGCTGGAACGGGGGAAAGTGAGTGTAGCTTTCATAAACATAACCAGGGGTCTTAGGTTATCTTATCAGTCCACATTGGCCAGGACAGGTGCCAGAGAAATCTGCCCACAGCAATTAGATGCTGGGAGGTAGGCCCTAGGTCTAGCGTATACAAGCAGGGGGTGCCTATCAGGTTTCTGTTGATGTACCCCTGTTAGAGTTAAGCGGCCAACTAAAACTGGCCGACCTCTTTGCTCCCCGCATGACAGAACACAACAAAACCATGAGAAAGTCGGAACTGAGAGAGGAATGGAGGGAACTAAGTGTTTAGGGGTGCCGCCATGGTCGCCAGACTAAAGGCTAGCAAGCAAGCTAGGAAGGAAGCTAGGAAGGCAAGGCAAGGTAAGGCAAATTCGTTTATTCGAGGATAATGAATAAGCACTCGTGTGTTTTGTTGTTGTTTTTTTACATCCTGTCCCCGTCCTTTTCAGGGATAACATCAAGATAAAAATAATAACCTCTAACTAAACAACATCAATATTAATAATCGTAATACCAAGAGCAAGAAACCATACCAAGTATTAAACAACATGCAAGAAATAAGACAGAGATACAATAATAAGGTAATGATATAAAAAGGCACTGATTAGCAAGCAAGCTAGCTAGATAGATAGATAGAAAGACAGACTATAATACCTCCAGATAGTTCTCCGTTTAATTTATGTATATTACACTTTGATTATAATAATGGAATTAAGATTCTGGAAGAGTGCTTGGCTGATTTATGATTATCGCTAGACAATGTTAATTATTATTATTCTTTGTGGTGGCTTGAATAGTAGAATTGCAAATGCTTCACCATTATATAATTAGAGAGAGAGAGAGAGGAGAGAGAGAGAGAGAGAGAGAG
>CM060337.1:24241681-24249181 GCA_030674155.1 Stramonita haemastoma
GGAAGATACCTCAATGGGAACACAAAGCTGCTACATTTGATATCGACTATACCATATCCAAAAAAGCTGACGATATTAATATTCTAACTTGCAACATTAGAGAAAATCTTGAAACTAATTATTCAAATCATTTAAAAGTCTTCACTGATGGTTCAGTGTATGACACGAGTGCAGGATCAGGCTTTGTTATCCCTGCTTTCAAAATTCAAAAATCCTATTGCCTTGGAAAAGGTTTTTCTATTTTTACAGCAGAATTATATGCAATTTTTATGGCTCTAGTATTTTTATGTGACTGGCATCAGGCAAAGGTTGATATTGTTTTCTGTGTTGACTCCAAATCTGTTTTGTATAGTTTACAAGACTGGAATTCAAAGATCAGGGAAGATCTATTGTTTGATATAAGATACTTGATACATATCATTATGTCTAGAGGTATTGAAATAGTCTTTTGCTGGATTCCCTCACATTGTGGCATGTTTTGGAATGAAACAGCAGATAAATTGGCTAAACAGGGTGCGAAGAGAAATACGACAGAAAGTACAGTAAAACTTGATTTTCATGAAATTAATTCATTACTAGTCAATTATATGCATAAACTTCATCCACGAGAAAATTCAGATTTGGGGTCTTGCCCAAGACACATTTTAAAGTTAATATTTAAGCTGCGTTTAAACTCCTGGAAAACCAAGTATTCCCAAAATGTGGTATGTGCTTGTTCTCACCCTTTATCTTGTGAACACATTCTTTTCGATTGCCCTATTTTGACATCATTATACAAAAAGTCTGGTATAGATCTGAAAAGGGAATCTGTGGATTTACTCACTGGTAGACCAGAAATTGTTGATATTGCTAAAGTTATTTCTTGGTCTGCTATTAATGTTCTGTTATAGGATTTCTTTTGAATTTATTCGTTTTATTTGTTGGGTTTGTTTTAGCTACTTTTAATGCTTGTTTAAGTCTAGTATCACCTAGAGTGAACAGACTTTAAATGAAACACACACACACACACACACACACACACACACACACACACACACGCACGCACGCACGCACGCACGCACGCACGCACGCACGCACGCACGCACGCACGCACGCACGCACACACATGCACGCGCACCCCCCCCCCCCCCCCCCCCCCACACACACACCACGTACGCGCACGCATGCATGCACGCACCTACACACACAATCCCCTTAACCTTATATTAGACATTTTTAAAAAAATCTCTGTATTTCAAACAATTTCTACAGCTGGAAATTAGCCAGAACACAATTGCTACGCCCCATAAATTGAGAATAAGTTTATAAACACCAAGCAAAAGCCTTCGAAACCTTTAAAGCCCATGTGTTCCCTTTTGTTTTAGTATAATACGCTTATGCCTACATCGTTCCGGTATTCAGACTCCAAACCATGTGGTAATATTGCGCGACACTCATGGTGGTGCCGGGTGAGAAGCTACTCGTTAAAGCTACATAGCGGTAAATACTGATTCAATGTTTTGTTAAATGCAGTGCTCTGTTGACTTTATAATTATTAGACATCGTATTAGTGTATTGTCTTGTTGCTTGCATATTTTAGGGGCAAGTCTTCTTCTTCTATCCTATAGTCTGTTTAGACCTATGGGCGCCACGAAAGACGCGCAACCAGCTCTCTCTAGTGGGGGGGGGGGGGGGGGGGGGGGCCAAGTAGGGCTTTCAAACAGCGAAAAGTTTTGGTTACTATGTGTTACTGGTTACTGTTGGTAATGTACGATCCAGATCCAGTCATCAGGCCCTTTTGATAATAATGGGCTGGGTGCGCGGGAGCGAGAAACATCGGTCTGTTGGCAAGATTGAGAGGATGACGGTGGCATTGTATGAAGAGGTCAGAAGGTAACAGATTTGGAAGTTTTTGATAAGCTGTAATATAGGCTCATGCTATTTTTCAAGGAAAAAATGAGTATTTTTTTTTTAAAGGGGATTGGGGGGGGGGGGGGGGGGGGGGGCGTTGAAAGTGGTTGGCTTTGATATGCCCTGCAGTGGCACCAATGTGTCCACAGGATTCGTGACAGGTATGACTGCACAGTGCAGTTCACAGATTGTGATATATAATATACGCCATTTTTCCTGTGACTTTGTGACTTCCACACTTGCTCATGCCACTGAATGATGAATCTTTTGTTTTGCTTTCTGTTTCAGGCTATGACATGGACAAACATGACTTTTGGATATTTTCAAATATAAATTGCTGAACACAATGATTGTATGAATGGGTTTTGGCTAGGTATGTTATCTCATTGGAGGCACTCATACATGGTTTAGAATCAAACATGAAGTTCAATTTTATAAATAAAGCCAAAGATTTTTTTTGTTTTTAGTTAATGCATGTAAAATCAATCCTATAAAATGGTAACACAACTTCTTTTTAAATGAAAGGAAATCATTTCATTGTACAAGAACTTTATTAACCTTTCTCAGTTTCTGAATATTTTGGGAGATGCAGCCTTGTTCACCTTCAACGCATCTCATTCTAGCCATCTGAAAAGATTTGACAATAATGCTGAAAACAAGTGAGAACAACAATGATGTGCTTTTTTCTGATGATTATACCAGACGACTTAGGTAACCCTACAGTAGACACTTGTGCTAATGAGTAAATATGCTTTTTTCTGTTCTACAGGCTCATGACAGAGGAGACTCAGAACTAACGCAGAGTAGCAGAAAAGAGAGAGGACTTGTGACAGTGGCTTCATGAGAGAATAGGTAGGTGAGGTAGGTGTTTGACAGATGTTTTACAGGTATCTTTTTTTTTTCCCTGCCTCATCTTCTGTGACATCCCCGTACTGTTGCTCCCACGCCGCTCATTTCAGTCTCCCTGCCACAGCCATACCCTGATTCGCTGTGTCTCATCTTCGGGATTGTCAGTCCACAGGGAGCCTATCAGTATTAGGCCGCCGCAGAGCACCAGCCAGAGGGGCCCTGCACTTCTGCTGGGTCACTTTTGTGGTGTTCAGTGGTGCCTGTTCTGAGCTAACATATGCAGCACACCACATACTAAGCCCTCTACTAACGACACTATTAGCTCAGTCGTGGAGCCAGACTAAGTGAGTCACCCACCCGAGGTGGCAACCACCACAACGTCCCTCCAACGACCGTCCCCGTGAACCTCCAGCCCCAAAGGCTTTTGACACAAACTCATCAGAGGCACAGAAGTCCCTGCTACAGTCATACCCAGATTTGTTATATCTCATCCTCAGGGTCAGATGTCCACAGGGTGCATATCAATATTAGGCCACAGTGGGGCCACCAGCCAGAGGGGCCCTGAACTGCTGCTGAGTCACTTTGGTGGTGTTCAGTGGTGCCTGTTCTGAGCTAACATATGCAGGACACCACACACTAAGCCCCCTACTAATGACGGTAAAGGCTCAGTCACAGAGTCAGAGTGAGTGAGTCACCTACCTGAGGTGGTGACCACCACAATGTCCCTCAAATGACCATACCTCCCAAGCCTCCAAACGCCAAAGGTTTTGACACGAACTCACCACAGGCACAGAAGTGTATGGGGAAACTGAGGCAAGAGTAGGCCTGGTTTATTTAAGTTAAAGCATGGGTGATTTTTTCTTCTGTTTTAAACAAAATTCCATTTGGGTGATTTTCAGATTTTTTTTCATGAAAAAAAGAGGAATATTAGATTCAAAACCATGAATCCTTTTGAAAATGACCAAAATGACAACCTGTGACAAACACCTTTAAAACCCTTGAAAGTCCAGGCTCGTCTATTGAAAATATTCTCATTAAGGATGATGATGAAATAAACATCACACTTTTGTATGGAAAAACAATTAAAGGTTTCATTACAGGTGAGAGTGTGTGGCGCTTCACAGGTGGGCGGCTGCAAGGTTATTTGGATGGGTGTGAGCTTATGTTTGGATACTAGGCTATGTTTTGGTATTTTCCGTGATATAATATTTACATGTTGACTGTTTTTTTTTAATATGTGGCTTGTTACCCACGTGAATTTCTCTGTGAGATGAAGTATTTGGATTGAATTGAACTGAACTGAGTGCATGGATGAAACAAACAAGGACTTGCAGGCGACAAAGTCTCCAAGGAGGTAAAAATTGATTTGGCACGTGCACAGTAAGTCTCTGGAAGTCATCTCCCTATCGCTCAGTTGGATGGATTTTTGTCATTCAGAGTCCAAAATGACAAAGCAAAGTGAAAACTGTGCATTGAAACTTATGTAATAGACAAAAGCATCAGAGGCTATATTAACGAAGTAGCAACAAACAAAACAAGTGTTTTCACTGCATGTGTGATAAAACACATGGGTATGTGTGCACGGTGGATGTGTGTGTGTGTGTGTGTGTGTGTGTGTGTGTGTGTGTGTGTGTGTGTGTGTGTGTGTGTGCGTGTGTGTGTGAGCATATGTTTATGTAAACAAGTTTGGGGAGGCAAGAGGGGAATCATAGTTGATTTTGTAGAAGCGGTACTAAAAGGAAACTGAAAATTAGGAGGGGCTTTTTCCTTAGATTAACTGCTAGGTTCATTTGTCAATTGTGAGAAAGGGGTAGGATATGTATGGCTAGGTAACTGGGAATAGAAAATAGGCTTGCATATAAAAGAGCAAGTTTTTCTCCTGTACTTTTATTTGGGGCTGATAACTACGGCCATGAATACAACTTTGGCTCCTTTGGAAATGGGCACGATTTTTCAAAAGTACAGTGAGCTGGAAATTGCTGATTTCAGAGCTAAAGAATTGTAATTTAATAGCGAGGAAATTCAAGAAATAAGCAAGAAATAACCGAATCTTTCGGCTTGATCCTTCGTTCAATTAATGGATGGTTGAAAGGACAGATGATTTGTGACTTAAATTTTCCAAAACCAGTGTCAAAAAGCTGGGTACTATTGTGTCTATGTACCATTGTGTCCACATGGCTTACATATATACAAACAGACACGCCAGCTAACCAACAGCATTTTCCCTGTTACTAATGTTATGTACTAACACTAACCTTTACAGTAACCTTTGTTATCTTAACCTGGCCCCACATGTGGACACAAAAGGTAGATGGATATGATGATACAAGGCGTGACAGAAACTTTTTTTTCTTTTTTTTTTCTTTTTCATTTTTAATGTGTAGAAGATTGGGGAGAGGGAACATAATTATGTGAGAAGGGGCAGGATGGATAGCTAGCTGTATGTGGGAAGAGGCATGAGAATGGTTATGGCACAGTCATGGGTGTGAGTGAGTGTGAGAGCAAGAATAGGGAATGGGCAAACATGTTTTTTTTTTATATGTTAGAGAGGAGGGGGAATGTTTTAGCAAAACAGATACTTATTCAAATAGAAAATGTGAGGTTAAGTAGGAAATGCAGTTACCAAGATAAATATTTTTTGTGCATGTGTGTGTGTGTGTGTGTGCGTGCGTGCGTGCGTGCGTGCGTGCGTGCATGTGCATGGTAGAGAGAGAGATAGTGTGTATACTGACATACATGCATGGATTCATGAAAAGAGGGGAAATATGTATACATAGACCTTCATTGTGTTGTAATTTTTTGTCTGCTCCCCAGATTAGCATGGGGGGGGGGGGGGGGGGGGAATCACCCGGTCACCCAGAATGTACACTCAGACTCGTTCATCTTATCTAGGAATCACTGTGAGATTGAAATTACACACTGAATGAGAAGTTTGCCTGTATGACTGTTCAAGTACCTTGCCATATTATAGGCAGCTATACTTCAGAAGATTTTTATCCTTTACAGGAGAGTGCACGTTATTATGTTAAGAGCTTGTCATAGCTGAAGGCAATCTCAACACAACATTTTACAACATAACAACATTTTAGTGTAGGCCTTGGTAATTTGATGACATCACAAAGCTTTTGGCTTGGGCCAAGTCCGTCATTTTTAATGTTTGCATTTTGTTTAGATCAGATTAACTGTAAGTTGAAAAAAAAGAATAAGAAGCATCAGACTAAGCAAAAGAACTAAAAGAGGCCAAAGAAACAGAAGAAGAAGTACACGATAAAGAACTCGTAAAGGAAAAGCACAGTAGAAACAAAGAGGTAAGCGTATGGAAAAAAGAAGAAAATGCAAAGACGACAGAAGCAGGCTAATAAACAAGTAAAGGGTAGAACCACAAGAACAACCAGCAAAAGGATCATCAAACAGAAAGAGCAAAATGAGGAAATGGGCATCAAATCAAAAACAGCAACAACGGCAACAAAATTAAGGGCTGGGAATTAATGGAAAGAACAGAATATAAAGGGGGGGGGGGGGGGGGTGAGGGTGTAACAGAACATGGGTAAGAAACAAAAAGAAGAAAGAAAAAGAAAAGAAAAGGATACAGAAGAAAGGGACAAACACATGGGTGATGTTCCTTCCAGTTTAAACAGAATTCTTTAATGGCAATTTTCGGACTTAGAATACTATTTTTAAAAGAAAAACCAGATTAAAAAACAAAACAAAAACGGATTGAAAACTGAATCTTTAAAAATGACCAAAATTGACAACCTGTGACAAACCTCAGAAAATCTTTGAAAGTCGAGGCTTGACTATGAAAAGTATTCTCATTAACAATGACAGTAAAGATAAATTTTTTGTGTGAGAAAAATCAAAGTTCCAGACAGATACAGAATAACAGATGACAAATGTTTTAGTGGTGACTTAAGTTAAATTCTTTATATCATTCTTGGTTTTAGATAGTGGGGGTTTTCTTAATGAAATTTTTTGCCTTAGTAGTGACTTTCTGTATTGCATTCTTGGCTTATGTCACATGATCACAGTCTTGGCTTTATTCTTGGCTTTAGTGGTGATATGATCACATTCTTGGCTTTATTCATGGCTTTAGTAGTATGATCACATTCTTGCTGTAATGCTGAGTTTCTTTATTACATCCTTGCCTTTTAACGGTGTCTTTATGGCATTTTTGGCTTTAGGCTAGTGGTGACTTTCTTTATGACTGTCTTGGCTTTAGTGGTGACTTGATCACTTTCTTGGCTTTAGCAGTGACTTTATGGCATCATTGTTTTAGTGGTTACTGTCTTTTGTGATTGTCTTGGTCTTGGTTTTAGTGGTGACTTAATCACAATTTTGGCTTTAGTGGTGACTCACATTTTTGGCTTTAGTGGTGATTTATTACATCTTTGGCTTTAGTGGTGACTTTATCACACTTTTGGCTTTAGTGACTTTTTAAATAACATTTTTGGCTTTAGTGGTGACTTTGTTCATCGCACTTTTGGGTTTAGTGGTGACATCACATTTTTGGCTTAAACGGTGCAGAATCAACTTCAGCAATAGAATATTCCATTCTATATTGTGCTGAAAAACTGTTACTATCCAAACAAGCGTAAGCAAGATTTAAACAGGGAAAAAATGTGGCACTGTACTGTGGTTATATGCTGTCTTGGGCAGGGCAGCTTGATTTTCAGGAAGAGAAACTTACTGTGTAGTGTAGTGGAATGGCACTACTCTCGTGTGTTCTGCACTATACTACATTATACTTCCATACCATGCATA
>CM060337.1:24256681-24274181 GCA_030674155.1 Stramonita haemastoma
AGAGAGAGAGAGAGAAAGAGAAAGGGGGGGGGGGGGGAGTATGCATGGAATCTATCAAAGATTGAGGGACAAATGCCTGTGTGTCAGGCGAGGGAGGGGGAAGGAAGAGACTTGATTTAATGTCTTGTGTCTGTGTCTGTGTTTGTGTTTTGTGGGGGTGGGGGTAGATTAGGTTAGAGGAGATGTGACTAAATGCCTCCATGTGTGTGTGTATGTGTGTGTGTATGTGTGTGTTTTGTGGGAGGGGGAGGGGGGTAGACTAGGTTAGAGGAGATGTGACTTAATTCCTCCTCTTGTGTGTGTGTGTGTGGTTGGGGGGGGGCTAGACTAAGTTAGAGGAGATGTGACTTAATTCCTCCTCTTTGTGTGTGTGTGTGTGTGTGTTTTGGGGGGAAGACTAGGTTAGAGGAGATGTGACTTAATGCCTCCTCTTTGTGTGTGCATGTGTGTATGTTTTGTTTGGGGGGGGGGGGGTGGTAGACTAGGTTAGAGGAGATGTGACTTAATTCCTCCTCGTGTGTGTGTGTGTTTGTTGGGGGGGGGGGGGGGGGGGGGGGGTAGACTAGGTTAGAGGAGATGTGACTAAATGCCTCCTCCTGTGTGTGTGTCTGTGTGTGTGCGGGTTTGTATTTTGTTTTTTTAGGGGTGGGGTGGGGGGTAGACTAAGTTAGAGGAGATGTGACTTAATAATGCCTCCTCTTTGTGTGTGTGTGTGTGTGTGTGTGTGTGTGTGTGTGTGTGTTGGGGGGGAGGGGGGGGTAGACTAGGTTAGAGGAGATGTGACTAAATTCCTCCTCTTGTGTGTGTGTGTGTGTGTGTGTGTGTGTGTGTGTGTGTGTGTGTGTGTATGTATTTTGTTGGGGTGGGGATGGGAGGTAGACTAGGTAAGAGGAGATGTGACTTAATTCCTCCTCTTTGTGTGTGTGTGTGTGTGTGTGTGTGTGTGTGTGTGTGTGTGTGTGTGTGTGTGTGTGATTAGCGATGCAGCCTTAAAAATCATGCAAGGCGAACTGATATCAGTGACCAAAAGTTGGACAAGTTTGTGAAAATTTCACAAAACTTTAGGCAGATTTTGTAGACAATCAGCAGTGGGCTTGCATAAGTTTTAGAAGTTGCCAATTATGATTTATATGATCAGAGAGAGAGAGGGAGAGAGAGAGAGAGAGGGGGGGTGGGGGTGGAGGGGGGAGTGAGGGGGGGGGGGGAGAAAGAGCATGTGGGTTGTGTTTGGGTGAGGGAGAGAGAGAGGTAAGGGTGGAGAGTATGCTATAGTGTGTTTGTGTGTGAATGCATATGTATAATTTTGTGTACGTACACAAAAGATACGTTGGGAATATCCATATTTGTTCTGTCCATGGAAAAAGTACACATATGTGAACACTGCATTTTTATCTGAGTAGTTCTTTATTTTTCCCCCATTGATGATGATGAGGAATGTGCTTATTATTAAATTTTCCGTGTTTTGTTTTTTCATCTCAGTGTGATTGTAGAATACTTTGAGTGCTTGCAAGGTATGTGCTCCATCAGTTAAAATAGTATATTGTTTTTATTGTTGGGAATGGAAGTGGCATGAAAATGTCAGAAATGGGGCAGACCACTCACTACTTTAATGAATGGATGTTTTTTTTTTTTTCTCATCCTCCCCCCTTTTTTATGGGGTGAGTTGCCCAACCATCCCTATTGTTTTTAAAGTTTGGGTTTTTGAATGTGAAATGGAAATACAAGTAATAGAAATGGCATTCTGCTGAGTTATATGAAAGATTAGACAGCTGATTTGGTTGTTTTTTTGTTTGTATGTTCTAATCGGTCAAATGGACAGTCCTATTTTTATGATTCAGCTGACTTGGTTGGTTTTTGATCTTTGGGTGTTTTTTTTTTAATCTGTCACATGGACAGTCCTGTTTTGCTTTTGTTTTTGTTTTTATTATCTGTGTGATGTGGTTTGAATTGTTGTTTTGGAACATGGTAGTGTTGATAGAAGTGTTTTCCGGGGAAAGTAATGTTTGTCAAAGAAGAGGAAAGTATGAGAATGATGTATGTGTGGAATTTATTGTTCTGTAATGTCCTCCTCAAAAAGAAATGAAAGAAAAAAAACAGAAAAAAGGAAAAAAGAAAATGAAAAAAATACTTAGAAAAAAAACAAATAAAACCAAAACGAAAAAAAGAAAGAAGAAAAAAAATACGGAAAAGAGAGGAGAACAAAAAAGGAAGAGAAAATGAAAAAAAAGAAGAAAAAAAAAGAAAGGAAAAAAAAAAACCCATTCTTGAAAAATTGTGTATTGAAAGCAATGTATGAAATGTGTGTTTTGTGCCTACCTACCACCCAGGTGCCTGTGAAATAGTATCATTGATGTATGTTTACAGATATGGAATATTGTGGTAATTGTAATGATGTTACTGTTGTTGTTTTTAAATCGGAAATGCTGTGGGGTATTGTGTTACTGGGTTAATGGTTATCATTGTTATTATTGGCATAGTGTTCAGCTCTAAGATATTGTAGAACACTGTGTCATTGTGTTGACACTTGGTGTATGGCTTGGTTTGGGTTTTTTTTTATTAAGCAAGTTTTTTTACGTATTGTTTATCTTGTTATATGGTTTAACCATGTGGAGAGATTTTTACAATTCTTTAAATCACATGTTTTTTGTAATATATAAGTACACAGTGTTCTGGTTATTTTTTTTAAAGGTACTGGTATCAAAATTAATTATTTAAGGTGTTTAAAAAAATGTTTGTTAGGTGTGTTTGTTGTTGCTGTTTTGTTTTTGTTTTTGGTTGTGGGTTTTTTGGTGGTTTTGTTTGGGGTTTGCCGTTTTTTTTTTGTTTTTTTTTTTTCGGGGGGGAGAGGGGGGGGGGGGGGGTGCACCAAAGAGGAAAGATGAAAAGGTGCTAACTAAATCAAGAAAAAGTTTACTTCTTTTGTGTGTATTTATTCATCACAATAGATGGCCATGGCATTAAAGAGGATAATGTTATGAAGAATAATTGTAATATTACTACTTCTGCTACAGTTATAATAATCACCATCATGATATTAATAATGGTTCCTGAATTATTTTTATCATCATTATTATTATTAATAGTAGTGGTAGTAGTAGTAGTAGTAGTAGTAGGAGTAGTTAAAGACAATAATGATAACTATTGTAATCCTTATAATTATTATTGTTATTATGGTTGTCAGAGTGCTTTGTTGTAGCATCACACCTCAGTGTTATAGATTTCTCTTTTTGAAAATAAGGTTCCTATCTATCCCAAGGGACAGCGTCATTGCCACAGACCAGTGCCACTATTTTTCCCTAAATGTGCATTGTTTGCCCTTGATAGTGTGTCTGCACAACAGTTCAGTCATGCCGGAAACACTGCATTACACACTGGTTGCTTATGTCAACACATTTTTTAAAAGCTAAACTTTGTTGAGGAAAAACACCATCATGTGCATTTCTTGATGCAGCCACAGTGAGCAAATCCAACATCACTCAGTCAAGAGTGCAAATTTTTCGCTTTCCATGGGAAAATTAGCCATTACCTCATTTGGTGCTGAACACATCATAGAACTCTCCCAGTACATTGCATTTGCCTTTGAAGTAAGGAAAAAGCTACTCTCTCCCACAACGTGTTAATGGCATCTGTTGTTCTATGCTGCTCTTTGTTTTGGATATGCGATACAATGCACCCCATGTATGAATACATTTTGTTAATCTTCACTGCTGTTATTGCTTTTGATTGGGGCAAAGGTCTATATCAATTAAATTTCTGAGTTCTGAGAGTGCAAAATTTAGTGTGCCCTTTCCTTTTGCCTAGTCCAAGTGTGGTCAGTTCCTGTTATAATTAGCACCAGCTGGGCAGGGATGGAATGAAGTGGACAGCAACTGAGAGCAGCTGAAAGTGGGGGAAATGGACAGCTGTGCACCAGGAAAAAAATTCATAAAAAATTGCCTTTAAAACAAAATGATCAATCACAGGAAGATACCCGCTGTGTAGCCAGTGGTCAGAACATTGCCTCCAATTTGACGACCCGGGTTCGATTCCTGGTCGAGGGGATTTTTCCTCTGGAGTTAACATCAGTGCTGACTCCACTCCCCCCAAAGTCCTTCGAATGAGGCTATAAAGCAAGGCCTCGTGTGCGAACGCACGCAGAACATCTTGCGCACATGTTAAATCCTGTTCCGCTTTTCGTAAGAGTAGGCAGTGGTGTGCCGGTGGGAACAGATATTTACAAAACTGCATACACTCTGGGACTGGATGTAAAAAAGCATATGAATGCTTATTTTTATTAACCTCGATAAAGAATTTTTTTTTAAAAATAGGAGAGAAGGGTGTGTGGTGTGATTATAAACTGATTATATTTGTGTTAAGATTTCATTTTAACATGAATTGTGTGGTCTTGTTTCAGATGTGGCGGTGACCAGATGCAGAGGACATGAATCAAAGCATCACAAGAGCACTTTTTTTTCAGGGGGGGGGGGGGGTGGAAGCATGTTATCTTCTTTTTTTTCTTTTTGACGTCATTTCCTCTGTGACTGTCCCAGGCCAGAGCTTGCATTGTGGCCAGACTTTCCCAGATGCATTCTTTGCCATTTGCTGCCAGCCCTCTGTTCTTTTTTTTTTTTTTTTAAATACATTTTTACACCACTTTGAATCACGACAGATTTCTCTGTGTGAAATTAAGGCTGTTTTCCCCAGGGAAAGCACATTGCCATAGGAGCAGTGCCACCCAGTATTTTTTTTTTGTTTTCCTGTCTGCAACTGTGTTTGTTTCCCTATCTGAGTGGCTTTTTCCTACATAATTTTGCCAGGGACAACTCTCTTGTTGCCGTGGGTTCTTTTGCATCAGCTAAATAATTTTGTGTAACACACAGGAACCTTGGTTTATTGTCTTATCCAAAAGACTAGCACCCAGACCACCACTCATGGTCTAAGACTCTAATGGATGGGGGAAAGGTTTTGGGCTGAAACGGGGTTCAAACCACCACCAACCAGACTTTTTTCACTTTCTGGGCAGGCATGTTACCTTTAGACTACTGATCCACTGTTATAGTCTGTGTGTTGTCCATACCACTGTAGGGTAGCATAGCTTGCTGCTTCTCTCTGTCAGTAGAAGCTATATCCTTGTAGTGTAGTACCCTCTGCTCTCCCTGTGCCAGGCGTTTTGGATGTTTAACTGCAGCAGGGAGCACTGTCCTTGTTTACACTTTTGGGCCCTTGATAGTGACTGTGCCTATTGAATGGGTAGACACAGGGCTTTATTATTCTGATAGTAATCATAATAATGTATGGAATTTATATAGTGCTGAATCCTGTAAAGCAACAATTCAAAGTGCTTATATTGAAATTATTTACACAACTGCAATCATCCATGAATAAATACACACACACATGCACACACACACACATACACACACACACATGCGCACACACACACGCATGCACACACACACATGCACGCACGCATGCACACATGCACGCACGCAAGCACACACGCACGCACACACGCATGCACACTCGCACGCACGCACGCACACACGCACACACACGCCCACACACGCCCACACACACACACACACACACACACACACACACACACACACACACACACACACACGCACACATGCACACATGCTACAATTATTACTGTTGACATGTGTTTTACATATGTTCTATTCCATGTGATGTGTTTATACATGTTCTATTCAGTGTGTTCCAGTGTGTTGTGTGGAGATTGCTGAGTTCTTTGGATGACGGCAATTGGCAATTGGGACTCTGACGTAAGTAAGTGATCTGTGTGTGTGTGTGTGTGCATTTATTTATTATTTATTTATTATTTTAAATCGAGGACAATCTTTTTTTCATAACATCTTTAGACAGCCACCTTCAACACACACACACACACACACACACACACACACACACACACACACACACACACACACACACACACACACACACACACACACACACACACACACACACACATATATATGCATGTTTACATAAAATACAAGCCATCACTGAGGTCTGCTCATGTGCTGCTTGATCTCTCACTTTTTCTCTTCATTCCCACCCCCCACTCTCACCCCACCCCCTCTCTCCCAAGTCCCCCTCACTTCAACTTTCCACCAACTGTCATGATTGCTAAAATGTGACAATCTATGAATAACATATATATACATATATATATATATATATATATATATATATATATATATATATATATATATATATATATATATAAAAAATACATGTATATATTCAAGATTTGGTGTCATTAAATGATATTGCAGAAAAAATGTTCAGGATGCAGCCTTAGTTCTCTTGCTTGTGAGTGCATGCGTGTGGTATTGCATTGTATAGGGCTATAGGTCACAATAGATTTTTCTGTTAAAAATGTGGGCAGCTTTCTCCAGGACGAGCACATCACCACAATAGCAGTGCCACCTATGGGGTTTTTTGTTGTTTCTTTTCTCTCTGTGGATATAAGTGTCCCTGAGAGAGTGGATTTTTTCTACATATTTTTTTGCCAGGGACAATTCTGTTGTTGCTGTAGATTTTGAAATGTGTGCTAAATACCGAATTGCACATGGGGTCTTGGTTTGTCAACTCATCCAGAGAACTAGCACCCAGACCATCACTCAAGGTGAAGTGGATGGGGGAAGTTTGGATCCACATGGGGATTGAACTATGATTTCTTGCTGTTAAGACAGATGTGTTACCCCAAGATAACTGATACATGGTGTGTGTGTGTGTGTGTGTGTGTGTGTGTGTGTGTGTGTGTGTGTGTGTGTGTGTGGTGTGTTGGGAGAGGAGGAGGGGTAGATGCAGATATTGTTAAAGACAATGATATTAATGTTAATTTTTTATGTTTCCAGGGCTGATGCACCAGGACAGACAAGACATCAGAGCTGTTTTGGAGCGCCATATCCAACCATGAGTAGGTATGAATGCATGTGATTCTATGTGGGGGACGGGATAGCCTAGTGGTCAGAACATTGTGCAGGCAATCTGACGACTTGAGTTCGATTCCCGTTGGAGGGGATTTTTCCCCTGGAGTTAACATCAGTGCTGACTCCACTCTCCCCAAAAGTCCTTCGGATGAGACTATAAACCATGGCCCTGTGTGCGAACGCATGCAGAACATCTTGCACAAATGTTGAATCCTGTTCCGCTTTTCGTAAGAGTAGGCCATTGTGTGCCAGTGGGAACAGATGACATTTACAAAACTGCATACACTCGGGGACCGGATGTAAAAAAGCACAAGAGTGCTGATTCCATTATCCTCGATATAAAAGAATAAATAAATAAATAAAATACATTTGCTTTTGACACCTAGCTGACAGATGCTGTCGCTGAGGGGTTAGGAACCTTAAACTTTAGTTCTCAGTCTCCATGAGGTAGAGAGTTTGAACCTTGACAGCGCGTCTGGTTTTCTTTTTGATATCTTGTCTCTGACCGTTTGACTAATCATCATAAAACTGTTCAGTTTTCTTGTCAGTGTTGACGGATGTTGGTGCATAGGCCTGAATGATGTTGAGAACAAGATGTCTGGTGTAAAGCTTCAGAGAGAGAATACAATCACTAATTGTACTAAAGCTTTTCATTGCTGCAGCCTGTGCTCTGTCCAGCACAATAGCAACACCTTGGCTCTGAATAAGGATGTTCACAAATTTGTGAAAATAAAATATAAATTATTATAAAAAAAACTACACACAAACTTGTGCTAGCCCAAAACACACAAAAAATCTACAAACATGCAAAATATTATTATCACAGTGTTATCACAACAACATCAGAATGAAAAGCAAACTGCAGGATAGAAAGCGTGAAAATAGTTGTGACTGGCATTGTTTGGATTCGTTTTGCAGTTGGCAGCGAAACGGTATTTATTTCAGAACTATTAGACTGCTTAATCAGTTCTGTAATTTCTTTTCATTGTCCATTCCCTTCAAGATGATTTAGACAACTGTATAGATCTGTTGAAAATAAATGTAAAGAATGGGGTAGAGAAGGAATGGTGAAAAATAGGGGTGAAATATTGCCCAAAAGGTTAATTCTATTGCAGCTTTCCTACCACTGGCTGAAGAATCATTTCAGCAACTGCCATTATCACAGCTTGCTGGGAATGACACACAACACCTTTAATATTATTGCCGCATTTCTCATTTAGGTCAACTCTTTTTTTCTTATGTAAACTATTGAGCACTGGGCAATCAAATAATTATATGGTGGACTGAAATAATACTGGAGCAAGGACATGTCACATTTTTTGAATATTTAGTATTTCAAGTCTTTAAACATAATTTATGGATTATCATATGAAAATTCACGAGAAAAATGTTTTGGAAATGACCTGTACAAATTGTAAAACAGAGATTTTGCAAGAACAGAATCACTTTCAAAGGACAATAAACTTAGGCCTGTCGTAGAGTTCATTATTGTGCAGGTGTTTTTTGAAGCACCTCAGTTTCCTAAAGAATGTTTTAATCAGTCCAAGTAAGCAAAAACATCTTAACTCATTTGGAGGAAATGTGAAAAATACCCTGCATTTCTTTTTCAAAAATACTAGCTATGACTACGTATTTGTTTTCAAATTCGATCAGTGAAAATTATCCAGTGATTTTCTATAGCTTTGTACCTGAAAATGAAACTCAACTGTAAACATGCCTGTTGAAGCTACTTGGTGATATTTCACTGATGATACTGTGTTATGTGGTAACTGACGTGTGCAAATGGTTGTACCGTGTCATGTGGTAACTGATGTGTACAAACGGTTATACTGTGTGCAGATGGTGATCACGATGAAGGAGGCAGCATCACAAGACAGTGTTACGCCCAGACAGGAAGAGGCTTTGCAAAAGCACTGAGCAAGTCATCATTGAAGTTGGGGGCTGTGGGTGGAAATATGAATATTTTGGATGGCTTTAGTTTCAGCAGCAGGTATGTGCAATGAAGTAGTATTTTGGATGGTAGTAGTTTCAGTGGCTTGGGGTAGTGGTAATTTAAAAAAAAAAGTAACAGTGCCCCATAACCTATGTGATCGTAGGGGCGCAAGGCATCAGAGACCTCAGCTTCTCTAGGAGCCAGCATATTGTGGGCGGCTAATTAGGGTTTTTTTGGGTGGGGTGGGGGAGGGATTGCTGGAGTTTCTGTGGCAGTTGTGTATAAATGACATAGTATTATGTAGGGCTATAGATTAAGAATGATCGAGTTAAAAATACTTCATTCGTCCCATGAAGGGTAATTACAATACTGACACCTACAGGATTGATAGAATTTATAATCTCAAAATGATAAAAACAATTAAGGGGTTGGGGGGGGGGGGGTATTACTGAAGTAGTATATAGGAGAGCTTAAGTTAAAGATTAGGACTGTAGTTTCAGATTGTAAAAGGAGGGGGGGAATGAGAATATTAATGAAGTGGGTGCTTAAGTACAACTCCTTTGCAATCATGACATCACTCTCTCTGCCTTGCTCAAGTTTCCTGGAAAAATTAGTCCCTGCTTCTGATTGTCAGTGGCTTCATACCTGAAAGTGGAACTTGAAACTAAGCATACCTGCTACTGCATTATAATCATTACCCTCCCCCCCCACCCATTCTTCAATCTTTTTTGCCTCATATTTCTGACACCCCACCACATCATGAGTCATGTCGCACCACATGTCAAACTTTTAGATATTGACATTAAATAAATCTGAAAAAAAATTGTAATGGCTTTTTAATACAACAAACAGATTGAAAATCGGGCAATTCTATGAAAAAAAATAACAGATTGAAAATCGGACAATTCTATGAAAAAGCTATTACAAATTAAAATTATGCACTGCGAGATGTGGCAAAATGAGAAACAGACTGTTTAGCATCGTAACAGAAGGGCAGAAGGAGGGCTTGGGTATTTTAAAAGTGTTTTAAAGTGAAACGATAGTAAAAGGCCATGCCTATAGTTTTATAATCAATCTAAATATTAAAATCATGATCCTGACCCCCACCTGCCTAAAATGTTCCTATTGCAAAAGTTGGTTTGGAGCAAAGCGACTTATTTCATGGGGAGTGTCACATTTAACAGCATCCAAAATGACCATCATTTACCCCTCTCCCTCCTACACACTGTCAAATCATTCCTATGCTGACATTCAACCGTCAGGACTTAAGCCATCCAAATATTCTGCTGCATTTCCACCCCCCTCCCCCCTCTCTCTCTCCTCTTGTCTCTCTCTCTAATCTCTCTCTCTCTCTCTCTCTCTCTCTCTCTCTCTCTCTCTCTCTCTCTCTCTCTCTCTCTCCAGTGCTGATTTAAAACCATCTAAAATACTGCATCCTAGATAATACCTCTTATGAAATTAAAAAAAAAAACCAAATTGACTACAACCCTCACCTATCCACCCCCTTTGCAGCAGCTTATACAAAAAAATGTTTACTGCAGCCCTATTACAAGAGTCCCCCCACCCCACCCCTTCTCCCTCAACACTTGTTTCAAAAATGGATGGAGAATGTTCATTTCTAAATTGGCTGCAGAGGGGGGGGGAGGGGGTTCGTGCATGCCCGTGTTTTTGGCTTCTTTTATTTGTACAGTGTGTGTGTGTGTGTGTGTGTGTGTGTGTGTGTGCCGCGCTTTGATCTGTGTGTTGTATGTTTATCCAGTGATTTACCATGACTGAACAAACACTACCTTCTACAGCAGCACAGTGGTAAAAACGTGGCTGCACTTCTTCCCTTCATACTTGTTGAAATGTAATTTGGAATACTACGCACACCCAGCTCTCTTACCAAAATGCAACAGTCATAATGCACCCGTCTCCATATGTAAAATAAGGCGATCTAAAAAGGCGACCGCAATAAGAAACCCGCTTCTGCTTGTAAAATAAAGTGATGCAAAATATGAAAAAAAGCCTTCATCACTGTGAAACAAAACCGTCCAAGATGCGATGTGGTGAGCTTCCCTAAAGATGCAAAATAAAACCATCTAAAATGACCATCTTGAAACCCACCAACATGGGAGACTGTCTTTTAAAATACTATCGTTGCAATAAACCACCACCACATGTGAAGTAAGCCATCTTTAATAAAATAAAAATAAAAAAACAGTAGTAAACTTCCACATATAAAATAAAATCATCCAAAAAAACACCATGATGATAAACAGAACCACAGATTAGTTATCGTTAAAAAAAAAAATCGATGATAAACCCACCACATGAAATGAAGCCACCTAAAGAAACACATCTCCACTTATGAAATAAACCCAAAAATCATAATAATGAACCTTGTAAAATAAAGCTGTTAAAAAAAAGTCATCAATAATAACCTTGTAACCATAAAATAAAGCCATCTTTAAAAAAACGACCATCAATGATAAACTTTATAAACTTGTATAAAACAAAAGACATCTTAAAAAGAAACAAACCCACCCCACATATTAAAGCCATCTTTAAAAGAAAACCACCCCAAACAATGATCAATAAACACTTCTACGCATACAAAACAAAGAAATAAAGCCATGTCGGACTACCGACATAATCAACTTGACCCCCCTTTCCACATGTGAAACAAAAGAATTGCATAATTGTCTGTTGCATTATCCCATAACCATTATGTGAAACGGCCACCCACTATACAATGGTTATAAACCTACCTTCGCAACTGAGATGAACCTCATAACCACAGTAAAATAAAAAGAAACTTTCAACATTAAACCATGAAATGAAACTTGTCAACATTAAACTCGTAACCACTGTGAAATAAAACCAAACTGAAACTTGGTAGACATTAAACCACATGTGAAAAAAAAAAAAATAAAACAAAACTTGTCGACATGAAACCTTTAAACCATATGTGAAATAAAACCAAAATGAAACGTGAAATAAAAACCAAAATGAAACTTAACATGAAACCTTGTAACCACATGTGAAATAAATCCAAGATGAAACTTGTAAACTTAAACCTCGTAACCACATGTGAAATAAAACCAAAATGAAAATGGCGACATAAAACCACCTCTACATGTGAAATGAACCCCACAACCAAGAGAAATAAGCCAAAGTACAACTGTGTGATGAACCAACCTTCATAAAGGTAGAACAAAGCCGTCCAACTTACACTCGGTGTAATAAATAACCCACCACCAATGTTAAAATAAAGCATGACACAAAAACCTTGTAATTGGCCATTACAACCATATAAACCACAAACCCACACATGTGAAACCAAGCCATCTTGTGTATAATGTCTGTTAATAATCCATGTGAAATGAAATGCCATCCAATACAAAACGTGATGATGAAAAACCACAAGGGCTTGGTTTAGTTTGTTAATGAGAATGCACTCGAAGTGTTGAACACCTTCAGGTGTCAATATCAATGATATAGGAGGATTTTCCCCCTGTAGTTTATCAGTACAACACTCCCTTAAACCCAATAGTCCTTCAGATGGATTTGTAATTTGTTATAACCCAACAACATATCTTTCACTCGCATGTAAACCCATTCTTGCCTTCAGAAAAGCAGGCTATCGCATGTGGTTCAAAAAGATTGGATGATGATAAAGTGTAAACGCTGTTGTCCTGTTGAGACATCATCCCTGAAGTCGGAATGTGGCTGCCTCACTGGTGGACGACACCAATCGCAAGCACAAACATCTCGCCATGGGTGTATTTGAGGTCTAGCTGAGGAACAACTTTTTACAATGGGTAAAAACAAATAATAATGTTAATAAATCCCACAATTGCAAGTAAAATAAAGCTCACTTCCAAATGTGAGAATCGATCCATCCAAAATAATACTATTGTAATAAACATAATTGTCACAATAAACTCGCATCGTGCAAAAATAAAAATGTAATCCATCTCCACGTCAAAAAAAAAAAAAAAAGCCAGTATGGTGAACGCTTTATGACGTGAAATAAAGCATTCTAAAATTCAAAAGGCATAAAGATCCACTTGTAAAATCTGTTCTTCAGATGAGACCATAAACCATCATCCTATATGTGAACACATGCTGAGCATCTTAGCACATAAACCTGTTCCACCTATCGGAAGAGTAGGCTATAATGTGCTTGTGGAAATAAATTTTTTTTTTTTTTAAACCTTACAGACCTCGGTGCACATAGAGACTGAATGTAAAGAAAAGTTCGGTACTATCGTAATAATTAAAATAATAATAAAACCATCCAGCATGCAAATATGATAGACCACCACCACATGCGAAATGAAGCCATCTATATTCTGTCGTAATATACCTACCTCCACGTGTAAAATAGTGCCATCGAAATTGCAATTGTAGTAATCTATCTCCACATTGAAAACCCCCATCTACAGTGCAGTTGTCAAAGGCCACATGATGATAAACCCACCTCCACATGTGAAATATAGCCATCTAAAATATAACCACTGTAAACAACAAACAACCAAAAAAACAACCCACCTATATGTGTAAAATGAAACCATTCTATATATCTAAAATATAACCACAGTAATAGACCAGCTACATGTGTGAAATAAAGCCATCTAAAATATAACCACCGTAATAAATCCACATCCACTTGTGAAATAAAACCATCTAAATAGCAACCACTATAATAAACTACCTCAACTTGTGAAATAAAGCCATCGAAAATATAACCACCGTAATAAACTCTGGGCCCACCTCGTCAAATAAATCCACTTCAAGTATAACCATTGCAATAACAAACCACCACCACTTGTGAAATAAATATAACCACCATAATAAACCCACCTAGTACCTCAACGTGTGAAATGAAACCATCTAAATTATATCCACTGTAATAAACACACCTCTACATGTGAAATGAAGCCATCGAAAATACGTCATAATAGACCCACAACTACATGTAAATAAAGCCATCGAAAATATAACCATCGTAATAAACCCACCTCCACATGTGAAATAAAGTATTATTAATCCACCATAATAAACCACTCACATGTGAAATAACGCTATCTAAAATACATTATAATAAAGCCACTTCCACATGTGAAATAACGCTATCTAAAATACATTATAATAAAGCCACTTCCAAATGTGAAATAACGCTATCTAAAAAACGTTTTAATACACCCACCTCAATTCCATTATCCTGATAAAAAAAACAACAATAAAAATCAATCATCTAAAATACGCATAATAAAACAACTTAATCTGAAATAAAGCCATCTGGAGTACACCTGTACTGCGCTAATCTGTCCCCACAGATGATGTAAAGTCATCTAAAATATAATTGTTCCCGAACAAATGAACGAAAGCCATCCAAAATACAACGGTCATAGTTAATAAATGTGCACCCACATGTGAAATGTACAAAATACAACTGTCGTAATAAACCCACCTCCACATAACATGTGAAACGAACCATCCAAAACACTTTACAGGTGAAATAAAGTCACCTTCCACTCCTACCTGATCCTTGGCTAGAGTTCCGAGGTTCATCTACGGTGAGAATTTTGTGTATAATGACCATTTTTGCTCACCATACGGTAGCTGCATTCCAACTTCGGGGATGTACGCTATACTGGGTGTGTTTGTTTTTGTGACGCAGACGTGAATTGGGCGATCTTTAACGTACATATTTCATCTTCTGCGCGTGTATATACACAAAGGGGATCTGCGGGTCTGCTCTTGAGTTGACCTGGGAGATCATAAAAATCCCCACCATTTATTCAACAAAATCCCCACATTTAATTCAACAGACGCTGTCGAGATTTGAACCCATGGGATTAAAGTTCAAAGGTCTTAACCATTCGGCAATAGCAGAATAAGCCAGCTAAGACAGGCCATTACAATAAACTCACCTCTACTTATGAAATAACGCCCTCTAAAATGCTTCCAAAATAAATCATTGTTATAAACCTAGCTCTACATGTGAAACACATTAAAACCAGTTGCACTTTTCGGAAGAGTAGGCCATTGTGCTCTGGTGGGAACGGATGACAACATTTTACAAAACTGCATACACATGGGGACTACATGTAAAAAAAAAAAAGCAAATGAGTGCTTATTCAATTGTCATCAAAATAAAAGATTAAACAAATAAATCCATGCTGCTGTTATAATAAACCCACCTTAACGTGGAATAACCCCCTCCAAAATACAATCATCATGACAAAGCCACCTTATCCCCACGTGAAATAGACCCGTCTAATACACCAGAAAATATTAAAAAAAAAAGAAAACAACACAAACCCTGCCTCGCATAAAAAAACAAACTCCCCAAAACGCAGTTCTTGTCATAAACCCAAATCCACATGAAGACATACAACATCATAATGAGTTAACATCAACATGTCAAATACAATTATCCAATATAAATTCGTCATAACAAACCCACCTTCACGTGTGAAATACAGTGGGACCCACTTATAAGAAAGTCGTCGGGACCCGATTTTAGGTTTTCTTATAAGCGGGCTTTGTTTTAAGCGGGCTTTCTTATATCCGAGCACCTGAACACTATTTTGAATGTGCTTTCTTATAAGCAAGCAAAAGTGTAAATGAGTAAAATAATAGCTGATTGGACATTTCATAATGGTAAAAACATAAAACACGCCCTATCTACAATTACTCATCAAGTTTGCTGTTGTTGGTGGTGGTGGTGGATGCTGCTGTGGTGTGGTGGTTGTTCTTAAATTGGTTTGTTCTGGTCACTTCTGTTCTTACAGAAACAGACTGAAGAAGGTCTCCTATTGCAAGTAAAATTATCAAAACCAACTACACTTTCTTATATCCGAACTAACATCCTCGGTGGGACCAGAAATTGACGTTCTTATAAGAGGGGTTTCTTATAAGCCAGATCTTTATATCCGAGCTTTCCTAATTCATAATAAATAACACCTTCGAGGGAACAAAAGTTTTTGCTTTCTTATGAGGGGGATTCACTATCAGCAAGCTTCTTATAAGGGGTCCCACTGTACTAGATTTACCCACAGGGCAAAATAAGGATTTTTTTTTGGGGGGGGGGGGGGGGGTGAGAGGAGCTTTTCAGGTAAGCAGTGTGTTTATCAGGTGGCCTGTCACAGGGAACAATGGACATCCCACAAAACAAGGCGGCTGAAGACCAAATTTCCCTCCCTTTCCGGCACTGTAGTGTAAGGAAGGTGGGAGAGATGGGAGAGAGAAGGAAAGGAGAAGGCAAGGGAGGAGTGGGGTGGGGGGTAGATCTAGGGGGTGTTGAGTGGAGTGATGTCTCTCAGTGCTGATTGTTTGTCTGATTAGTATCAGCAAAGAACCTCTCTTGCGGTTCCGCTTTCCTCTCTCTCTCTCTCTCTCTCTCTCTCTCTCTCTCTCTCTCTCTCTCTTCTCTCTCTCTCTCTCTCTCTCTCTCTCTCTCTCCTCTCTCTCTCTCTCTCTCTCTCTCTCTCTCTCTCTCTCTCTCTCTCTCTCTCTCTCTCTCTCTCTCTCTCAATATCATGCTCAATTTTGTTGTTTTCGTATTTTTTGTTGTTGTCACTTTCCAGGAAAAATGCCCCCCCCCCCCTCCCCTGCCCCCCCAAGTTGCTTCAAAGATCGGGGATGGGCCATGTGATAAGCCTGGTGGTCTGCATACGCACATAAAGGGTTTTAAACTGTTTTCTGATTTACATTTTCATTGTATACCACTTTTAGTCACAGCAGATTTTTCTGCGTGAAATTCGGGCTGCTGTCCTCGGAGAGAGCGCGTCGCCACAAGAGCAGCGCCACCCATTTTTTTCTTTTCCTGTCTGCCAGCTGTATTATTCTTTGTTTCCCCATCACAGTGGCTTTTTCTTCATAATTCTCCCAGGGATAACTTTCTTGTTGCCGTAAGTTCTTTTACATGCCCTAAATAATGATGTATAACACACATGACCTTGATTTATCGTCTCATCCATAAGACGAAACACACACTATCAACACCCCCCCCCCCCCCCCCCCTCCGAGGAAAAAAACGATGAAAAAAGGGAGAGAGACAAGAGATATTAATTGTTTTCACCTAATTCACCAAAATAATGACAATATTGTCTTTGATTAAAAAAGATGATAATTCAGATTTTCAAGCTGTAGATGAACCATTCAGATGGGACTATAACCGAGGTCCCCTGTGCTAACGCAGGCAGAACATCTTGTGCACACGTTAAAAACTGGTTCTGTCTTGCGGGAGAGCAGGCCATTTTGTGCTGGTAGGAGCGGATGACAACAAAATAAAAAACAAAACATGTACACAGGTGTCGTGTACAGACACCATCCCTGAGAAAAAATCGGGGATTTGAAATCTCCAGGGCGGTTCAGGACTGTATATGGCAACGTTCTGGCGGCTCCTGCGACAGCACTGGAACCTTATGCGTATCAGCGATTGCCTTTCCAAAGGACCATTCCAGCAACATGGAGTGGGGGAGGGGAGGGGGGGGGGGGGGCGCGCTGCTGCATGGGTAACAGCTTGCTTTCCATACTTACCCAGGCTTAGCGCCCTAGAGCCTTTAGCGCGATTCCATAGTCTTCCTAGACCCACGGATGCCTTCCCAGATAAACCAAAATTTTTTTTTCG
>CM060337.1:24299181-24301681 GCA_030674155.1 Stramonita haemastoma
GCTCAAATTACCTGACCAACACTGCAGGTGTCTGTGTCTCTCGGGCCCGGTTGACGCCGGGATCTATTATGATAGTAAGCGCAGAGTAAAACCCTGTCAAGTTGTCTCAAAGCAGATTCACTTCCATAGCAGCATCATTATATCATCCTCATCACCATTGATCATCATGCAATAAGAAAAACTGCCTCTAATTCGGTGGCCCCTGTTGCTCTGGTCTCATGGTGACCTCAGATTCGGTTTACCCATACACTTCTGTGCCTGTGGTGAGTTTGTGTCAAAGCCTCTGGGGTTGGGGGGTCGTGGGGGGACGGTCGTTGAAGGGACGTTGTGGTGGTCGCCACCTCGGGTGGGTAACTCACACCGTCTGGCTCCGCGACTGAGCTAATACTGTCGTTAGTAGGGGGCTTAGTAGGTGGTGTCCTGCGTATGTTAGCTCAGAACAGGCACCACTGAACACCACCAAAGTGACCCAGCAGAAGTGCAGGGCCCCTCTGGCTGGTGGCCCAACGGCAGCCTGATATTGATGGGCTTCCTTGTGGACTACTGACCCTGAGGATGAGAGATAACGAATCTGGGTATGGCTGTGGTGGGGAGACTGAAATGAGCGGCGTGGGAACAGCAAAACAGGGACGTTGCAGAAAATGAGGCAGCAAAAAAGAAAAAAAAACCAACCCCCAAAACCAGAAACAGAGAGAAACTGAATATAAAAGAAATAGAAACTGAATATAACAGAAATAAAATGATAGAGGACAGACAGAAATTAGAAATATCAGAAACAGACAGAAACTAATAATAATAATAATACATGGAATTTGTATAGCGCTATCTCTTGTAAAAACAAATCAAAGCGCTTTAATAAAAGCGAAAATAACAGAAACAGACGGAAATTGAAAATATCAGAAACAGACAGAAACTGAAAATAACAGAAACAGACGGAAATTGAAAATATCAGAAACAAATAGAAACTGAAAATATCAGAACCAGAAACTGAAAATAACAGAAACATAGAGAAACTGAAATAACAGAAACAGAGAGAAACTGAAAATAACAAAAACAGAGAGAAACTGAAAATAACAGAAACAGAGAGAAACTGAAAATAACAAAAACAGAGAGAAACTGAAAATAACAGAAACAGAGAGAAACTGAAAATAACAGAAACAGAGAGAAACTGAAAATAACAGAAACAGAGAGAAACTGAAAATAACAGAAACAGAGAGAAACTGAAAATAACAGAAACAGAGAGAAACTGAAAATAACAGAAACAGACAGAAACTGAAAATAAGAGAAACAGACAGAAACTGAAAATAAGAGAAACAGACAGAAACTGAAAATAAGAGAAACAGACAGAAACTGAAAATAACAGAAACAGACAGAAACTGAAAATAACAGAAACAGACAGAAACTGAAAATAACAGAAACAAGTCAGAATCTGGAAAAAAAACAAAAACAGACAAAACTCAAGAATAACAGGAACAGATATATACAGGAAATAATTGAAACAGGCAGACACTAAAATGAACAGAAACGAAATGATAGAGGACAGAAAGCTAGAAAAAAAAGAGAAAAAAAAGAAAAGTAAAATAACAGCAAAATTAAAGCTATCAGTCCTGATACCAGCCAGCTCCAGTAAGTCACGGCAGATTTCTCTGCGTGAAATTTGGGTTCCCTCCCCCTTCCCCCCCGGGGAGAACGCGTCGCCACAAAAGCAGCGCCACCCATTATTTTCTTTTTCATGTCTGCAGCTGTGTTTATTTTCCCGATCAGAGTGGCTTTTTTTTCCTACAGAATTTTGCCAGGGATCACTCTCTTGTTACCGTGGGTTCTTTTCCGTGTGCTAAAATTAATAATTATGTGTAACACACGGGACCTCGGTTTATAGTCTTATCCGAAAGGTCAGTGCCCAGAACAGACCACCACTCATGGTCTAATGGATGGGGGCGGGGGGCGGGGGGGGGGGGGGGGGGTGAGTTTCAGACCCAAGCGGGGATCAAACCACCACACACTTTCGACCCGGATCTTTCGCTTTCTAGGCAGGTCTGTTTATTTATCTATTTATTTATTTATGTCACAGCAGATTTCTCTGCGTCAAATCCGGGCTGCTCTTCCCGGGGAAAGCACGTCGCCACAAGTGCAGCGCCTACCCAATTTTCTTTCCCTGATTGCAACTGTATTTGTTTCTCTATCAGAGTGGCTCTTTTTTTCTACAGAATTTTGCCAGGGACAAACCCCTTGTTGCCGTGAATTCATTTACGTGCGCTAAACAATGATATGTAATACACGAGACCTCGGTTTATCGTCTCATCCGAAAGACTAGCACCCAGAACAGACCACCACTCATGGCTTAATGGATGGGGGTGGGGGGGTGGGGGGGGGGGGAGAGAGGGGAGAGGGGGGGGGGGGGCAAATTTCAGGCCCAAACAGGGGGATCAAACCACCGCACACTTCCTTCCGACCCCGGAGATTTTTGCTTTCGAGGCAGCGGCAGGTGTGTTATACCTCT
>CM060337.1:24306681-24309181 GCA_030674155.1 Stramonita haemastoma
ATATCGTGTCATCTGTTCCCACCGGCACACGATGGCCTACTCTTACGAAAAGCGGAACAGGATTTAACGTGTGCGCAAGATGTTCTGCGTGCGTTCGCACACGGGGCCTCGGTTTATAGTCTCATCCGAAGGATGTGGAACAAGCAGCAGATCCAGGTATGTCTGCGCTGTCTCCTCCAGAGCTAGTTCTGACTCCACATAGTGTAGGTCTTTTATTTTATTTTATTTTATATATTTTTTTAATTTTGTACCACTTAATGTTATAGCAGATTTCTCTGCGTGAATTTCGGGATGCTCTCCCCGGGGAGAGCGCGTCACCACAAGTGCAGCGCCTACCCATTATTTTGTTTTTTCCCCTCAGGGATGGTGTCTAAACACGACACCTGTGTGCATGCTGTTTTTTTTATATTTATAATTTTGTAATCCGCTCCTACCGGCACACGATGGCCTGCTCTTCCGAAAGGCGGAGCGGGATTTTAACGTGTGCGCAAGATGTTGTGCGTGCGTACGTACACGGGACCTCGGTTTATAGTCTCATCCGAATGACTCTGACATTCAGTTCGATTTTTTCGTCAAACTGGGAAGAAAGGGCGAGCTGGGTACGAACCCAGAAACTCACGGTTTACATATTGGCATGCGAACGTCTTAATTAACCATCCTGCCGTCCGTCCTTCCGCCCTCGTTCAGCTTTGTGGATGGGGTCCTGGGTTCAGTTCCACCCCCCCCCCCCCACACACAACAGATGACTTAAATCCCCCGTAGAAAGAGGAGCAAACCCAGGATAACACTGTGTACACGGGTCCACAACCTTCACTCGGTAGTTCTCATGGCTGCTTTACATTTCGCTCATTTCGTCATGAACGAAATAAACTCTTTTAAGCAATATTGACTACAAAAGAAAACATGGGGATGCGATAATTATAAGGAATCTGGGCATGGCTGGGACGGAGATTCAAATTCAAATTCTTTATTGCCTGTCATCTCTTTAGGGATGTGGAGGATTTTTACAAAAACAGCAACAAAGAAAATCATAACTAACTGAACAACATACATGCACCATGTGACTGAATATTTGACCATTACTATAGAAAAAACCAAAGAAAATTGTCTGTTTACACATATCAAACTCGCACAGTTTACATGTTATTTCTGATAATATCAATCATTTTAACAACATTGAGCAGTGACTTCTTATTTTGGCGAAGAAAAGACTGTTGTTCATACTTCAAAGTGTTTGGATGTTTAGCATGATGTTTTGGTTAAAAATTTTTTTTACGAGCTTCATTAAACACTGAACAAATAAAAATGTAATGAAATTCGTCACCAGTATCACCACTATTGCATTTTGTACAGTATCTTTCATTGCTTTGAATTCCCTCAAAACGTAGGATATTGATAGGCAAATTGTTATTATTTGTGCGAAACTGGGCAAATCGAACAGAAACATTGGATGGCAACAAGAATAAGTACTTTTCAACACACAATTTTGTTTTAAACATTCTATAATTTGTACAAGACGTTCGAGACAAAATGCTTTAGGCGACTGCTTGGCATTTCCTGGAAGGATCGGAAAACAAACACCTATGTGCGAAGTCAAGTCGCACTGATGGCTGGTCCTCAGGAACCCCTACTAGCCACTGTCAAGAAAAGGAAGCTGGCATGGTTCGGCCATGTCACATGCCACAACACCCTCCCCAAGACAGTCCTACAAGGAACGATAGAAGGTGGCAGACGCCGAGGCAGACAAACCAAAAGCTGGATGGATAACATCAAGGAGTGGACCCGCCTGGACAGTCCAACACTCATTCGGAAGGCGGAGGACAGGGCTGGATGGCGACGGCTGGCTGCAGAATCGTCTCTCATGTCTCCACCCACGACCGTTCCGGTCATGAGAAAGAAGAAGAAGAAAAATGTGTACAAATCTCTTCTGTGTTTACTACTGGTGATGCCCTTGGCGCTATTGAGAGATGGGAATGATCAGAGTGGGAACAGCGGGACAGGAAGGTCGTAGAATTAGATGAGACAGCGAAGAAAAAGGCCACAAACAATCCAGAATGCCAGAGAAGAGCAAGGCATATTCTTTTACGCAGTCGCAGAAAAAAAAATCTTAGACCAATAACTGTTAATTATCATCATAGCTATGTGACCAGTTGTGTGGCTCTTGGTGGTTTAAATTTTGTTTTTTAATGCTCATAATTATGTGTAACCACTCTTTCAGAAATGGGCAATGGACTAAAGGTTGAATAAACTATACGAATCCTCGTATTTTTCCATGATTTTAGTAGGCGTGGCGTAGCATTGCTGGAATATCCCTTTAGCAGCGCTCTTTCCTCACACTGACATGACTTTGAAACTGGAGCCACAGAAAGCATGCAGGAAGTCAGCAGTCTGAAAGAAGCACGATCCAGCACCAAAACACACGCGTGTGGTGTCGATAAATGCATTTCTTGTCGCTAACTGGATTAAAACGTTCGACTGCGCAAAACCCGGTTAAAAAAAG
>CM060337.1:24334181-24344181 GCA_030674155.1 Stramonita haemastoma
AATCTGCCAGTTTTTTTCTCATAAAACAACATGCATTATTCCTTAATCTTCTCAGTTTTTATAACACAACATGTCCAAACTTCCTTCTTGTCATAACGTATGATTAGAAGCGAGGAGGAGGAGTAATATCTATCTACCCAAAGAGCCAGTATCCATTAGCTGCGGGGCATAAGACACACCTGGGCACCTGGGTTTATTCAGGTGAGAAAGGAAGATGGAGAAGACTGTCTGTAGGCTAATCATCAGAGCCAGTCTAATCCTCACATCACACAGCAGGAATCGTAGCCAATCTCCTCATCTCCCTCTACCAGCTTTTGGGGACAGGGGAGCAAGCAGGCGTGAACCGGTCTGATAGACTGTAGGTAGATTTATACGTGTGATTTGTCTACAGGTTTGGTTTTTTATTAATCAGGATTTTTTTTGCAGTAGTGTAGTTTACCTGTCTTTCCAAAAAAAAAAAAAAAGAACCCAAAGTTTTTTTTTAATGTGTTATGTAGTCTGTTGTTTGTTATTGAAAGTTTTTTTTTTTTCGTTATGTTGTTTTTGATTAAACAGTTATGCATATATCTATAATACATATATTGTATTTATTATAATATATATATATATATATAATCTGCCAGAACAAAGAAATAATCAGAAAATGTTATGCATGTATAGATATATAGATATGTAATCCATCCATCCATCCATCCATCCATCCATTCATACATGCATATGCATACATATTTTTACAGAAATATTGCAGTAAACCAGACATATCAACAGACAAAAAAACCCACAAAACAATATTGAAAGTATGACTGAAGCACAAACAGATATTTATTTATTCTTTTATATCGAGGATAACAGAATAAGCAACATGTGCTTTTTTTCATCCGGTCCCCGTGTGTATGCAGTTTTTGTAAATATTGTCATCTGTTCCCACCGGCACACGATGGCCTACTCTTACGAAAAGCGGAACAGGATTTAACGTGTACGCAAGATGTTCTGCGTGCGTTCGCACACGGGCCCTCGGTTTAAAGTCTCATCCGAAGGACTTTTGGGGAGAGTGGAGTCAGCACTGATGTTAACTCCAGGAAGAAAATTTCCTCGACCGGATTCGAACCCGGGTCTTCAAATTGCGAGCGCAATGTTCTGACCACTAGGCTATCCGCCTCCCCTGCCTCGGTGATAAGATCATCGTCTGACCATGCCACGGCAAAATATCTCCATCCCAGTGAATACGCTCATGATAAGATCAATAAACAGTGCAGACACATTATCAAAATCTTTTCCTCAAAAGAAATGGTGTTTACGTATCATATCTTAAAGAAAAGATTTTCTTACTCTATATATTCAACCCTGACTGATATATTTCATGTTAAAATGTCTGTTTGCTTTGTATTTCTAAAAAAAAAAAAAAAGCGCTCATAACGACACCATTCAGTTGCAAATGCTCTAAGATTGTTGGCAATTTCTTGCGCTGTGATGTTTCATATATCAAATATATCATGCAACTGTACTTGGAAGAGTGCCACATTTGGTACATTAAAAAAAAATGTGCGTCTACATGTATGTCATTTTGCTAACATTATCATAAAGCAAAAGGTGTTGTCTGTTTTTGTTTTGTTTTTCTTTATCCACCCTAGTCATGAATCTGTTACGCGAAAGCTTTAGGAAATACACATGTATTTTTCAGTTATTTGAATATGTCCAAACAGTTTTTTTACGAGTGTAACACACAGACACAGAAACAGACACACACACACATACACAGAAACAGACAACACTACAGACCACACAACACACACACACACACCACACACACACACACACACACACACACACACACACACACACACACACCACACCACACCACACACACACACACACACACACACACACCACACCACACACACACACACACACACACACACACACACAACACACACACAACACAACACACACACACACACACACACACACACACACACACACACACACCACACACACACACACACACACACACACACACACACACACACACACACACACACACACACACACACACAACACACAACACACACACACACACACACAACACAACACAACACAACACAACCCCCCCCCCCCTTCCCCCCCTTCCCCACGAACTCTCTCTCTCTCCCCCTCCTCCCACGACACACACATTACCACCACCACATCCACCCCACACACCCCACCTACCCCCCACCCCCCCACCACCACCCCACCCCCACACACACCCACCACCACCATCCCCACCACCCCAACCCCCCACCTCCCCACCCTCACTCCAACTGTACCAATACACTACTACCCACCATCCAGAACTTACCTAGTACAGAGCAAGCAAATCCTTGTGCCAAAGCTTAGGCTAGTATCTATCTCCAGAACTGGTGTCCTGCGACCATCCAGAGTCTAAGAGTCTACTAGTCCTTGTAGCTGGGAAGGCAATCAAGACCCCCATGTGCTAATCCTCATGGGAGGCATTAGGAGGCACTCATCAGTTCCCCACTTGAATCTTTGAGCACTCAGGTGTCAAAACGAGCCTCGCCTGAATGGGCACACGAGTCGTAGGTAACTCATAAAATTCCAATGATGACGAGCGGCTTGTGTCTGTGAGATGGGAATTAGAAACGGTCGTAGTGGTGTGGTGTATATGGGTAGAGGAGAGGAAGAGGAGGAGAAAGAGGAAGAGGTAGGGAGTGGAGAGGGAGAGGAGAGAAGAGGAGAGGAGAGGAGAGGGAGGAGGGAGAGGAGAGGAGAGAGAGAGAGAGGAGAGAGAGAGAGAGAGAGAGAGAGAGAGAGAGAGAGAGAGAGAGAGAGAGAGAGAGACGAGAGACGAGAGAGAGAGAGAGAGAGAGAGTCTGTGTGTCTGTTTGTGTGTGTGCGTACCAAGAAGGCAGAAAATTAGACAAGAAGGAGGTGATAGGAAGAAAAGGTACAAGGCAGAAACGAAGAGTGGGATAGAAAAGAGGAAATGTTAGGCAGAAAATTTCCAGAAGGTGGGGATGCAGTTTATATTGACAGGCCCCCGGTATTTCCAGGGGAATGTTAACACTGAAGGGAAATCTGGTTTCTGAAGTAAACATAGGTGACAGATACGGAAGTGCAAAAGGTATCTTGCTACATATCACTGTACTGGTACTGCACCTTCCTTAGTCTGATACCCTTGAGGTTCACCAAGGTTTTGCGCTCTGAATCACTCATCATGCCTCGTGAGCGACACATACTAAGCGCACGTAAATGAACCCAAGGCAACAAGAAAGCTGTTCCTTGGCAAAATTCTGCAGGAAAAAAGTCAGTCTTCGCAGGGGAACTAGTACGCATGATTGTTTAATACCACTCACAGTGAAAACGAATGAAATCAAAAGAACGAACAAATAAAGTGCGCACACGGACAGGAAAATTAAAGAAATATATATTGAAAACAAAATGAAAATAGTATACAATGGATGGCACTGCTCTTGTGGCGGTATACGGTCCCAAGAGAGAGTAGCCCGATTTTTTTTGAACGGAGAAATCAGCCGTGAATGAAAGATTTGTATAACACGATACAAAGTAATCCATCACTATACAGCAGAAACAATACAATACATGAGAATAAAATACAGGACAATACAATAACTGGACAATACACACAGGACAATACAATACAATGCGATACGACACAGAACAATGTGCCACAGTGCAGTAGAGTACAGTAAAATGTAATACAGTACAACACAACACAATACAATTCACTACAAAAATACCATATTTTACAATACACAGTGCAATACAATACGACACACAGAACGACACAATACATATACACACTGCAATACACAGTACAATACAACACAGTACAGTCCAGTCAACGTTAAGCAGCACTGAGCGTAGTTACCAAGTAAATGGGTGACTGTTTGCGCGCCTTGGCTTCAATACAGTTCCCCCGTTCACCCAGCTGTAAATAGGTAGGTACCTGCCCTCTTTAGGCTCAGGGAAGGTAAAGCCGCAAGGGAGAGGAGATGGGCACCGCCCTCAATATGCTGGCTCCTGGAGAAGCTGAGGTCTCTGACCCCTCGCTCTCCTACGACCGCACAGGTTAAGGGAACACCTTTACCTTATGTATGTCATTGGCGATGCAGTTGTTTTTTTTTCTGACGAACGACACAGAATGTCATTTAATTTAATTTCATTTCATTGTTTATAGCCCCACCGACCTCGAAAGCCATAGCAAGAATCTGATCTTGTATCAATTTCAGCCACTCTTGCAACCTTCAGTTTTAAAATCAATCTCATCTCATTTCTTCAATCTGAACAAAGCATTTAATTTTGTTTCTTCAAAAATAATTAACGTCGTCCTTCTGGACAAAAAAGAACTGACAAAGCACCTTTATTTCTATCATTAATTTTTCTTTTTGAGAGCAATAAAGTCAGATCGTGATGAGGATGCAAGCCATTCCACTTAATTTATCATTCCCGGGTTACCAAAAAAAACCCACCGTAAAAGAGGATAATGAATGCTTTATTGTACAAAGAAGCTAGTAACATGCAATATTGGCAAAAAAAACCCACACGGCATAGTTAACCTCCTGTGCCCATCTCAGCGTACACAATAATATCACTACTGGGCCGCTAGAGCAAAACAACAAAACAGACAAAATGTCGTATGACGTGTGAAATTAAAATATTTGTAAAATTTCCTCAAAAGAAAAGAGCAGAAGAATGGACTGGGAAGGCAAAAAAGCAAAAAAAAAAAAAAAGTAAGAGAGATGATGGAAAGGTGAGGAAAACCACAGAAACAAAGAAAAGGATAGAAAAGAGGAAATTCTGGCACAGCATTTCCGGAGGGTGGGGTGGATCGGTGGTCTAGGAGGTAACGCACCTGCTAGAAAGCGAAAAGTCTGGGTCCGGAGTGTGTAGTGGTTCGAATCCCGTTTGGGCCCAAAACATTTCTCCCCATCCATTAAACCATGAGTTGTGGTCTGGGTGCTAAGTCTTTTGGATGAGATGATAAACCGAGGTCCCGTGTGTTACACATTTTTATTTGGCGCACGTAAAAGAACCCACAGCAACAAAGGGGGTTGTCCCTGGCAAAGTTCTGTAGAAAAAAGTCACTCTGATAGGGAAACAAATACAGTTGCAGACAGGAAAAGAAGAAGAAAAAAAAAGGATAGCGCTGCACATATGGCGACGCACTCTCCCCGGGGAGAGCAGTCCGAATTTCACACAGAGAAATCTGCTGTGACATAAAGTGTTGGTATAAAATAAGATAAATGAAATGTTATATAATTATGTTATGGGACGGTAAGTAGATTACCTCCCATGCGATCAGAGCCCTGTCGCAGCGTTGTGTTACTGAATCGGGACACACACTGTAAATTGTGGATACTTTGTTTCCTTGGGTGGTGGTCGAACACGCTCCATAGCATACATTTCGCCGTCATGGTGAAAGGTAGAATTTATGCAACCTCTTTTTTTAGAGGTCTGTCCTCTGCCGTACAGTCACCCCAATGGCGGTGCCGCGGTCTCATTCAATATATATGTAACAGAGTGGACATTGGGACAATTAGTATCAAATTGTAAGGACAGTGAACTTCACACACTTTCTACAAATACCTCTCAGATGTCCTATGAAGTGTGTTCCAACTGATAAAACAGTAATGACTTCACACACTGTCAAGGCCAGATCCGCGCTCAGAACATACGCTTGACCAGATAGTGGTATGAACAAAATTGTCAACTGGTATCAAACAGTAAGGACAGTGAACTTCACACACCTTTGTCTAAGGCCAAGATCACAACACTGCAGAATGGCTCAGAACATACGCTTGACCAGATAGTGGTATGAACAAAATTGTCAACTGGTATCAAACAGTAAGGACAGTGAACTTCACACACCTTTGTCTAAGCAAGATACAACACTGCAGATGGGCTCAGACCATAGGCGTAACAATATATTGGTATGAACTAATTGCCAAAGCCTACATCAAAATGTGGCGGTAAAGGTAAAAGTGTCCCATAACCTGTGTGGTCGTAGGGAGGAAGCATCAGAGACCCTCAGCTTTCCAGGCGTCAGCATTTGAGGGCGGTGCCCATCTCCTCTACCTGGCTGCTTTACCTTCCCTGCCCTAAAGAGGGCAGGTAACATTTACAGCTGGTGAACTGGGGGACTGTACTGAAAGCCAAGGTCGCACAATGATCACCCATCCACTTGGTAAGCACACTCGATACCGCTTAACATTGGTTGGGGAAGGGAGTGTTCTGACCACTAAGTCTATCCCGTCTCCTCGTTGTTATACATGTTGTTATAGACGTTACTTGAAACTGTTTCATCCATGACAATTTCCTAGCGTAACCGCCTGGACTCTCCATTTAAGAAGAAAAAAATTGTCTGAAGTCAGAAGAAAGCTGCCTGTAAGGTGAGATTCTTGGAAAAAGCTGCGCGCGCGCGCACACACACACACACACACACACACACACAACACACACACACACACACACACACACACACACACACACACACACACACACACACAACACATAAACTTTCATCCAGTGCGTACTTGTAGTCTCACAAAGATTCTCAGATGAGAAGAGTGAGTCAGAGTGCCTGTAATATTTAAGTTTTGGGTGACAACCCAGACCAATCTATGCCCTTCGTGGGCATCCTTAAGTCTGGGAAGACTATGCATTTGCGCGCTCTAGGTGTTTACTCTGGTACAGAATCGGTTGTGGCTGGCCAGTCCGACACGGGAATGACTGACAGTTCCCTATGGCAGAGGGCACAGATGAAGTCTGACGTGGTTCGTCTGTCTACCTGTCGTCGAACGCTCAGACAGCAAGTATTGTAGTCTGTCATATGAGCAAAAAATGCGCTGCGCTGTTGTAATGCACTTGAAGAGTCAAGCCCAGCGGATCCGACTTCGGCGTGGGAGAGAATTGCTCTCTGTTAGGTCTTCAGAAGGCTGAAAAGGAGGTGACAGAAAGAAAAAAATAAGGCAGAAGGATAGAAAAGAGGAAATTTTAAGGACAGAATTTTTCATAAGGTCGAGATGCTGTTTATACTGACAGACACCTCAGGCAACCCCAAGGGGTAGGTAGGAAATGAAGTCAAACTTAGCCATACCCCCCAGCAGCCAAGTATTTGCCCATGACTGTCATGTACCTATGAAAAACACATGATGCCATTTTTCAGTGCCGCGTGAAGGGTTTTATACAGTGAATGAGTAGCTAGCTAAAACCTGCAGTATAAAAAAAAAACCCATCAAGGTTTGTTATCGTTTTGCCATTAACTTTTCTGTTGTTGTCAGTGGTGTTAAAGTAGAAACTGAGGGATTATTTCATGTGTAAAACTTACTGTGCTCTAATCGTGTTTTTTTTTTTTCTCTTCCAGAGTTTTTGTTGTTTTTTGTTTGTTTGTTTTGTTTGTTGTTTGTTTGTGTGTGTGTGTGTGTGTGTGTGTGTGTGTGTGTGTGTGTGTGTGTGTGTGTGTGTGTGTGTGTGTGTGTGTGTGTGTGTGGTGTGTCTGTCGTGTTGTCTGTGTCTGTCTGTCTGTCTCTGTCTGTTGTCTCTGTCTGCTGTGTCTGTCTGTGTGTAATCGTTGCTATGCCTGCTCCTTTTCTCTCCCACCCCCCACCCCACCCCACAACCACTCTTAGATCGTTTAAACAGGAAGACACACACACACAATTTATCGCAACCTTCTTTTCTTCCTTCCTTCTATTCGTGATCACTGCTTGTAGATAAATCGTGCCAGCCTGGTGTGTGTGTGGTTTTTGAAATTTTTTTTTTAGCTAGTCTGATTTACTGTTTTACCTGTTCTCCTGTCTACACAGGTGAAAATCCATTGCCTTGTTGTGCAGGCTGAGTTTCCTTGAAGGAGATTAGCTTTTTCCAAATTCAGGGTTAATCCTCTCTGCATGACTCCTGCCTACGCAGTTGTGTGTGTGTGTGTGTGTGTGTGTGTGTGTGTGTGTGTGTGTGTGTGTGTGTGTGTGTGTGTGTGTGTGTGTGTGTGTGTGTGTGTGTGTGTGTGTGTGTGTGTGTGTGTGTGTGTGTGTGACCTCTCCTGGCCAGCTCGTGGTTTATTTCCCCTTTGACATTGGCCTCACACTTGCTTCCACTGGCACTAATTTTAGATACAGCTTTACCCCCCCCCCCTTTTTTTTTTCACTTTCATTCAACAGTTTTAGATACATTTTTGGGGGTATCTTTACTCCTCATCTTTTAAGACCATTTTTTTAACCCCTTTCGTCACTCATCAGTGTTTCATCAGTTCCCACATTTTAATTTAGGGTAGATACAGGTTTTACCACTGTGTCACTATTTATGTTTCAGATCAGTTTAACCACTTTGTGTCACTATTAGTTCAATACAGTTTTACACTTTTGTGTTCACTATTAGTGTTTCAGATACAGTTTTACCACTTTGTGTTCACTATTTAGTGTTTCAGATACAGGTTTTACCACTTTGTGTTCACTATTTAGTGTTTCAGATACAGGTTTTACCACTTTGTGTTCACTATTTAGTGTTTCAGATACAGGTTTTACCACTTTGTGTTCACTATTTAGTGTTTCAGATACAGGTTTTACCACTTTGTGTTCACTATTTAGTGTTTCAGATACAGGTTTTACCACTTTGTGTTCACTATTTAGTGTTTCAGATACAGGTTTTACCACTTTGTGTTCACTATTTAGTGTTTCAGATACAAGTTTTACACTTTGTGTTCACTTTAATAGTGTTTCAGATACAGGTTTTACCACTTTGTGTTCACTATTTAGTGTTTCAGATACAGGTTTTACCACTTTGTGTTCACTATTTAGTATTTCAGATACAGTTTTACACTTTGTGTTCACTATTTGTATTTCAGATACAGTTTTACCACTTTCTTACCGTCCACTCAACAGGGTTTAAGGTACAGTTTTTACCATTAAAAAAAATGACGCAACAGTGTTTCAGATACAGGTTTGCCGCTAATGTGTTTTGGTTTTGGTTTAAGTTGACGACTGTGGATATCTTTTTTGTTGTCGAACCTTCAACAGCAACTATTATTGTCTGTCGTATGAGTGGAAACGTGTTGCGCTGCCGTTAAGCGCCTGACAAGTCAGGCCCAGAGCATTCGGACTTTGGCATGGAGAGAACTGAAACTCAAAATCCAAACCCCACCGGAGACTGGAAAAAAATATTAAAAATAGACAAGAGGATGTGACAGAAAGAAAAGGAACAGTCAGAAGCAAAGAGAGTGATAGAAAAGAGGTTTTTCCTAGAACAGAATTTCCTGAAGGTGGGGATGCTATTTATACTGACAAGCCCCCACTCAAGGGATTATTGTTTGATACTTCTGTTTATGGCGCTGATTTACTCATAAATTGTTCCAACAGTCAGCTATCTGTACGCTTGATACAATAATTATGAATCTATAATTTCGACAACAATGTCCAGTAATTCATTCCACCTGAGGCGGGTGGATGATGGTGGGGGGGTGGGGTGGATGAAGGGAGGTTTAGGGAGGTGAACAACTTTGTCTGTAAGTAGAGTACACCCCTACTTTCTTATGTAGCATCAGATCTTGATAAGTTTAGTACTAACCACGTATTCTAAAGCAATTTTCACTTTGTCGTTTAAAAAAAAAAAATCGAAGAAAATGAAGAGGATCTGTGACTGTTGTTAATATCGCCCTCATTACAATTTTGTCTTCAACACTATTATGCATATTGCATCCCGAAAAAAATCTAATGTATCAAACAGTATAAGAGTAGCATCATTATTATGTTTGGTAAAGAAAACAATGGCAAGGAGAGTCAGTGGTAAGACACTCGCTTTTCCCCCAAGTTAAGGTTCATGCAGCATTGAAACGGTTAGCAAATCGAGGGTGACCCCTTTCGCGCCTTGAATTCAGCACAAGTCCCCTAGTTCACCTGCTGTCAATGGTACCTACCCTCTTTTAGGCCAGGGAAGGTAAAGCAGGGAGAGAGAGAGAGAAGAGAGAGGAGAGAGAGAGAGGAGAGAG
>CM060337.1:24351681-24354181 GCA_030674155.1 Stramonita haemastoma
GTCTCTTGGCCTTTACGGCTTTGGACGCGAGCGTGGCCGAGGTTCAGGTGTTTTTTTGAGGAGGCCCCGGCGCTAGCTCTTTCAGCAAAAGTTCGGACAGTAGTAGTGTGTCCAGCCAGAATTCTCCTTTTGATGGTCACAGCTCTCCTCCCTCTTCTTCCATCTTACCCTACCCCACCTCCCATATACCACTACCACCACCACCATACATCGCATCACCTAAAAAAAAGTTCTGCTGCAAGCCCCAAGTCGTCGGCTGAGTCTGAGTCGTCGTCTTGTTTTCCTTGGTCAGTAAGTGAGTGATGTGTAGTAGTTATTATTAGTCTACCTGTTTTTTGTTTTTTTTGTTTTTGTTTTTCTTTCTTGGAGAGTTGAGAATTTGGAGAGAGAGAGAGAGAGAGAGAGAGAGAGAGAGAGAGAGAGAGAGAGAGAGAGAGAGAGAGAGAGAGAGAGAGAGAGAGAGAGGAGAGAGAGAGAGAGAGGAGAGAGAGAGAGAGAGCAAAACATTACGTTCCTAAGTTTTTTTGTTGTTGTTGTTTTGTTGCAGGCGGAGCTGGGTTTGTTTTTTTTAGATGCTGGCTTTCATCTTTGTTTGTTTGTTTGTTTGTTTGTTTACTTTTCCCCCCAGAGTCCTTGTTTGTTTGTCTCAGTTCCTTGTTGGCGTCTTTGTTTTTACTTCTGTTGTTGTTTATGTTTGTTTCTTTGTTCGTTTGGTTGTTTTCGTTTAGTTTTCTTTTTCTTTCGGCATTGAAATTAGGACAAGAGGCACATTGAACCATGTTGTCATGGAGTTTTTTGGGTGAAACTGTCCAAGCAGGACTGACAAGAAATAAAGGTTGCATGCACAGAGAGAGAGAGAGAGAGAGAGAGGAGAGAGAGAGAGAGAGAGAGAGAGAGAGAGAGAGAGAGAGAGAGAGAGAGAGAGAGGAGAGGAGAGAGAGAGAGAGAGAGGAGCAAAACATTACGTTTTCCTTATGTGGACTAAAAGTAATCTTTGATTTGGCATTGTACTCATATATTGCACATAAATCAGATACTTGGTTTTTTGTTGTTTAGAAATGCCATTTTGTTAAACTGATCACAGATAAAATTAAGACATTGCTTAAAGTAGAGAAATATTAAAGAACACACACACACACACACACACACACACACACACACACACACACACACCACACACACACACACACACACACACACACACAGCACACACAGAATTGAAAGAAACAGATGGACAAAAATCAAGTGTTGCGTTTATCCATTTTTAGTCTAGATCTATATCTTTTCATAGTTTTAATGTGCTGCTTGAATATTGTTTTTGTTTTTAGTTGTTCTGGGATTTGTTTTTCTTTATGCGTTACTTTGCCTAGCTTTTTGGGTACTTCTGGTTGTATTGTTTGAAATCAGTATTTTGATACACAAATTAAAAAAAAAAAACCCAACACGCATCTCTTTACTTTTCAGCTCTCATCTCTCATCACATACACCCCCTCCTTTCGTCTAATATCACATTAAGTGAACAGACGTAAAAATGAACACACACATAGTATTAAATGTATGTGATATTATTGTGTTCACTCATGAAATGTCTTTTCAAGGTGTTTACCCCCAAAGAGATGTTCGTCAGCCAATATTGGCATTTTCCCCCCCAGATCCGACTATAAATTTGTCAGTTTAAAGAGGAGAGAGAGAGAGAGAGAGGAGAGGAGAGGAGAGAGAGAGAGAGTGAGAGAGAGAGAGAGAGAGAGAGAGAGAGAGAGAGAGAGAGGGAGACAGACAGACAGACAGAGACGAGAGACAGATTGACAGAAACAGAGAGACAGAGACAGACAGACAACAGACAGAAAGACAGACAGATAGAAAAAATCTTGCAAAACATGCAGAACATCTTGCGCACACGTTAAAACCCATTCTGCTTTTCAGAAGAGTAGGCCATTGTGTGCGGTGGGAACGAATGACAAGTCTCCAAAACTGAATACACACGGGGACTAGATGTAAAACAGCAAATGAGTGTTTATTCCATCACCCTCGAAATAAAAGATTAAAAACACAGAGAGAGAAGAGGAAAGACAGAGACAGAGAGACAACGAAACAGACAGACAAAGACAGAGAGAGACAGACAGACAGACAGAGACAGACAGACAGACAGAGAGACAAGAGAGAGAGAGAGACAGAGAGAGAGAGACAGAGAAGAGAGAGAGAGAGAGAGAGAGAGAGAGAGAGGAGAGAGAGAAGAGAGAGAAGAGAGAGAGAGAGAGAGAGAGAGAGAGGAGAGAGAGAGACAGAGAGACAGGACAGACAGAAGACAGACAGACAGACAGACAGACAGACAGACTGACAGACAGACAGACATAGTCAGAGATACACAGAGATACACACACACACACACACACACACACACACACACACACACACACACACACACACACACACACACACACACAATACAGAGGGACCACACACACGCAGATAGAGATGGCTCACCATGACAAGATCGTGT
>CM060337.1:24359181-24371681 GCA_030674155.1 Stramonita haemastoma
TCAGATGGTGTATTAATTATAATGCTGAGAAACATTATAATATACTTTGAATAATTCAATATTTCAATGTCATTCAATTCCTCTCTTTGTATACAATCCTTTAAGAGCAGGACGGGATAGCTCAGTGGTCAGAGCACTCGCTTTCCCCAAGCCAATGTTATTAACCAGCATCGAGCTTGGTTACTAACTGAATGCGTGACTGTTTGCGCGCCTTGGCTTTAGTACAGTTCCCCAGTTTACCCAGCTGTAAATAGGTACCTGCCCTCTTTAGGGTCAGGGAAGGTAAAGCAGCGAGGGAGAGGAGATGGGCGCCGCTGTAAATATGCTGGCCCCTTGAGAAGCTGAGGTCTGTGATGCCTCGCTCCTCTACGACCATATAGGTTATGGGACACCTTTACCTTTAAGAACAGGACAATCAAAAAGTAAGGATTACCAAAAATAATTATAGTAGTCTTGATCCATGCATGCACAGTTGTGAATAATGAAAGAGATAACTTGCAAGATGAGTTTTTGCTTTTAAAAATTCACATTTTGACATAATTATTATAATTTATTTCCTTCAGGCGGAGTGAGAAGCACTACGTGCTGACATGCCCACATGGAAGACTTTGGGAAACATATTATCATAAAAAGTTATCACTGTATGATATGCGCATGCACACACACACACCACACAGACTCACACACACACACACACACACACACACACACACACACACACACACACACACACACACACACACACAACACACACACACACACACACACACACACACACACACACACACACACACGCGCGCGCGCGCGCGCGCGCACGCTATCGTGTGCTGGTGGGAACAAATGACATTTACAAAACTGCAATCACACGGGGACTGGATGTAAAAAAGCACAAGGGTGCTTATCCCATTATCCTAGATATAAAAGAATAAAATAAAAAAAAGTAAATAACCACACACACACACACACGCGCGCGCACATGCACGCACGCACTTCGGATGATTATATACCGATGTCCCGTGTGCGAACGCACGGAGAACATCTTACATTGAAACATGTTCCGCTTTCGGAAGAGTAGGCCATTGTGTGCCGGTGGAAACGGATAACAGACACACAGACAGACACACAGACAGACAGAGATACACCTGCAGACACACAGTAACACCAGAAATATACCTTAGTTTTGACCCCCTTAACAAACCACAACCCCTTAAGTTAAGGTGTTCCTTAATGAACCAGCAAAAAAAAGAGATGCAATATTGTTTTGTTATCATGAAAAGAAACAATAGCCTAACACAAAACAAACACAAAAAGAAACAAAAGCCTAACTGCCACAGAGCGTATATAGGAGTAGCGCAAGAGTACCCACGGTTATCTAGGTCTCTCGCTGATGATCGAAGCTTGGTGCTATTTGTATTTTGTACCACTTTATGTCACAGCAGATTTCTCTACGTGAAATTCGGGCTGCTCTCTCCGGGGAGAGCGCGTCGCCACAAGTGCAGCGCATACTCATTAAAAAAAAAATTCCTGCATGCAACTGTATTTGTTTCCCTATCAGAGTTTTTTTTTTTCTACAGAATTTTGCCTGGGTCAACCCCCTTGTCGCCGTGGGTTCTTTTACGTGCGCTAAATAGTGATGTGTAACACACGGGACCTCGGTTTATTATCATCTCATCCGAAAGACTAGCGCCAAGACCACCACTCAGGGTGTAATGGATAGGGGAAAAGTTTTGGGGCCCAAACAGGGGGTACAAAACCACCGCACACTCTGCCGACCCGGACTTTTTTGCTTTCTAGGCAAGCAAGAAGGCGTGTTACGTAACACCTAGACCACCGATCCATATTGTCATTTATTCAGAAACGGGTATTATAACCCAGGACTTTGCTGGTGGTCCATCACAAATAATACCCAGGATCACACTGTGGCTGTCAAAACAAAGGAAGCTGATTGGCACCGAGAGTGACAGCTGTTGCCCCCCCCCCATCCCCCACCCCACACACCCATCTCCTCTTTTTCACCACAACCACCCACCCAGCCCCAGGCCATTTCTTTCAGTGTCTAAAATGTCAAAAACATGCGTGGAAACCTGTTAGGAAGAGTCCAGATGATGCTGTTGAGGCTATTCGCGAGGGCTATTGAGGGTATCGACTCAAACATGGGAGCTGATGCTTTCCGGCTAGGGGTTGATCGAATGTCTAAAGTGCGTTGCAGCTATGATAAAGGGGGGTAGAGGGGGTGGGGTGGGGAGAGGGATTTTCTTCGTAAAACTTGCAGTCATGAAATTTTGAAGGTGAAGTACATTGGATTTGTGAAAGTGTACTTATGTTGCAACTCAGCTCTGAAAATAATGGTTTGTGTATGTCTGTGTGTGTCTGACCTTTACTTGTTATGTTAACGAATTGACAGACAGATCCAATGTGGTCTCTGTGGTCGGCAAGGTTTTAAACCGAATGATTGGGTGTGTATTTATTTATTTCATTTATTCTATTCTTTCATATCGAGGATAATGGAATAAGCACTCATGTGCTTTTTTCAACCAGTCCCCGTGTGTATGCAGTTTTGTAAATATTGTCATCTGTTCTCACCGGCATACAATGGCCTACTCTCACGAAAAGCGGAACAGGATTTAACGTGTGCGTAAGGTGTTCTGCCTGCGTTTGCACACGGGGGCCTCGGTTTACAGTCTCATCCCAAAGACTTTTGGGGAGAGTGGAGTCAGCACTGATGTTAACTCCGGGGGAAAAAATCCCCTCGAACGGGAATGGAACTCGGGTCGTCAAATTGCGAGCGCAATGTTCTGACCACTAGTCTATCCTGTCCCCTAAATTGATTCTGTGCAGGGTTTGTTGCTGTCTCTGTGTTTCTGTGTGTCTGTAGATGTATCTGTGTGTGTGTGTGTGTGTGTGTGTGTGTGTGTGTGTGTGTGTGTGTGTGTGTGTGTGTGTGTGTGTGTACGTGTGTACGTGTGTACGTGTGTACGTGTGTAGCTACATCTATGGGGGTAGAGGCATCTATGTTCTTTGTAAATCTTATTTGATTTTTGCTGTAGTACCTTGGTACGAATACTTCCGCAAACTCCTTGGTATCTCACACAGGGATCACATCCCTAATGAGGAAGTGTAAACCAGAATACCAAAAACCATTGTACCATAGAAAAAGCACCTGACTCCGTGAAATAAACGCGAACTTAAGTGGTACGAGCACGTCACACTAACATCTGGACTGGCCAAGACAGTCCTACAGGGAACAGTAAAAGGAGGGAGAGAAGAGGCAGACAGAGGAAACTGATGGGGAGACAACATCAGAGAGTGGACTGGCTTGGGGTGGAACGATTTGCAAACAGAAAGCAGAGGTCCGTAGGGAGTGGAGGAAGCTGGTTGCATTATCTTCATTGGTGTCCCCTAGGGTCCGCGGGACTACGAGATAGTGTGAAGGTGAAAGTGAAGACCATGGTACCTGGATTTATTATTTTTGCTTTCTCAGAAAGACTGTCCACACTTTTTCGCTTTTCAAAGAGTGGTGGAATAGGTTAGATGAGTTGAAAGCATCCTCATCGTCATATTGAGAACCAAGCAAAAAAGGAAAAAATTGTCAAAGAACAAAACAAAAACTATAGAAACAAGCAAGCAAATAAACAAAACACAAAAAAATCTAAGCAAAGTAAAAAAGTCACAGATAAAACTGGCTACACAAAAAGAGATAGATTTTTTTTTGCTGATCGGTAAGGAGTGCGACCCCCTCCCCTTCTTTACTCTTCCTTTTTATCCACAGGCTGTCGTTACAGCCCTGCTGTGAGCTTGTGTGGTGTCGTTACAGCCCTGCTGTGTCTTTGTGTGGTGTCGTTACAGCCCTGCTGTGTCTTTGTGTGGTGTCGTTACAGCCCTGTTGTGCCCCGGTGTGGTGTCGTTACAGCCCTGCTGTGTCTTTGTGTGGTGTCGTTATAGCCCTGCTGTGACCTTGTGTGGTGTCGTTACAGCCCTGCTGTGTCCTTTAGCTCTTGTGTGGTGTCGTTACAGCCCTACTGAGTCAATCCAATTCGTGTGTGGTGTCAGTTACAGCCCTGTTGTGTCTTTCATGAACAGATGACAAGATTTACAAAACTGCATACACATGAGGACCGGATGTAAAAAAAACCCCACACCGTGTGCTTATTCCATTATCCTCGATAGAAAAGAATAAATAAATAATAAAAATCAAGAAATAAATATTTCTTGTATGGGGTGTCGTTACAGCCCTACTGTGTCCTTGTGTGGTGTCGTTACAGCCCTGACAGTTCAAACTAAACACCCATTGACCCTTCAGTCGAGTGGCTTAGACCGTTAAACTTCATCCCCTTTGGGTTCATGCAGTAGTGGGTTCGAATCTCGGTGGTGTCTCGTGGGATTCGAATGATCTTCTGGGTCAACTTCAAATGCAGACCTGCCAGTGCATTAGTTTACTTCGTGTACACATGTACATATGCAGAAGATCACATAATTATGCATGTTAAAAATCTCGTAATTCCTGTCAGCGTTCGGTGGGTTATGGAAACACATGGTGTTTATGGTGGGGAAAAAAACGGTCACATAGGCAAAATCTCACCATTGGTGAACCTCAGAGCTCTAGATCTAAAAAACACACACATACAAAATCCATGTCAGGAAGTGGTGTGTGATGTGTTTGTGTTGTGTGTTGGTGTGTGTGTGTGTGTGTGTGTGTGGTGTGTGTGTGTGTGTGTGTGTGTGTGTGTGTGTGTGTGTGTGTGTGTGTGTGTGTGTGTGTGTGTGTGTTGTGTGTGTGTGTGTGTTGTGTGTGTGTGTGTGTGTGTGTGTGTGTGTGTGTGTGTTGTGTGTGTGTGTGTGTGTTGTGTGTGTGTGTGTTGTTGTGTGTGTGTGTGTTTGTGTGTGTGTGTGTGTGTGTGTGTGTGTGTGTGTGTGTGTGTGTGTGTGTGTGTGTGTGTGTGGTGTGGTGTGTGTGTAGTGTGTGTGTGTGTTGTGTGTTGTGTGTTGTGTGTGTGTGTGTGTGTGGTGTGCGCGCGCGCGCGCGCGTGTGTGTGAATGTGTGTGTTTAGGTGTGTGTGTGTGTGTGTGTGTGTGTTTAGGTGTGTGTGTGTGTGTGTGTCTAGGGGGCGGGGTGCACACGTGCTCATGCTGCCTAGGTGTAAGTACTCTAATATGCTAAAAAAAAAAATCCCCAAACAAAACAACAACCAAAAAAAAAAAAAACAAAACCCAAAGAAAAAGATGTGAACACGGAGCAATACACTCCCTAATAGCTGTCTGGACTGCACAGGAAAGATTCGTGATTATCTTCATTAATACATTAGAGGAGCATTAACTGTCCTACTTAAAAAAACAAAAAACAAAACGCCCCCCCCAAAAAAACAACAACAACACAAAAACAAACAAAACAAAACAAAAAAACACTAAGAAACCCAACAAAACAAAACAAAACACAAATACAAAAACAAAACATACTGGTAATCAATAAAAATGTTGCATCTACCAGCAAATTGGTACTAATGACATTCTATAAACACACACAACACACACACACACACACACACACACACACACACACACACACACACACACACACTAAGTGCTTATTCCATAAGCACATGAGTGCTTATTCCATTATCCTCGATTATAAAGAATAAAAGAATATAAATAAATAAATAAATAAATAAATAAATAAATAAATAGATAACACACACAACAGCACACACATACATAACACACAACACAACAACAACACAACACAACACACACACAACAACACACACACACAACACACACACACACACACACACACACACACACACACACACACACACACAACACACACACACACACACACACACACACACACACAACACAACACACACACACACACACACACAACACAACACAACACACACAACACAACACAACACACACAACACAACACAACACAACACACACACACACACAACACACACACATACACACACAACACACACACAATCACCCCCCCCCACACACACACACACACAACGCACACACAAACAAACACACACACACACACACACACATACAACACAACACATACAACTTATTATTGCACCTCTTCCTCTCCTCATTAGGTTCTCTTCCACACTAATTTCCTACCTATAAGACAAGTACCAAGATAAAAAGAAAAATCGGCCAAAGAACAAGAAGGCTTGGGTTTTATTTATCTGATTTGTTTGTCGATTGCTGTCTACTGTTTCTCCCCTGCCAAAGGCCACAGTGCCAGATTGCTCATAGATGCCTCTGGATATTGTTTCTTGATCGTACACTTCTTGGTTGCTAGCATCGAGGAAAAATGATTCAGGTTTTTTTTCTGTTTTTGTTTTCCTTCAAGATTTGTTTTTTTTCTTTTTTTCTATTTTTTTACTTTTGTGGGGGTGTATATATATAATATATATAAATATATTTATTTATATACATATATGTATACATGTATATGTATCTATCTCTCTATATATGTATATGCATATATATATAATACATAATATATAGAGAGAGACTGTGAAATATGAACAGATAGAGACCATGAAATATGAACAATTCAAGAATGAATATATATATATATATATATATATGTATAATATATATATATATATATATATATATATATATATATATATATATATATATATATATATATAAAAGAGAGAGAGAGAGAGAGAGAGAGAGGAGAGAGAGAGAGAGAGAGAGAGAGAGAGAGAGAGAGGAAGAGAGAGAGAGAGAGAGAGAGAGAGAGAGAGAGAGAGAGTCTTCATCTGTTCATATTTCATTTCCATAGTCTCTTTTTTGTATAGGTGTGTACATTCTATGTCTGTTTACATTTTGTATCTGTTTACATTTTGTACATTTTGTGTGCTATAGTTTTACATATTCGATATGTTTATACTGTATATCTCTGTATACAAGGGCTTGGATTTGTTCGCTTTACAAGAAACAGCGCTACACAAATACTATGCATGATAATAATAATTAATAATAATAATAATAATAATAATAATAATAATAATAGTAATGATAACAACAACAACAACAACAACAACAACAACAACAACAACAACAACAACAACAACAACAACAACAATAATAATAATAATAATAATAATAATAATATAATAATAATAATAATAATAATAATAATAATAATAATTACTGGAGTCATATTGTATAATCTGTGTATTGTGTATATATCTTTCTATTCTACTTTTGTCTATATTCATTATTTCATTATGTTTTACACATCACGTTTATATTCTGTACCTGTTTCTATTCTATCTCTTTATATTCTATATTCGTTTATATTCTATATCTGTTTATATTTGGGAGACGGGATAGCCTAGTGGTCAGAACATTGCGCTGGCAATTTGACGACCCGCGTTCGATTCCCATTCGAGGGGATTTTTCCCCTGGAGTTAACATCAGTGTTGACTCAACTCTCCCCAAAAGTCCTTCGGATGAGACTATAAACCGAGGATCCTTGTGCGAACGCACGTAGAACATCTTGCGCACACGTTAAATCCTGTTCCGCTTTTCGTAAGAGTAGGCTATTGTGTGCCGGTGAGAACAGATGACAAGATCTACAGAACTGCATACACACGGGATTGGATGTAAAAAAACAGCGCTGAGTGCTTATTCCATTACCCCTTGATATAAAAAATAAATAAAAAAAATAATATATTCTTTATCGGTTTATATTCTAGATCTGCTTTGTACTCTACGTACTACTCAGCCTGCCCTCTGACGGTGGGAACGGATGACAACATTTCCAAAACTGCATACACACGGGGAATGGATGTAAAACAACAACAACAACAACACATGAGTGCTGCTTATTCCGTTATCCTTGACATAAAAGAATAAATAAATACATAAATAAGTAGAAAATATTTGTGGAGTCACAACAAGCTAAAGCTCAACTCTACTTTGATGAAGCATTGTGCATCCTTCTCTCTGACTAGAATAATCACCTTGTGGAATTCAGCAAATATGTTTTTTTAATATTCAAAGCAGACTACCAGTCTGACACATAAGCCACAGAAACACCCAAGAAAAGAGATGTTCGTGTCCAATATATGGCATGAGTAAATCGTAATCAAAGAAGTTGGAAAAAGTTAAAGAAGAAATGCAGGTAAGAAGAAGAACAATATACAAAGAAGAATGCAAACAAAAATAAGAATGCAAGAATGCGAAGAAGAAGAAGAATTGCAAAGAAGAAGAGAAGAATTGCGAAGAAGAAGAATTGCGAAGAAGAAGAATTGCGAAGAAGAAGAATTGCGAAGAAGAAGAATTGCAAAGAAGAAGAAGAAGAATTACGAAGAAAAAGAATTGCGAAGAGAAGAAGAAGAAGAAGAAGAAGAAGAAGAAGAAGAAGAAGAGAAGAAGAAGAAAAGAACAAGAAAAGAACAAGAGGAGAAGAAAAATTGCAAAGAAGAAGAAGAAGAAAAAAAAGAAGAAGAAGAAGAAGAAGAAGAAGAAGAAGAAGAAGAAGAAGAAGAAGAAGAAAAGAACAAGAACAAAGAACAAGAAGAAAGAAGAAGAAGAAGGAAGAAGAAGAAGAAGAAGAAGAAGAAGAAGAAGAAGAAGAAGAAGAAGAAGAAGAAGAAAAGAAGAAGAAGAATTGCAAAGAAAAAAGAAGAAAAAGAAACAGAAGAAGAAAAATAGAAGCAATACATGTTCGAAATGTATACGATCTGTATGGAAAGAATGGGAGAAACGAAAAATATTAAACTCTAGTTACACACAACACACACACCACACACACACACACACACACACACACACACACACACACACACACACACACACACCCCACACCCACACCCACACCCACCCACCCACCCCTCCACAATATGGCGTGACCAACTTCTTGACACTATTTGTTTTCGTCTTGGAATGCAAATGACTTAGACATTGGGCTCCTATTCTCTCCTCTACCCGAACCCAGTGTTCCCAGCTTTTTTCTGTGCAAATGAAACAGACTTCACTAGTGTGACCCTAATCCATTCTCACCACTGTCCTCTGCTGCGCTGCGCAGTGCTGTGCTGTGCTGTGCTGCGCTGCCTGTGCTGTGCTGTGCTGTGCTGTGCTGCGCTGCGCTGTACTGTGCTGTCTGTGCTGTGCTGGATGTACTGTGCTGCGCTGTGCTGTGCTGTGCTGTGCTGCGCTGCGCTGTACTGTGCTGTGCTGTGCTGTGCTGTGCTGCGCTGCACTGTGCTGTACTGTGCTATGCTGCGCTGCGCTGTGCTGTGCTGTGCTGTGCTGCGCTGTGCTGTGCTGTGCTGCCTGCGCTGTGCTTGGGGCTGTGCTGCACTGTGCTGTGCTGCTGTGCTGTGCTGCCTTTTTCTTGCTGTGTATTAGGTCTATATATCTATCTACCTTCTTGGCCCCTTTGTATTGTATATACGCAGCACTCTCTAGCATCATCATTTTCTCTTGAAGTATACAGGTCTATGTTTCATTTGCTTGTTCGTCATCTTGTAGTTCTTTTTTTTTTGCTGTATGTCTTCTTCGTAGTTTTGTTTCTGTGTTCTTGATGTTGGTGTTGTTGTTGTTGGTGGTGGTGGTGGTGGTGGTTTTGGTCTTGTTTGTATTTTTCTTGTTCTTGTTCTTGTTTTCCTTGCATTCTTGTTTTTCTTGTTGTCTGTCTTGTGTTCTTGTTGTTGCTTGTTCTCTTGTTTTGTTGTTCTTGTTCTCCTTGTTGTTCTTGTTGATCTTGTTCTTGTTCTCCTTGTTGTTGTTTTGTTTCTTTGTTTTCTGCCTTGTTGTTGTTGTTGTTGTTGTTTGTTGTTGTTGTTGTTGTTCTTTTCTTCGTTCTTTTCTTCTTCTTCTTCTTCTTCTTCTTCTTCTTCTCTTTCTTCTTCTTCTTCTTCTTCTTCTTCTTCTTCTCTCTTCTTCTTCTCTCTCTTCTTCTTCTTCTTCTTCTTCTTCTTCTTCTTCTTCTTCCTTCTTCTTCTTCTTCTTCTTTTCTTCTTCTTCTTCTTCTTCTTCTTCTTTTCTTCTTTCTTCTTCTTGATGAAGTCCCGCAAGTCTTACCATTCGGCTATTGCGTCCTTCACCCATTCCAATGATCTTTTCCAGCCTCGAACGGGAATCATACTCCGGTCGTCAAATTGCGAATACTTATTCTTGACCACAACAAGCTATCCCGAACACTAGTGTTGTTTGTTGTGTGTGTCTGTGTGTGTGTGTGTGTGTGTGTTGTGTTGTGTGTTCTGTGTGTGTTGTGTGATGTGTGTATGTTGTACTGTGTGTGTCGCGTTTTGTGTGTGTGGTGTTGTGTAGTGTGTGTGTGTTCTGTGTGTGTGTGTGTTGACCAGTCTGGGAGAGGAGGTCAGACCACCCATCCCCCCCACCCCACCCCCCCCCCTACAGTAAAACCATCTTTCCTACCACACACACCCTTAGGGACAGGACGAGTGTCCACCACTCCCTTAACTGTCCTCATCTTTAATGACCAATGCAGGCTATTGCTGCTGCAGGGTTTATAGGGAGCCCTCTGGTTGTGCTTTGGTCATTCCTGGTCATTTCTTGATGCGGGGCTGAACTGGTCACAGCCTTCAGGGGTTATAAACCTTCTCCTTTTCTTTTTTATTTTATTTCCACAAGTTTTTTTTATTTTATTTTTTATTCCACTCACTCCCTGCTATCACTTTTAACGCGTAGGGGAGGTCATTATTCCAGAAGGTGAGTTTCAGGGTGAAGAAGGAAAGGTAACCGATACTGAAACTTCCCCTCCCCCCACCGATCCCCCTCCCCCCCCCTCGCCCTCTTTCCCTCTCATCCCAGAACGACAACAACAACAGTAAATCGGTGGTCTAGAGGTTTTGATTAAATTAATTAATTATTAATAACGGGCCTGTCTAGAAAGCGAAAAGTCGGATCGAAGTGTGCGGTGGTTTGAATCCGGTTTGGGCCTGAAACTGTTCCCCTATCTATTAAGACCATGACTGGTGTGTGTGTGTGTGTGTGTGTGTGTGTGTGTGTGTGTGTGTGTGTGTGTGTGTGTGTGTGTGTGTGTGTGTGTGTGTGTGTGTGTGTGTGTGTGTGTGTGTGTGGTGTGGCTAGTTTTACGGATGAGACGAAAACCGAGATCTTTCTTTGTACTCACATAATTATTTAGCGCACTTTTAAAGAACCCACGGCAACAAGAGAGTTGTCCTGGCAAAATTCTGTTGAAAAAAAAAAGCCACTTGATAGGGAAACAGTTATTGCTGTAGACAGGAAAGAAAAATAAAATAATGGTTGGCACTGCTCTTGTGACGACACATTGCTCTCCGTTCCGGGGAGAGCTAGCAGCCTGAATGTTACGCAGAGAAAGCTGCCGTGACTTAAAGTGGTGTAAAATGTAAACTGTAAACGGTGAGCTCAGGGCGTTGTTATGTAGAAGACTAGCCCAGAACTGAAGTGTACTTTCTTATCCATCAGTTCGGTACTCTACCCACCGAACTATTCTATACAGGATCCTGATCGTATCGCTCCATATTGAGAGAGAGTCAAGTCAAGTCAAGTCAAGTCAAGTCAGTCAAGTCTAGTCAAAAACCACTTTCCTTATCCCCCCTTGAAGGGGAATTACAATACTGACAGGCATATTGATACAAATCATAATCAAAAGACACAAGATAGCTACATTTCTATGGAGAGGAGCAGCCGGAATTTCACGCAGAGAAATCTGCTGTGACATGAAGTGGTATACAATAAAATAAAATAAGATAGAAATAAAATGAAATAAAATAAGATAAAATAAAATAAAATAAATAAAAAAATAAAATAAAATAAAACTACATTTCACATTTGTTCAAGATTTACCGTATTTGTGGTGGCCACTAATGAAATCGTTCCTTCACACAAGAGTTTCTGCTGTCTGAGGGTGGTAGTATGGTTTTTTTTTCTTTTTTTTTTCTTTTGTTTTTTGCAAAAAGATCAACTGGATATCAGTTTCTATCATTCTTTCATCATGCTTGTAGGAAAAGCATACGTGTATCAGTCACTTCAAGAATAATCATTAATTTAGATTGGCCGCCAGGAGGGAAAAGGCAAATGCAAGGCGTATGACACGGACGTCAAAAAGATTATGCATCTTCAAAGTAGGTAGTGATATATTTGTGCGAGAAGTAACTCTGATGTGACCTTTGTGGTGGACTGGTTAAAAACAACGCATGGAATGAGAATAGAGAGGAGGGTGGTGTTCTGAGCTTTGTCGATTGAACGTTTGACGCTCGAAACAGAGATCATGAACCACCCCCCCCTCAAAAAAAAAAAAAAAGAAATTGAAGAAATTAAAAAAAAAACCCACGCGCACACAACAACCTTAAGTGGATAGAGGCTGCCATTGTATCTCATGACGATGCGTCTTTCTTGCCAGAAATGGCCTTAAGGGGAGGGGTTTTATTCTCAGATAACCAGCTGGTATCACATTGAAACCCCGTCGCCCAACAATTTAAGAGGAACGGAAGCAAGCAGCTAGCTAGCAGCAAAGC
>CM060337.1:24381681-24386681 GCA_030674155.1 Stramonita haemastoma
CTTCTTCTTTCCTTGCATTCTTCTTTCTTCTTCTTTTGCATTCTTCTTCTTCTTTCATTCTTCTTCTTTCTTCTTCTTTCATTCTTTCTTCTTCTTCTTCTTCTTCTTTTTCTTCTTTGCATTCTTTGCATTCTTTCTTCTTGCATTCTTCTTCTTCTTTGCATTCTTCTTTTTCTTCTTCTTTCTTCTTCTTTCATTCTTCTTTGCATTCTTCTTCCTTTGCATTCTTTCTATTTCTTTTGCATTGTTCTTTGTATTTTTCTTCTTCTTTTTTGCATTTTTTTTCTTTTCTTCTTTGCATTTTTCTTCTTCTTTGCATTTTTTTTTTTCTTTGCATTCTTCATTCTTGCATTTTTTATTCTTTTTCTTTGCATTCTTCTTCTTGATTTGTATTCTTTTTCTTTGCATTCTTCTTCTGTGCATTTTTTCTTTTTCTTTGCATTCTTCTTCTTTGCATTTTTCTTTTTCTTTGCATTCTTCTTTGGTCTCTTGTTCTTGTCTTGTTTTTGTTCGTGTTCTTCTTGTTTTTGTTCGTTTCTTTGTTCTTGTTCTTTTTCTTTTCTCTGTTCTGGTTCTTCTTTTCTTGTTCTTCTTGTTTTCTTGTTCTTGTTCTTCTTGTTCTTGTTTTCTTTCGTTCTTCTCTTCTTGTTCTTCTTGTTCTCTTGGTCTTCTTGTTCTTGTTGTTTCTTGTTCTTGTTGTTTGTTGTTCTTGTTGTTGTTGTTGTGTTGTTGTTGTTGTTGTTGTTGTTGTTGTTGTTGTTTTCTTCGTTCTTCTTCTTCTTCTTCTTCTTCTTCTTCTTCTTCTTCCTCTTCCTCTTCTTTCTTCTTCTTCTTCTTCTTCTTTCTTCTTCTTTCTTCTTCTTCTTTATTCTTCGTTGTCGTCTTCTTCAACTTGATGCTCTTGTTATCTTCAAAGAATTGTCGCGCTGCCGTTAAGCGCCTGACATGTCAGACCCAGCATACCCGACTTCGCAAATTTAAGTCTTTCTGGAACAATAAGGCAGGAGAATGGACCAAGGAGTCAGAAAAATAGACAATAGGGGGATAACAGAAAGAAAAAGAACGAGGCAGAAACAAAGAGAGGGATAGAAAAGAGGGAATTCCTAGCAAAGAATTTCGAGAGTGTGTGGATGCTATTTATACTGACTATCCCGATATCCCCCAGGGGAGGGCGGGGTGGGTGGTGGTGTTGGGACGTTAAAAAAATGATGCTTTCATTCTTTTGAAGTAGAATGTGTGAAGCATCCACTGAAACAAAAAGAAAAGCCAGACTCTCTGGACTTAAGATGCATGAACAAAAATCTGCCACGTAATCAAAAGTACACGAAAACCAAAACATAAACGTAATGGATTCATTACTTTAGGCATAACATTTAAGTGTACTCGATTATCTATGATAGGAAACTAGAGATAGTTCAATCATTTTTTTTTTGGCATAAGGCAAAGTGAATTTCCGTATCGTTAGCATAAATGAACGTTTTTTTTCTCTCCCCTTTTTTACCATAATCGCACATAAAATATTTATTTTTCTACCATAAAATGAAAGTGTTTTCATCATGTTCGAAAACGAAATGAATTTTATGATCTTGTGGTTTTTTGTTTTTTTTTTACATTAGAGGCAAAAAGGTCAAGGTCACAATATATTTTTCTTGTGTGATAATCAGATAACTGAACGTAGCGAATCCCCCGTATATTTTTTGTCATATTACGCTATAAATGATAATTTGTTTGTTTTTGTATGTTTGTATATTTATATACCATCTTAGTTAGTTAGTTAAAGTCTGTCCCGAGCCATAAGGCTCATCAGGCCGGTGCTTATCCTGGTTTCTGTGCGTTAAGCGATGAAAGTCATAGACTCCCCCTGGATAGGACGCATCTATCGCAGGGTTAACCCCCAACACAAGGTTGGAAACCCTTTTACACCTATACCATCTTAAGTCACGGCAAATTCTTCTGCGTGAAATTTAGGCTGCTCTCCCCGGGTGGAGCGGGTCGCATCGCCACTAGAGCAGCGCCACTCATTTTTCGCATAATTATGTATCCGTTTTTTGCCTACCATGAAGGTAGCCGCATTCTGATTTCGGGGATGTGTGTTGGGTGTGTTTATATTTCTATAACCCAACGAACCTCTGACATGAACTTTGGAATCTTTAACGTACATACGGTTATTTTATCTTCTGTATGTGCATCTATCTATCTATCTATCTATCTATCTATCTATCTATCTATCTATCTATCTATCTATCTATCTATCTATCTATCTATCTACTATCTATCTATCTATCTATCTATCTATCTATCTATCTATCTATCTATCTATCTATCTATCTATCTATCATCTCTCTCTTCTCTCTCATCTCTCTCTCTCTCTCTCTCTCCTCTATAATATATATATATATATATATATATACAGAAGGATTTAAGGCACTGGCAGGTATTTACTTCAGGTTTACCTGGAAGATCGTAACAGAATCCCCACCTTTTGCTCACTAAACACCGCCAAGAGTCGAACCCTCTACTCCATGGACCCGTAGGATTGAAGTCGTACGATGTTAACCACTCGGCTATAGTGTCCGTCACGCGTAAATCTACGCAGGCCACGGACACGGGTTCGATGACTGTCTCGCATATTCATTTATTTATTTATTTATTTATTTATTTATTTTTTATTATTTATTTTTCATTTATGTATTTATTTTTTTTGACTTATTTATTTATTGACTTTTTATTCTTTTATATCGAAGATAATGTTTTAACTTTTTTTTATATTCTTTTATGTCGAGGACAATGGAATAAACACTCATGTGCTCTTTTTTTTCAACCAGTCCCCGTGTGTATGCAGTTTGGGATCTTGTCATCTGTTCCTACCGGCACTCAACGGCCTACTCTTACAAAAAGCGGAATTAACAGGATTTAACGTGTGCGCAAGATGTTCTGCGTGCGTTCGCAACACGGGACACGGAACCTCGGTTTATAGTCTCATCCAAAGGACTTTTTTCCGGGTCAGTATTGGGCCTATACTGACCTGTCGATGAAGGACACACTCTTTGGACCGACCCCTGTAGGACCTTGGGAATTGCTGTCTGCGCGTTCGTCGAAGAAAAAGAATATTGCGAGTGCAACGTTTATTAATTATTTATTTTATTTATTTATTCTTTTATATCGAGGATAATGGAATCAGCACTCTTGTGCTTTTTTTTTTTTACATCCAGTCCCCGTGTGTATGCAGTTTTGTAAATGTCAACGTTCTAACAAGTAGTCTATTCCACCACTACCACCACGACCTCCTCACCCCCCTCTCTCTCTCCACCCCCCCCACCCCCGAAAACAGCCCAGATAGTTACACGGACTACAGTCCATCACAATTTCCTCCTTATCTCATCAACTTGGCCACATTGATACATACTGACTATTATATATCTCTGACTATGGGAAACATTGAATAACACAAGAAAGAGCGAGCGTGACTACTTCATTTCTTTCGCAAAAACGATCGTGTAGACTTCCTTGCAGAAATTCTCAAAGTCACGTACACCTGTGTTACCCACTCACTTCTATGTTCTGTGTATTTTTTTTGTCTTTTCGTGTTGTATTTTATTTTGACCTAAATGTCATAGTATTACTCTGAATAATATATTGCATGATTTGCAGGGTTTTTTTAAAAAGTTTTTTATATTTATATACTGTTTATGCATTCATTTTGATCTAAATGTTATATTCATATATATTGATCAAAATGTCAGATTCCTACACTAAGTAATATATCGCATAATTTGTATGTCCTGCCTCCCCCTTACCTCCCTCCTCCCTCCCCCCTCCCCACCCACTCTTTCTTTTTATTAGCTTGTTTGTATCATCTTGATCTAAATGTCATATCGTACTATAAACTCATCGCATAGTTTCTGTATACTCTTTCTTATGAATGCCATTTTGTTGCTTTATATTATATGTCATGCAGTCAAATAATTTAAAACTTTCAAAAGATTCATCAAAGTACAGAGAGAGAGAGAGAGAGAGAGAGAGAGAGAGAGAAGAGAGAGAATAATCTTGAATGAATAATATTTATTTTTCAAGGGTAACAGAGTAAGTAAGCATTACATACTTTTTCATCCGGCCCATTAAAGAGAGAGAGAGAGAGAGAGAGAGAGAGAGAGAGAGAGAGAGAGAGAGAGAGAAGAGAGAGAGAAAGACAGAGACAGACAGACAGACAGCCAGCCAGCAAGCCAGCCAAGAACTGCTCAAACTACGCTCAAGGTCTCAAGTATTTCTGCGTTCATTCACATTATTATTATTATTATTATATTTTTCTCGTTGTTAGGCTAGAGCGCCGAGGTTCACCAATGTTAGGATTTTGCGTATGCGACCATTTTTACCCACCATGAAGGTAGCCGCATTCCATCTGCAGGGATGTATGCTCGGTATGATCAGATTTCTGTGACCCACCGAATGCTGCCATGACTCACAGGATCATTAACGTGCATATCTGATGTTATGTATATCTATCTATCTATCTATCTATCTATCTATCTATCTATCCTTAGTCTGGCGACCGTGGGCACCCATGAAGACTGCAACCAGTTCCTCCATTCCATCTCTGTTCTGCCTTCTCAGTTTGTTGAGTCTAGCCTGTCATATCGCTGATCTTTCCTCCATCTTTCTTGGTCTGCTCTTTATTCTTCTTCCCTTCTTGACTGCCTTGCAGTATTGTTTTGCTAGTCTGTTTAATCTTATATACTATATTCTAGTCTTATATATGTCTGAGGAAAGTAGTGACTTAAGACAGTGCAGTACCCTTCTCAATCATTTGAAAATGACTTATCAAAGATTCAATTAAACAAAAAAATGAATGTAAATAATTCTAGGAATAATGTCTTGAGTTCAGCATTGTAGGCATTCTGTGTAGAACCATGCATTGGCTGACCTGACTCAGTTTCAGCTCCTGATAGCCCTCATCAAGTCCCGCGTGTTGAAACTCCACCTTGTTGGTACTTACAGCAAGG
>CM060337.1:24398887-24401387 GCA_030674155.1 Stramonita haemastoma
TTATGGTGGTGGTAGTGGTGGTGGTGGTAGTGGTGGTGGTGATACTGGTGATGGTGATTGTGTTGGTGGTGGTGGTGATAGTGATTGTGGTGGTGGTGGTGGTGGTGGTGGTGGTGGTGGTGGGTGGTGGCGAAGAAGATTGTGGTGAGTGATAGTGGTGATAGGGATGTTGTCGCCGTGATCCACTTGTAACTCCAGTCCTCGAGAAAATAAAGAAGAACGAAAGTCAAATCCATCGGTTGATGCCAATGATGATGATAAATGAAAGTAATCATGAAGAAGATAGTAATGATTGATGATGATAATGTTTTTTATACACTGTGTTAGAAACGGGTTTTTTTTTCTCCCATTTTGCGTCGACGAAAACAGTAGCATCTGGATAATTTTATTACCTTATCATCTAGTGCACTTCTGTTTTTTTTTTTTTTAGCATGAAATAAACGGTGTGTTAATTAAACAGAAGTCAGAATACAAAAAGCAACCCTACAATTTTGTAAGACCACCCTGGAACAAGATCATTCAGATCTTCTTCATTTGTTCAGTGTCAGTAAAAAAAAATCCTTCCTACGTGGAGATGCCGAGGAGTTGGGGGTGGGTGGGTGGGGGGGTGGATCTCAGTATAAATAGCATCCCCACTTTTTGGATATTCTGTGTTAGAAATTTCTTCTTTTTTTCTATCACTCTCTTTGATTCTGCCTTGCTTCTTTTTTTCCAGACACTTCCTTCTTCTTGTCTATTTTCTGCCTTCTTGGTCCATTCTACTGCCTTTTCCCACCCATAAAAAAGTAAGGTAAAGGTGTCCCATAACCTGTGTGGTCGAAGGGGAGAGAGGCGTCAAAGACCTCAGCTTCTCTAGGGGCCAGCCTGTTGAGGGCGCCGCCCATCTCGTCTCCCTCGCTGCTTTACCTTCCCTAACCCTAAAGGGGGCAGGTACCCATTTACAGCTGGGTGAACTTGGGGGGGGGGGGGGGGGGGGGCTGTACTGTAGCCATGGGGCGGGCAAACGGCCACCCTCGACGCTCGACGCTGCTTAACTTGAATGGGGGAAAGCGAGCGCTCTGGCTACTGAGCTATCCCGTCCCACCCATAGAATGACTTAAAAGATAACATGTCTCTCTCATGCAGAGGTCGAATACATAGGGCCTGATTTGTCAGGCACTTAACGGCAGTGTAGTGCACTTTTGCTCTCATAACAGGCAACAAACAATAGCTGCTGTCTGAGCCTTCGACAACTAAATAAGAAGAAAAACAACCACTCCATTTATATGAGACCACGCTTGAACAAGATCATTTAGAAATATATCCCTTTAATGTCACACAATTCCTCCCCAGCCCCCTACACACACACACATACACACAACACACACACACACACACACACACACACGCACGCACGCACGCACGCACGCACACACGCACGCACGCACACACGCACGCACGCACGCACGCACGCACGCACGCACACACACACACACACATAGACGGCTTGATGAAAAAAAGCAAATCGATGCTTACTCAATGTACCATCTGAAAATAAAATTTTGACTTCACTTGACTTGACTTGACTTGACTCGAAACATGGAAAATCCGTCTTTCAGGTTTCCTAGCGGTGATTATTTGTGCTTATACCAGTACATTCATATGGTTTTGCAGGGGTCTTTAAAAGAGAGCAAAGAAAGGACATGAACAGAAGATTGTTTTATTGTATTCTTTTATATTTATTCTTTTATATCGAGGATAATGGAATAAGCACTCATGTGCTTTTTTTTTTTTACATCCAGTCCCCGTGCGTATGCAGCTTTTGGAAATCGTGTCATCTGTTCCCACCGGCACACGATGGCCTACTTTTACGAAAAGCGGAACAGGATTTCACATGTGCGCAAGATGTTCTGCATGCGTTCGCACACGGAGCCTCGGTTTATAGTCTCATTCGAAGGACTTTTGGGGGAAGTGGAGTCAGAGCTGATGTTAACTCCAGAGGAAAACCCCCCTCCAGAGGAAGATGTGATCCTGTGTGACCTTCTGAACAATCTAGGCCTGACGTGACACCTCCTGCCTTCCTGTTCTTGTTTCTGTCGGTTTTTTGTTTTGTTTTGTTTTGTTTTGGTACAGAACAATTTGAAATACTTGTGTGGACATTTTGGTACAGTATGAATTTGGTGCACTCATTGATACAGAATAATTTTGGTGCAGTTTTTGGTACAGAATAATTTGTGGTGCATTTTTGGCACAGTATAAGTTTGTGCACTCATTTATACAGAATATTATTCGGTGTAATTTTTGTGTACATAATAATTTGATGTGTTTTTTTTGGTACATAATAATTGGGTGTGGTTTTTGGTATATAATAATTTGGTGTGGTTTTTGGTACATAATAATTTGGTACAGTTTTTGGTACAGAATACTTTGGTACGCTTTTTGATACATGTAATTTTTAGTACTTTTTTTTTTAAACAGAGTAATTTGGTGCATTTTTAAAAATACAGAATAACCTGGTGCA
>CM060337.1:24406387-24408887 GCA_030674155.1 Stramonita haemastoma
TGTGTGTGTGTGTGTGCTTTTGTTTGTGTTTGTGTTGTGTTTGTGTGTGTTGTGTGTGTGTGTGTGTGTGCCTGTCCCTCTGTTTCATTTGTTTTCTTTTAAGGTCTGTTCGACCCTTCCAAACAAAAAAAAACACCACAAAAAGAAAAAGACAAAAAGAATTGTCAATGTTCATCTAATGACCCCTCACACAATTACCACAACAATCTTGCTATTGTCGTTTCGTCTCAACCCGTGAGAAATTTTACGTCAAGTGCAAATGACGTAATAAGGTCACGCGCACATGTTCCCATTTTATGCCATTTTAAACACCGGGATGGAAATGAATAATGATGCAAAGTGCAAGAAAGAGGCCCCAGATTATCAGACTGAGGCAAATACTCTAAGACTAACACACACACACACACACACACACACACACACACACACACACACACACATGCGCGCGCACACACACATGCGCGCGTACATGAGGGAATAGATTGCAGACACAATGCACACGCGTACATACACACACACATACACATACACACACATACATACGTACGCGCTCGCACATGCACACACACACACACCAACACACAACACACACTCTCTCTCTCTCTCCTCTCTCTCTCTCTCTCTCTCTCTCTCTCTCTCTCTCCTCTCTCTCTCTCTCTCTCTCTTCACGTACGCGCTCGCACATGCACAAACATGCACATACATGCGTGCACGCACATACATACACATATGATGGGAACAGATGACAATATTTACACAACTGCATACACACAGGGACTAGATGAAGAAAAAGCACATGGAAGCTTTTTCCAATTATCCTCGATATAAAAGAATAAACAAAATAAAAGTAATATATGTATGTGTCCCCACACACACCCATACACACATACACACACACACACACACACACACACACGCGCGCGCGCGCGCGCGCGCACTCGCACACACACACACACACACACACACACACACACACACACACACACACACACACACACACACACACACACACACACAATCTGTGTTATGAAAGCATACACCACAAATCTACGTCCTTTATATCACAACCTGACGTAGTTAAAGTTACTGTTCATATTCTGAATGAATCGCCTTCTCTCTAGGTGGCAGGAAAGAGGGGCTTGAGGATGGTGGCAATATAGGAAGAGGGGGGGGGGGGGGGGAGGGGAATGTTGGACATCAGGGGTAAAGTAAAAGGTAAAGGTGTCCCATAACCTATGTGGTCGTAGGGGGAGCGAGGCATCAGAGACCTCAGCTTCTCTAAGGGCCTGCATATTGATGGCGGCGCCCATCTCCTCTCCCTCGCTGCTTTACCTTCCCTGACCCTTAAAAAGGTACCCATTTACAGCTGGGTAAACTGGGAGACTCAACTGAAGCCAAGGCGCAAAAGCGGTCATCATTCCAACTGGAAACCATATTCGATGCTTCTTTAACATTGGTTGGGGAGAAAGCGAGTGCTCTGACCACTGAGCTATCCCGCTGTGTGTGTGTGTGTTGTGGTGGTGGTGGTGGGGGGGGGGGGGGGGGGGCTGAGGAGGAAGGGATGGTAAAAGACTCCCTTCGACATTGCACTACTAGACAAAAAAAAAAAAAATATTCAATCCACATTACTGAAACGCAATTGTAAGGAAACAGTCAGTCCTTCATTCTCTCTCTCTCTCTCTCTCTCTCTCTCTCTCTCTCTCTTCTCTTAAAAGCGTCGGGCCTGGTCAGTACTGGTGATATTTTGCATTGTTATTATCAGCGTGCGTGTTGCTGTATACTACACGTTGCGTGCGTATAGACATGAGTGAGAAAGGGAGTCTGCGAAACGGGTAAGTGGATGTGCAATCAAGACAAGCACGCAAAGGCAGGAGCCAGGAAAGTGTTTATTCATCCCGACTCGACTACGCGCGCGCGTGAAAACGAGAGTGGACATGGAGAAGAGAGAGAGAGAGAGAGAGAGAGAGAGAGAGAGAGAGAGAGAGAGAGAGAGAGAGAGAGAGAGAGGATAAGAGCCGTCATGAAAGCTTATGGTCTCTTCTTCTCCTTATTATTATTATACCTCGTTGCTGCAGCAGCAACGCGGAAGATGGAGAGTGAGGATTCACTGCTCCTTGGGTGGGAGAGTTGCTTCCCCCCATCTATTTTCAGAACGATTTTTGTTTCCATGGTTTTCTTCTAACGGTTTTCTTTTGTTTTGTTTTGGGCTTTTTTTCTTCGAATATCTGAAGGTTTCTCCAAAAATCACTATATGCTGTGTTTAATTTTGCAATGGAAACGTATCGGTTGAAATCTATAATACAAACAAGATTGTCTTATTAGTTACAAATATTAACCATCTGTTCTTAAGAAATAATCCAAAGCACTGGGTTTCTTTTCGGTTGATTTTTGCATTGTTCTTCTTTAAATTGTGTGTTGAGTTGCATTTTTTGAAGGTCAGTTTTTTATCTCAGCGTTCGTAACTTAATAATAAATATTTGGATTTTTTAAATGTAAATCT
>CM060337.1:24413887-24418887 GCA_030674155.1 Stramonita haemastoma
GAAACCTCCCCCTCCCCCCAACACAAAACCTAAACCAAATCCTTCTCTGTCTCTGTCCCTGTCTGTTTGTCTCTATGTCTGTTTATCGTTCTCTCTCCTTCCCCCTCTCGCTGTGCTGTCTCTGTCTGTCTGTCTGTCTGTCTGTCTGTCTGTCTGTCTGTCTATCTGTCTGTCTTTGTCTGTCTGTTTGTCTGTCTCTGTCTCTCTCTCTCTCTCTCGATAAGGTAAGATAAGATAAGATAAGATAAGATAAATAAGATAAGACAAGATAAGATAAGAGAAGATAAGATAAGATAAGATAAGATAGTTTTAAGAATCATTGTTATCCCGTGGGAATGCCATGGCCCAGCTGTCAATATAAATAGCATCTCCACCTTCTGGAAAAATCTGTGTTATGAATCCCCTCTTTTCTATCCCTCTCTTTCTTTCTGCCTTCTTCCTTTTCTTTCATGCGACCTCCTCCTTGTCTATTTTCTGCCTTCTTGGTCCTTTATCTGTTATGAATTCCCTCTTTTCTATCCTCTCTTTGTTTCTGCTTGTTCCTTTTCTTTCATGCGACCTCCTCCTTGTCTATTTTCTGCCTTCTTGGTCTTTATCTGTTATGAATTCCCTCTTTTCTATCCCTCTCTTTGTTTCTGCCTTCTTCCTTTTCTTTCATGCAAACCTCCTCCTTGTCTATTTTCTGCCTTCTTGGTCCTTTATCTGTTATGAATTCCCTCTTTTCTATCCCTCTCTTTGTTTCTGCCTTGTTCCTTTTCTTTTATGCAAACCTCCTCCTTGTCTATTTTCTGCCTTCTTGGTCCTTTCTCCTGCCTTTTTTCCCCAGAAAAACTAAAAAGGTAACACTTCTCTTCCACGCTGAAGTCGGATGCGCTGTGCCTGACTTCTCAGGCGCTTAACGGCAGCACAACGCATTTCGCTTATAATAATGACAGACAACTGTTTCCAGCAGAGCGTTCGACGTAGAAGGAAAATAATAAATGACCATTCTCTATGGTGCAGTGGTTATCGCCTTGGGTTACAGACTGGAATGTCGCAGGTTCGAATCCCACAGGGATTGTTCAGATTCCTGCCGGCGCCTACCCAGAGTGAGTGTGCTGTGGGCTTAGTGACAAGGTGGGACAACACAGTCGAGCTTTCATCCACTTTACGGATGTTTGAGATTGCTGCTCAGATTACCTGACCGACACTGCAGGTGTCTGTATCTCTCGGGCGCGGTTGACGCCAGGATATTATTATGATTGTAAGCGTAGAGCACAACCCTGTCAAGTAGTCTCATAGCATATGTACTTCCATAGTTGTATCATTATGTCATAATCACTATCATTGATCATTATCATTAAAAAAGAAATGCCTCTGATTCGGTGGCCCAGATGCTCTGGTCTCATGGTGACCTCAGATTTTGGTTTCCTCACACAATTCTGTGCCTGTGTTAGTTTGCGTCAAAACTTTAGAGGTTGAAGGTTCACGGGGGACGGTCGTTGGAGGGACGTTGTAGTGATTGCCACCTCGTGTGGGCAACTCACTCAGTCTGGCCCCGCGACTGAGCTAATACTGTCTTAGTAGGGGGCTTAGTAGTGGTGTCCTGCGTTTGTTATCGTAGGACAGCATCCCTGAACACCACCAAAGTGACCCAGCAGAAGTGCAGTGCCCCTCTGGCTGGTCGCCCCATGGCGGCCTGATATTGATGAGCTCCTGTGAACTTCCGACCTTGAAGATGTGACATGACGAATCTGGGTATGGGTGTGGAGGGAGATTAAGATGAGCGGCATGGGAACAGCAGGCCAGAAACATCACAGAAAATGAGGCAGTAGAAATGAAAACAAACACACAAACAAAAAGAAAGAAAAATATTTATTGTTAGACTTTATTATACTATGCTAAGACAGACAGAGAGAGAGAGAGAGAGAGAGGAGAGAGAGAGAGAGAGAGAGGAGAGAGAAGAGAGAGAGAGAGAGAGAGAGAGGAGAGAGAGAGAGAGAGAGAGAGAGAGAGAAGAGGCAGACAGACAGACAGACAGACAGACAGACAGACAGACAGACAGGCGAAGACAGAGCAGACAGAAGGACAGACGAGAGAGAGACACAGAGAGAGAGACGAAAGAGAGAGGAGAGAAGAGAAGAGAGAGAGAGATGAGAGAGAGAGGAGAGAGAGAGAGAGAGAGAGAGAGAGACAGAGACAGAGACAGAGAGAGAGAGACAGAGACAGACAGACAGACAGACAGACAGACAGACAGAGATAGAGACAGAGACAGAGACAGAGAGACAGAGAGACCACAGACATTAGAAGGGTGACAAAAAAAGACTGTTGTAAGAAAAAAAATCACGTTAATAGTGAATGAATGACATTGCTTTGTTCGCAAAGAACAGAAATTGTCCCGTATTTTCTCCCAGAGAAAGGCAGATGATGACTTAGTTTTTCTTGGTCCTGGGTGAGGCATCCCATGCTATGAACTAAAGGTGTGTATGTATGGCTTCTGTCGGTCCTGTGCCAACATAGGATAGGCCCCTTTTTGGGGTAGCTCCTCTTCTCCTTGGAGTCTTTTTCTATGGTAGGATGGAAGTTTTTGATAACAAGCATCCTCCTATCTATTTCTGAATCTGTGTCAGTCTGTTTGTATGTCTGTCTGTCTGTCTCTCTGACTTTCTCTATGTCTCTCTTTCTTAACTGTCACACACATACATACACACACGCGTGCATGCGCGCGCGCACACACAACACACACACACACACAAACACACCACACACAAAGCACACACACACCACACACAACACACACACACACACACACACACACACACACACACACACACAACACACACAACACACACACACCACACCAACCACACACAACACAACACACACACACACACACACACACAACACAACACAACACAACACCACACACACACACACACACACCCACACACCGAAATCTAAATTCACTGTTCAAAGCCTCCACCCCCACCCCCAACCCAACCCACACCTCCACCCACCACCCACCCCACCCATCCCACCCCACCCCACCCACTCACTCATCCACCCACTTCACTCCACCCCCTCCTCCTCCCAGTTTTTTTTTCTCCTACTATTATTATTCCAATCCTGAGAAAAGGCATAAGAGAGAGAGGGGAGGAGAGGAGGGGAGGGGAGAGGAGGGGGGAGGGAAGGGGAGTGGAGGGGAGTGGGAGGGGGAGGGAAGGGAGGGAAGGAAAGAAGGATATGCATTGACTGTTGGTGTTTGCCTTGTCACAGACGACATTTCTGTCTCATCCCAAACCCAGATCACAATCACAGCGTCCCCGCCTTTCATTGGGGTCCCATAATCCGTCTTCAAACAAGCCTTAACTGGTCCCACGTAGCGTGCCGTTGCATACACACACGCTTCAGTGCGCATGCGTGTGCACGCAACCACCAACCAAAAGTCTTTTCTTCCTTTTTTTTTTTTTGATAATGATTAAGCCTTTCGTCTCTTCGTCTGAATTATCTTTTCTTTTTATTTTTTTCTTTTCTTCTATTAACACGTTTGGGTTTTTTTTTTGGTTTGTTTTCGTTTTTTTTTTTTGGGGGGGGGGGGGGAAGGTAAGAAGAACGTTGTCACGCTAGCATGAGATGAGTGGGTGTGTGGGAGGGTGTATGTGTTGTGTTGTGGTGTGGTGTGATGTGGTGTGATGTGGTGTGATGTGGTGTGGTGTGGTGAGGTGGTTTTGTGTGTGTGTGTGTGTGTGTGTGTGTGTGTGTGTGTGTGTGTGTGTGTGTGTGTGTGTGTGTGTGTGTGTGTGTGTGTGTGTGTGTGTGTGTGTGTGTGTTGTGTGTTTGTGTGTGTGTATTTCTTTTATTCTTTTTTTCTTTTATTCTTTTATATCGAGGATACTGGAATAAGCACTCATGTGCTTTTAAAAAATTTTTTTTTTTACATTCAGTCTCTGTGTGAATACAGTTTTGTAAGTTTGTCATCTGTTCCACCGGCACACACTAGCCTACTCTTCCGAAACTTTTGCAGAGAGTGTTGACATGCTGAGGACGGGATAGCTAGTGGTCAGACATTGCGCTGGCGATTTGACGACCCGGGTTCGATTCCCGTTCGAGGGGATTTTTCTCCTAGAGTTAACATCAGTGCTGACTCCACTCTCCCCCAACGTCCTTCGGATGAGACTATAAACCGAGGCCCCGTGTGTGAACGCACGCTGAACACCTTTCGCACACGTTAAATCCTGTTCTGCTTTTCGTAAGAGTAGGCCATCGTGTAACGGTGGGAACAGATGACAAGATTTACAAAACTCCATACACTCGGGGACTGGATGTAAAAAAGCACTAGAGTGCTTATCCCATTATCCTCGATATAAAGAATAAAACAAAATAATAATAATAATAAAGACTGAAATCAAAGTGTTAGGCAACGCTTTCTCAGTTTTGACACAACCTTGTCATTCGTTTGACATAATTGTGCGGAGGAAAGACAGAAGAAGAAGACAGCTGATGGTGAGCTTTTCTTGAATAAAGGATCCTGGCTTTCAGTTTGGCTGCCGTTTACCTGTAGGTTATTTCCTGGGGTTCACCGTAATGATTTGATAGTTAGCATTGCAAAGAATAAAAACTGTTTACACAGTCTGAATCTGTTTATGTACGATGTATTGTTGATGTAAAAAGTATTGATGTTGTTGATGTAGAATAAGATCTTCTTGTTGATGTTTGTTGTTGATGTAAATAAGATCGTTTTGTTGATGTCTGTTTTTGATGTAAAATGATATCTTCTTGCACACACGTTAAAACCTAATCCTCATTTTTTTGGGGGGGAGGTTAGGAAATTGCGTGCCGATGGGAACGGATATCAAAATATTTAAAAGTGCATACACGCTGGGAGTAGGTGTAGAAAAAAAACAAAACACTCATGGGTGCTTATTTCACTAACCACGAAATAAAAGGATACATACATTTTTAAAAAAAGTAATATCTAAATTCATGACAACTGGAATCTCACACGCAAAACGGAGAAGGTG
>CM060337.1:24421387-24428887 GCA_030674155.1 Stramonita haemastoma
TCACTCTCCCCCCTACCCCCTTCTCTCTCTCACTCTCCACCCCCCCCCCTCTCTCTCTCTCCTTCCCCTCTCCCACCCACCCACCCATCCATCCCCCTCCTCCTCAACCCATTCTTCTATCTCTCTGTAGCGATCAAACCTGACGGCAACAGTAAAAAAAAACACACCAAACCCACAACAAACCGACAAGGAAACAAACAAACAAAAAAATCCTCCAACAAACTACAATGAATTCCAAGACAAACAAAAAAAAGAGAAAAAGAAATAAGATTGACATGACAGGGGTCGAGTGAGACTAGCCCTATAAACTGACTCCTGTCGGCCCTAGCGGCAGTAAAGCGCTGTTAGCTCACAGAACAGCAGAGGGACGGGATAGCCTAGTGGTCAGAACATTGCGCTGGCAATTAGACGATCAGGGTTCGATTCCCCTTCGAGGAGATTTTTCCTCCTGGAGTTAGCATCAGTGCTGACTCCACTCTTTCCACAATCCTTCGGATGAGACTATAAAGCGAGGCCCCGTGTTTCAACGCACGCAGAACATCTTGCGCGCACGTTCAATCCTGTTCCGCTTTTCGCAAAGAGTAGGCCATTGCGTGCCGGTGGGAACAGATGGAAAGGTTTACAAAATTGCATACGCACGGGGATTGGATGTAAAAAAGCACATGAGTGCTTATTCTATTATCCTCGATAATAGGCCCAAGGCCCAAGGTCACACTGCAGAATTATTTTGGAGGGTCATGTAGTATTTTCTATAGAGTGCGGGTCCGGAAAAAAAAAAATGTTGATTTTCACAGTTTTTGTAAAGTATGAAAAAATGCACATTGCATTTGGGGTTTTTTTGTTTGTTTTTTTTTTTTTGGGGGGGAGGGGGATTGAGGACACAGACTTTTTCCTGACTACCTTGTATTGCTCTACGTCCTCAATCCCCAAAAAAACAAGTGCAGAGGGCATGTTTTCATATTAAAAAAAAGAAGAAGTGAAAATCAACAAAAATTTATCCGACCTGCACTCTTCATATTTTAAAAAGAAATCTGTGAAAATTAACATAAAAAATTATCCGACCCGCACACTTCATAGTTATTTTTTTTTTAAATCTGTGAAAATCAACATTAAATAAATTATCCCGACCCGCACTCGTCATATCTTTTTTTTAAATCTGTAAAATCAACAAAAAAATTATCCGACCCACCCTACTATTTTTAAAAAAATCTGTGAAAATCAACAAAAAATATCGACACGCACTCTTAATTAATTTAAATAAAAAAATCTATGAAAATCAACAAAAAATAATTCGACCCACACTCTTCACATTAAAAAAAACAAAATCAGTAAAAATCAACAAAAAATTATCCAACCCACACTTTCATATAAAAAAAAAATCTGTAAAAAACAACAACAAAAGATAATCCAGGACCCGAACTCATATAGAGATATCTTGACTCCAAAAATATGCCGGAGTGTAACGAATCTGGACTTCTTGTGTCTTCCTCCTTCCCGTAGAGGATGGCTTCAGAGTCAGCAGACCTTTGGCCTTCTGTCATGTCCGGGGGCCGAATCTCAGCGAGGCCTACACCTTGTGTGTGCTGTCTCCTCTAATGAATATTCACGATCTTTGCAGCTTCCCTTCTCTCTTGTGTGTCGGTGTGTGTGTGTGTGTTGTGTGGTGTGTGGGGCGTGTGTGTGTGTGTGTGTGTGTGTGTTTTGTGTGTGTGTGTGTGTGTGTGTGTGTGTGTGTGGTGTGTGTGTGTGGTGTGTGTGTGTGTGTGTGTGTGTGTGTGTGTGTGTGTGGTGTGTTGTGTGTGTGTGTGTGTGTGTGTGTGTGTGTGTGTGTGTGTGCTTGTTTAAGTTGGATTTATTTCTTTTTTTTTTGGTGTGCTTTGTTTGCGTGGGGACTTGAAAGGACATATTTCACGACTGTTGTTCCAGAGTTCAAGTGTGTGCCATTCTGTTGGGGGGGGGGGGGGGGGGGGGGAGTGGACGAGGGTAGGGGGTGGGTGGGTGGGTGGGGGGATAGAGTTGGGAAGAGAGTGGTGGGGGTGTGTATGTATGTGTGTGTGTGTGTTTGAGTGTGTGTGTGTGCGTACGTGCATGTGTTTGTTTTTTTTTTGGTTGTGTTTGTGTGTGTGTATGTATGTATGTATGTATGTATGTATGTATGTATGTTGTATGTATGTATGTATGTATGTATGTATGTATGTATGTATGTATGTATGTATGTGTAGTATGTATGTATGTATGTATGTATGTATGTATGTATGTGGGTGTGCGTGTGTATGTGTGTGTTTGTGTGTGTGTGTGTGTGTGTGTGTGTGTGTGTGTGTGTGTGTGTGTGTGTGTGTGTGTGTGTGTGTGTGTGTGTGTGTGTGTGTGTAAGTGAACAGACCAAAACAGAAGAGGAGGAAAACAAGAACATCAGTTACTGCGTACTGCCATTGCCATTGAAGTTCACCTAGGAGGAGATCGCAGAAAACATAACACTGTTGAAGTGGACTTTTTGGTTATTCCTGAACACGGATCGTCTACGATTCCAGTGATGATAGTACTCGTCCCAGAGAGAGAGAAGAGAGAGAGAGAGAGAGAGGAGAGAGAGAGAGAGAGAGAGAGGAGAGAGAGAGAGAGAGAGAGAGAGAGAGAGAGAGAGAGAGAGAGAGAGAGAGAGAGAGAGAGAGAGAGAGAGAGAGATCAGAGCAGAGGCAGACAAGGACAGACAACGAGATAGAAGAAGACAGAACCAGGCCAAGCAGGCAGGAGACAGACAGACAGACAGAAGGCAGACAGAAGACAGGCAGACAGACAGACAGAAGACAGACAGACAGACAGACAGACAGGACAGACAGACAGCAGACAGCGACACTTTTACAGAAAGAAAGTAACACCATTCGTGGTGGTGGTCTTCAATTTTGCGTCTCTTCACAAAAAAGGATACTAAGAACATCATTGGTTCCAGACTTTTGTGACATCTTTTAGTTCCAATGCTGTCTTTTAAAAAATATTTATTGTAAAGCAAAAAATTATGTTTCTTGGCTTTGTTTGCTTCTTTGTGAGAACTTGCGTGTGTATAATTATATACGTGTTTGCTTGTTTAGTTAATATACTTGTTTTTTTTTTTTGTAAGCTGTTTCCTTGGTTGGCTGGTTTGGTTGGTTGGTTCATTGGATAGTTTATTGCTTGCTTGGATAATTCGTTTTCTTTGCTTGCTTAGTTGTTTGGTAAGCTGTTTTATTTGTTTCAGTTTCAGGTTTGGTTCGTTTGCCGAACGTTTACTGTGTTTTTTTTCTTCTGATTTACAATAACTACAATTTTGTTTTGTGTTTTTTGTCTTGTCGGTGTTGTGTGTTCCCCAGCTTAACACTCTGAAGGTCACCCAGAATAACAAATTATGCACTCTTGACTCACTCATCTCACTTGAGAATCACTGTGGGATAGAAAGTACATCGGATGAGAAAGTTTGCAGTGTAAAGACCGTTTTCAAGTATCCTCAAGATTTCAAGATTCAAGATTTAATTCGCCTTTGACCCCTCTTGGGGGCATGGAGGATTTCAAACAAAATCAACTGTAACATAATTATATAATTTGCATTGATAGAATACGTCCATACACAGAATTTCACAGAAATAAAAATATAGTCAACCTTTTCATTTAATGTCATGCAACTTTACTCTTTAGTATGAATTTTGCTAAGTTTTAATTACATCATTTTTTATCAGAAGAGAACAAATTACAAAATGTGAACACGGATCTCACCATACAGGCAGCCATACTCCGACTTGAGAGTAACGCTCGGTCTTGATAACCATTATTGCATTGCATTTTTAGATAGTAGTTAAAAAAAAAATGTTTTGCTCTTTTTCCAACCTGATAACCATTATTGCATTGCATTTTTAGATAGTAGTTTAAAAAAAAATGTTTTGCTCTTTTTCCAACCTGATAACCATTATTGCATTGCATTTTTAGATAGTAGTTTAAAAAAAAAATGTTTTGCTCTTTTTCAACCTGATAACCATTATTGCATTGCATTTTTAGATAGTAGTTAAAAAAAAATGTTTTGCTCTTTTTCCAACCTGATAACCATTATTGCATTGCATTTTTAGATAGTAGTTAAAAAAAAATGTTTTGCTCTTTTTCCAACCTGATAACCATTATTGCATTGCATTTTTAGATAGTAGTTTAAAAAACAATGTTTTGCTCTTTTTCCAACCTGATAACCATTATTGCATTGCATTTTTAGATAGTAGTTTAAAAAAAAATGTTTTGCTCTTTTTCCAACCTGATAACCATTATTGCATTGCATTTTTAGATAGTAGTTTAACAAAAATGTTTTGCTCTTTTTCCAACCTGATAACCATTATTGCATTGCATTTTTAGATAGTAGTTTAACAAAAAATGTTTTGCTCTTTTTCCAACCTGATAACCATTATTGCATTGCATTTTTAGATAGTAGTTTAAAAAAAAATGTTTTGCTCTTTTTTCCAACCTGATAACCATTATTGCATTGCATTTTTAGATAGTAGTTTAAACAAAATGGTTTGCTCTTTTTTCCAACCTGATAACCATTATTGCATTGCAATTTTAGATAGTAGTTTAAAAAAAATGTTTTGCTCTTTTTCCAACCTGATAACCATTATTGCATTGCATTTTTAGATAGTAGTTTAACAAAAAATGTTTTGCTCTTTTTCCAACCTGATAACCATTATTGCATTGCATTTTTAGATAGTAGTTAAAAAAAAAATGTTTTGCTCTTTTTCCAACCTGATAACCATTATTGCATTGCATTTTTAGATAGTAGTTAAAAAAAAATGTTTTGCTCTTTTTCCAACCTGATAACCATTATTGCATTGCATTTTTTAGATAGTAGTTAAAAAAAAAATGTTTTGCTCTTTTTCCAACATGATAACCATTATTGCATTGCATTTTTAGATAGTAGTTTAAAAAAAATGTTTTGCTCTTTTTCCAACCTGATAACCATTATTGCTTTGCATTTTTAGATAGTAGTTTAAAAAAAAATGTTTTGCTCTTTTTCCAACCTGATAACCATTATTGCATTGCATTTTTAGATAGTAGTTTAAAAAAAAAATGTTTTGCTCTTTTTCCAACCTGATAACCATTATTGCATTGCATTTTTAGATAGTAGTTTAAAAAAAAATGTTTTGCTCTTTTTCCAACCTGATAACCATTATTGCATTGCATTTTTAGATAGTAGTTTAAAAAAAAAATGTTTTGCTCTTTTTCCAACCTGATAACCATTATTGCATTGCATTTTTAGATAGTAGTTTAAAAAAAATGTTTTGCTCTTTTTCCAACCTGATAACCATTATTGCATTGCATTTTTAGATAGTAGTTTAAAAAAAATGTTTTGCTCTTTTTCCAACCTGATAACCATTATTGCATTGCATTTTTAGATAGTAGTTTAAAAAAAATGTTTTGCTCTTTTTCCAACCTGATAACCATTATTGCATTGCATTTTTAGATAGTAGTTTAAAAAAATGTTTTGCTCTTTTTCCAACCTGATAACCATTATTGCATTGCAATTTTAGATAGTAGTTTAAAAAAATGTTTTGCTCTTTTTCCAACCTGATAACCATTATTGCATTGCAATTTTAGATAGTAGTTTAAAAAAATGTTTTGCTCTTTTTCCAACCTGATAACCATTATTGCATTGCATTTTTAGATAGTAGTTAAAAAAAAAATGTTTTGCTCTTTTTCCAACCTGATAACCATTATTGAATTGTATTTTTAGATAGTAGTTTAAAAAAAATGTTTTGCTCTTTTTCCAACCTGATAACCATTATTGCATTGTATTTTTAGATGGTAGTTTAAAAAAATGTTTTGCTCTTTTTCCAACCTGATAACCATTATTGCATTGTATTTTTAGATAGTAGTTTAAAAAAAATGTTTTGCTCTTTTTTCCAACCTGATAACCATTATTGCATTGCATTTTTAGATAGTAGTTTAAAAAAAATTGTTTTGCTCTTTTTTTCCAACCTGATAACCATTATTGCATTGCATTTTTAGATAGTAGTTTAAAAAAAATTGTTTTGCTCTTTTTTCCAACCTGATAACCATTATTGCATTGCATTTTTAGATAGTAGTTTAAAAAAAATTGTTTTGCTCTTTTTTCCAACCTGATAACCATTATTGCATTGCATTTTTAGATAGTAGTTTAAAAAAAATTGTTTTGCTCTTTTTTCCAACCTGATAACCATTATTGCATTGCATTTTTAGATAGTAGTTTAAAAAAAAATGTTTTGCTCTTTTTCCAACCTGATAACCATTAATGCATTGCATTTTTAGATAGTAGTTTAAAAAAATGTTTTGCTCTTTTTCCAACCTGATAACCATTATTGCATTGCATTTTTAGATAGTAGTTAAAAAAAATGTTTTGCTCTTTTTCCAACCTGATAACCATTATTGCATTGCATTTTTAGATAGTAGTTTTAAAAAAAATGTTTTGCTCTTTTTCCAACCTGATAACCATTATTGCATTGCATTTTTAGATAGTAGTTTAAAAAAATGTTTTGCTCTTTTTCCAACCTGATAACCATTATTGCATTGCATTTTTAGATAGTAGTTAAAAAAAAAAGTTTTGCTCTTTTTTCCAACATGATAACCATTATTGCATTGTATTTTTAGATGGTAGTTAAATTTTTTTTTTTCCTTTGCTCTTTTTTGCAACCTGAAGTTCACCATACTTCGCCTCTCAAGTTTTCCTCGGTGGTGATCATATTAAGGCCATTTAGAGGCGGAGAGTTCTGAGACCGCTCTTGTCAGCGCTGATTTCCATGCCAAAGAGGCCCTACTACCAGTCTGTCCCCTAGCCTGGGCTTTTCTTAGGCCTCACTTCGGCTGTAGGCCTCTCCTCTTCTCTTCTCTTCTCTTCTCTTGGGGGACGGATAGCCTAGTGGTCAGAACATTGCGCTGGCATTTTGAGGTGTGTGTTTGTATATATATATATATGTGTGTCTGTAATGACATTATTCCCTAGAGTTTATTTTCATTTCATTATTTTTTTTTAAATTTGAATCTTTGATATGTCATTTTCAAAATGATTGAGAAGTTTGGTACCTGCACTTGTCTTTCCTCACTACTTTTTCCTCAATTATCTTTTACATTTGAAAAACAACAACATTACAGACACACATATACAAACACACACACACACACTGACACACGTCACTCACGGAGAGATAAGAGAGAGAGAGAGAGAGAGAGAGAGAGAGAGAGAGAGAGAGAGAGAGCAGGGTTCGTACGGTCCTTGAAAGTCCTTGAAAGTCCTTGAATTTTGGACCCCCCTTTTCAAGGCCTTGAAAGTCCTTGAAAATCAGGCATATGCCTCCAGGTGCTTGAAAAGTCCTTGAATTTTACTGTTACCAAAGAAAAAAAAGAAGGATAAAGAGAAAGAGAGAGAGATTGGCATGGTAAGATCAGGTATGGTACTGACTGTAAATTCGTGGAATTTTTATAAAAGTAAAAAAAGAGAAGAAGAAAAAATGGAGAAAAGAG
>CM060337.1:24433887-24436387 GCA_030674155.1 Stramonita haemastoma
GGGGTGGAGAGGTAAGAGTGCAGACTTGGGCCTAGGCTTAGCAGAGGCCATCTTGTTTCTTTGCCTCGTGGCCAATGGCGCCTGTTTCCGCTCCTCATCCGGAACAGACGTTCTTTGCCCAAATTGGAAAGTTTTAACAAGGGGATGCTAGGCTAGTAGAGATCGCATAGTCTAGTAAGAGAGAGAGAGAGAGGTGGGGGGGAGAGAGAGAGGGGAGAGAGAGAGAGAGAGAGAGAGAGAGAGAGAGGAGAGAGAGAGAGAGAAGAGAGAGAGAGAGAGAGAGAGAGAGAGAGAGAGAGAGAGAGAGAGAGAGAGAGAGAGAGAGAGAGAGAGAGAGTTTCTTCTGTTCTTTTCCTTTAGTATTATTATCATATATTATTATTATTATTATTATTATTATTATTATTATTATTATTATTATTATTATTATTATTATTATTATTATTATTATTATGTTTAGTTTAGTTTATTTTAGTTTATTCTTTTATAGCGAGGATAATGGAATAAGCACTTATGTGCTTTTTTCATCCAGTCCCCGTGTGTATGCAGTTTTGTCAATTTTGTCGTATGTTGCCACCGGCACACAATGGCCTACTCTGACGAAAAGCGGAACAAGATATTATGGATGTTGGGAGGTGGGGTTTTGTCTTGTTTTTTTTTATTTCGTTGGTATTAGTTTTGTTAAAATGGATGTTGAGTCGGTGTTGTAAAAAAGAAAAAAAAAAACACCCAATACTCAAAAAACCCCGAAAACCAAAAAAAACAACAAAAAAACCCCAAACCAACAAAACCAACAACAACATTGTAGTGGTAGAATCATTGTTTTAGGTTAAAAACAAACATGAATTACCACATTTGAGGAAAAAGAACTAGGCAAATTACTGAGTTACGTAGAAACGATGATGGGCTGTGTGTGTGTGTGTGTGTGTGTGTGTGTGTGTGTGTGTGTGTGTGTGTGTGTGTGTGTGTGTGTGTGTGTGTGTGTGTACGTGTGCGTGTGCGTGTGCGTGTGTGTGTGTGTGTGTGTGTTGTGTGTGTGTGTGTGAACACGATCGACTAGAAAAGGAGAAGTAGGAAGCGAAAAAAAAAGTTATCAGTGTACCTAAGAAAGTTGTCAATGAAGAATAAACTGTATCATTTCTTTCAAGAGAGTAAAGAGATAGAGAGAGAGAGAGAGAGGAGAGAGAGAGAGAGAGAGAGAGAGAGAGAGAGAGAGGAGAGAGAGAGAGAGAGAGAGAGAGAGGAGATGAGAGAAAAGAAGAGAGAGACGAGAGAAGAGAGAGACAGAAGAGACAGAGACAGAGACAGACGAGAGAAGAAGACAGACAGAAGACAGACAGACAGACAGAAAGAAGACAGACACAACACAGACAGACAGAGAGACAAACAACACAGACAGACAAAGACAAGACAAAGAGAAACTAAGCACTTTTATTTAAGCGAGGCGCATTTTATGATAAGTGGGTGTGGTGTCTGTCTGTTTGCAGTAGTAGATGAAATTCCTTCGCTGCTGAATTGAAGCGAAGTCTACACACAAGATGAGAGAGAGAGCATTCCCACCCACCTCGCTCAAGTATTCCATGTCCCTTTCTGAACCGTTTTCTTTTTTTTTTTTTTCTTTTCTGTTTGTTTGTGACAGGTTTCTTCATCAAAGGACATATTGCATTTTCACTACTTCATTCATCCTTTCTTTTGTGCCTAAAGTTTGTAAGAGTGTGGTGCATAACAGGGAATCGCTCGTTCGGTTGTTTTCTGACAAAAGAAATCGCACACACAAAAAAAAATCGATCTTCATACTTTTTTATATATTTATTAAGAGTTTGTGTGGTGTTCGAAAAGTGTAACCTTCTTTTCTTTATTTTTATTATTATTTTTTTAAAATACTAAGATCTATTGAATTATATGTCTTTTAATGTGCCCTAAACTTGAAACTTGACATTTTGAACATCGTAGGAAAGTAGTTGACATTTATTTACCGTGGTTCTAACTTTTATCCAACTCCAGTGGAAGGGGTGGGGGGGGGGGGGGGGGTAGGGAGGAGGGGTATAGGGGGTAGGGAGGGTAGGGGAGGCAAAGAGAGCGTAGTGGTTCTATCTATCTATCTATCTATCTATCTATCTATCTATTATCTATCTATCTATCTATCTATCTATCTATCTATCTATCTATCTATCTATCTGTCTGTCTGTCTGTCTGTCTGTCTGTCTGTCTGTCTGTCTGTCTGTCTGTCTGTCGGTCCGTCCGTCGTCCGTCCGTCCGTCCGTCCGTCCGTCCGTCCGTCTATCCATCCATCCATCCATCCATCCATCCATCCATCCATCCATCCATCCATCCATCCATCCATCCATCTATCTATCTATCTATCTATCTATCTATCTATCTATCTATCTATCTATCTATCTATCTATCTATCTATCTATCTATCTATCTATCTATCTATCTATCTCCCTTAGCCTGGCGACCGTGGGGGCACCCCTGAAGACTTTACAACCAGTTCCCT
>CM060337.1:24443887-24453887 GCA_030674155.1 Stramonita haemastoma
GTTGGAAGAGATAAGACTTGCCAACATAATTATTAGAGTAGGTGATGAGTGCTGCAGCATTGGGGGTGGGGGAGGGGGAGGGAAGAGGTGGGTGGTGGGGGAGAAGGGGTGTGGGTGTGGGGTGGGGTGGGATGGAGTGTGAGAGTCCAGGTGGATGGAATGTGTGTGTGTGGGGGTGGTGGCTATTGGTGAGAGATCTCAGAGGTGTGTGTGTGTGTGTGTGTGTGTGTGTGTGTGTGTGTGTGTGTGTGTGTGTGTGTGTGTATGTGTGTGTGTGTGTGTGTGTGTGTGTGTGTGTGTGTGTGTGTGTGTGTGCTTGTGTAGTGTATGTGTGTGTGTCTGTCTGTGTCTCTGTGTCAGTGTGTCAGTGTGTGGACACAGATTACAACCTGGATCCTTTTGTCCACAACTTTAGGTATCTTCTTCTTAGTCGAACACTCACACATCAACTAAATGTTCTGTCATATGAGTAAAAAATGCGATGTGCTGCCGTTAAGCTCCTGACAAGTCAGGCCCAGCACATCCGACATCAGTGTGGGAGAGATACTTGTGTTATCTTTTTTCGAAGTCGTTCTGGGTAAAAAAAAAATAGGCAGAAGAATGAACACAAGCAGGCACAAAACAGACAAGAAGGAGGATACAGAAAGAAATAAAAGAACGAGGCAGAGCCAAAACGAGGGATAGAAAAGATGTAAATCTTAGCACTGAATCTACCCAAAAAATGGAGACGTTACTCTACCGACAGACTCCTAATCCCTGCATGGGATTTTTGGAACATTGAAATATGCATTCTTCAACGTAACTACACGCTTCACGTCCCCTTGCTACAATCCCTGCAACCCACCCACTCCCTGCCCCCCCTCCCCCTCCCCCCTCCTCCCACTTCCTCCTATCCCCTACCGCCCACACCCTCTCACCTCAATCTTCCTAACCGTCACATTCCAAGACAGGGCAGCAGCAATATTTAATCCTCGACACTTATGCGGGGTGTTCTTTTAAGTTCGTTTCTTTCCTTTTTCCTAAAACATCCACTCCTCCAACTCGCTCCTGTCCTCCTCTTCTCCTCATCTTCCTCCTCCTCCTCCTCCTCATCCTCCTCCTCCTCTCCTTTCCTCTCCTCTCCTCTCCTCTCCTCCTCCTCCTCTCTTCCCTTCCTCCTCCTCCTCCTCCTCTTCCTCCTCCTCCTCTTCCTCCTCTTCCTCCTCCTCCTCCTCTCCTCGTCCTCCTCTTCCTCCTCCTCTCCTCCTCCTCCTTCTCCTCCTCCTCCTCCTCTTCTTCCTCCTCCTCCTCCTCCTCCTCCCTCTCCTTTCCCAACTATATCTTGTCCTTTTCGTTGGTTTTTTTTTTTATTTATTTATATATATATATATATATTTTTTTTTTTTACAGTTTTCTAGGAAAGGGGGGGGGGGGGGGGGGGGGGGAACAGGGGACGAGGAAGCAGTGAGACACTGCTTGCTCTCGCCGGTTGTATTTCTTCCAGCCGAGCAGAGATCTCATCCATTGTGGACACTGCTGTCTGCCTATAACCTTATATTACACCCTTCCTTCCTTCCTTCCTTCCCTCCAGACGCCCCTCGGCTTCTTTTCTAGCTTAGGCCCCATAGTGCTGGCTGGCTCCATCCATCCTTTTTTGCCATACGTTTCATGTTGGGTGGGTCCTAACATTTATGTGTTATATATGTATGTATATCAGACTGGCGTAAGTATGTAGGCTATGTAGTGTGTTTGTGTGTGTAGGGGTAGGGGGTGGGGTGGGGTGGGGGTGGCGGGGTGGGGGGTTGTGTGTGTGTGGTGGTGGGGGTGGTGGTTGTGTGTGTGGTTTGTGTTGTGTGTGTGTGTGTGTGTGTGTGTGTGTGTGTGTGTGTGTGGTGTGTGTTGTGTTTGCGTGTGGTGTGTGTGTGTGTGTGTGTTCTTGTTTATTCATTTTTTAAAATTTATTCTTTTATATCGAGGATAATGGAACAAACACCCATGTGTTTTTTTGACATCCAGTCCTTGTGTGTATGCAGTTTTGTAAATTGTCATCCATTCCCACCGGCACACGATGTCTGAGTGTGTGTGTGTGTGTGTGTGTGTGTGTGTGTGTGTGTGTGTGTGTGTGTGTTGTGTGTGTGTGTGTGTTGTGTGTGTGTGGTGTGTGTCTGTGGTGCGTAGTGTGTCTGTGTTGTGTGGTAAGGGGGTAGTGGTGTTCGTGGTATGGTGTGGTGTGGTGTGTGTGGTGGTGGTGGTGGTGGTGTGTGGTGTGGTGTGTGTGTGTGTGTGTGTGTGTTGTGTGTGTGTGTGTGGTGTGTGTGTGTGTGTGTGTGTGTGTGTGTGTGTGTGTGTGTGGCACTCAATGTCCACTCTTATTATTTTTTTTTGCATCCATGAACTCTTGCAGTTTTATATGGGTGGTGGCCAGTTCTCTTTGCGGGAAAATATATACATCATCATCATCATCATCATCATCATCATCATCATCATCATCATCATCATCATCACCATCATCACACCATCATCACCACCATCACCACCATCACCATCATCACCATCACCATCATAGTCATCATGCTTTTTTGTTAATGGTTATAACTGGTTAAATAATAATGGTTAAATCCTGTACCGCATTTCGTAAGAGTAGGCCATTGTGTGCCTGTGGGAACAGATGGCAAAAGTTTTAAATGGTGTAGTTGTTATTGCTGCTTTTTGTTTTCAAGAGGAAGAAGAAGAATGCGAAGAAGAATGCGAAGAATGCGAAGAAGAAGAGAAGAAGAAGAAGAAGAAGAAGAAGAAGAAGAAGAAGAAGAAGAGAGAGAGAAGAAGAGAGAGAAGAGGAGAAAAGTTGATGATGAGGAGAAAAAAAATAAGGAGGAGAGAGGAGTAGGAGGAGGAGGAAAAGGAGGACAAGAGGAAGAAGGAAAAAAATCCAAAATATCTTGAGAGAGAGAGAGAGAGAGAGAGGAGAAGGAGAGGAGAGAGAGAGAGAGAGAGAGAGAGAGAGAGAGAGAGACAGAGACAGAGACGAGAAGACAGAGACAGAGACAGAAGACAGAGACAGAGAGACAGACAGACAGACAGACAGAATAGACAGACAGACAGACAGATAGGCAGACAGACAGACAGACACAGACACAGACAGACAGACACACAGACAGACAGACAGACAGACTGAGTCAGAGACAGGGAAGACATGGCCAAAAGGTAAACACAGACCAAAGAGGAGGGGGGAGGGAGAGGGAAGACACGGGGGATAACTGATGGATGCTTTTATTTTATGAATGATGATACTTATTATTGTTTTCCTCTGTTTACAGATCGACAGACATCAGAAACAGATCCCAGTGAGTACCAACAAACAGCTTCTCTGTCTGTCTGTCTGTCTGTCGGTCTGTCTGTCTGTCGGTCGGTCGGTCGGTCGGTCGGTCGGTCGGTCGGTGGTCGTTCGGTCGGTCTGTCTGTCTGTCTGTCTGTCTGTCTGTCTGTCTGTCTGTCTGTCTGTCTGTGTGTGTCACTGACAGTCTCTATCGTTCTCTGTCTCCATTTTTCTCTATAATATTTCTGTCTGCCTCTGTGTCTGTTTGGCTGTATACACACACAACACACACACACAACACACACACACACACACACACACACACACACACAACACACACACACACACACACACACACACACACCCCACACCCACTCACATCTCACTTCATCTACTCTCCTTCTCTCTCTCTCTCTCCTCTTCTCTCTCTCACTCTCTCTCTCTCTCTCCTTCTCTCTCTCTCCTCTCCTCTCTCTTCTCCTCTTCTCTCTCTCTCTCTCTTCTCCTCTCTCTCTCTCTCTCTCCTCCTCTCTCTCTCTCTCCCCTCTCTCTCTCTCTCTCTCTCTCTCTCTCTCTCTCTTCTCTCTCTCTCTCTCTCTCTCTCTCTCTCTCTTCTTCTCTCATTTTACTCTCTCTCTCTCTCTCCTCTTCCTTCTCCTATATCTCTCTCCTTTTCTCTCTCTTTCTCCTTCTCTCTCTCTCTGTCCTCTCTCTTTCCCCTCTCTCTCCCCCTCTTTCTCTCTGTCCCCCTCTCTCTCTTTCTCTATCCCTCTCCCCCCCCCCTCTCTCTCCCCTCCTCTCTCCCACTCTCTCCCCCCCTCTCTCTTTCTTTCTCTTTGTAAGTGTGTGTGTGTGTGTGTGTGTGTGTGTGTGTGTGTGTGTTGTGTGTTGTGTGTGTGTGTGTGTGTGTGTGTGTGCGTGCGTGCGTGCGTGCGTGCTGTGTGTGTGTCTGTGTCTGTGTCTGTGTCTGTGTGTTTGTGGACATGGAAGAAATCGGTGTCAAAGAAATAATACATATCACATGCAGTGACAGACCGTTTGTCCATCCTCACATTACATATTCTGCTGCTTGCTGCTTGCTGCTTGCTGCTGCTTGCTGCTGCTTGCTGCTGCTTGCTGCTTGCTGCTTGCTGCTGCTGCTGTCTAAATATGCTTAGCTGCTTTGGAGGAACAGTGGACAAGAGGGAAAAGCTGTAAGGCGAGTAATTGATTTCCACCATCACTTCGTTATTTGTAGGACTGGGACGTTTTTTGCTCTCCTTGTCTCTGTCTCTTGTCTCTTGTCTTTCTCTCTGTCTGTCTCTGTCTCTTTCTTTTTCTTGTCTGCATCTCTCTGTCTTTCTCTGTTTCTCTGTCTCTGTGTGTTTGTGTGTCTCTTCTCTCTTCTTTTTTTTTTTAATCTCTGTCTCTTTCTCTTCTGTCTTCTCTTCTTTTTCTCGCTCTGTCTTGTGTTGTGTGTGTGTTGTGTGTGTTGTGTGTGTGTGTGTGTGTGTGTGTGTGTGTGTTGTGTGTTGTGTGTTGTGTGTTGTTGTCTGTCTGTCTGTCTGTCTGTCTTCTGCTGTCTGTCTGTCTGTCTGTCTCTTCTCTCTCTCTCTCTCTCTCTCTCTCTCTCTCTCTCTCTCTCTCTCTCTCTCTCTCTCTCTCTCTCTCTCTGGGGGGATGGATAGCCTAGTGGTCAGAACATTGCGCTCGTAATTTGACGACCCGGGTTCGAGTCCGGTCGAGGAGATTTTTCTCCTGGAGTTAACATCAGTGCTGACTCCACTCTCCCCAAAAGTCCTTCGGATGAGACTTTAAACCGAGGCCCCAGTGTGCGAACGCACGCAGAACACCTTGCGCACACTTGAAATCCTGTTCCGCTTTTCGTAAGAGTAGGCCATCGTGTGCCGTTGGGAACAGATGACATTTACAAAACTGCACACACACGGGGACTGGATGTAAAAAAAGCACAAGGGTGCTTATTCCATTATTCTCGATATAAAGAATAAATCACGTCAAACCAAATCTCTGTCTCTGTCTCTGTCTCTCTCTGTCTCTGTCTCTGTCTGCTCTGTCTCTCTGTCTGTCTGTCTTTCTGTCTGTCTGCCTGTCTCTCTATCTCTGACTCTCTCTGTCTCTGTCTGTTCTGTCTGTCTGTCTGTCTGTCTGTCGTCTCTCTGTCTCTCTCTCTCTCTTCTCTCTCTCTCTCTCTCTCTCTCTCTCTCTCTCTCTCTCTCTCTCTCTCTCTCTCTCTCTCTCTCTCTCTCTCTCTCTCTCTCCTCTCTCTCTCTCTCTCCTCCCAGCGTCTGTGCGCATGGTGTCTTGCTGTTCATTTTGTCATCATCATCATCACCATCACATCACCACCATTATCACCATCATCACTACCATCATCTCATCTTCATCCTCTTCACCGTCTTGGACACAAAGTCTTGCTGTCACGACTCGACACGAGGGACACCAATCCATCATTCTCTGGGTTTTTGTTGTTGAAGACAGGCGAGTGTCAACTGAGATGGTGCTTTCATTGATTGTTCAATGAATCTATCCTTCCACCCTACCCCCCCCCTCCCCTACCTCCTTCCTCGCCTCACCTCCCCCCCCCCCCCTCCCTGGCCACCCCATTCTTTTTAGGTGCTGTCACTCGTCGGTTTATTGTTGTTTTTTCAGTGTGTGTGTTGTGTCGTTGTGTGTGTGTGTGTGTGTTGGTGTGTTGTGTGACTGTGGTGTGTGGTGTGTGTGTGTGTGTGTGTAGGTGTGTGTGTTTTTTTGTTTTTGTGTGTGTGTGTGTGTGTGTGGTGTGTGTGTGTGTGGTGTGTGTGTGTGTGTGTTGTGGTGTGTGTGTGTGTTGGGGTGGCGCGAGCGTGTGCTTTAATTCTAATTTTCTCTTTTACAAATTGTATTTTTTTAATTTCAAGATAAAGGAATAAGCAATCATGTGATTATTTTACATTCAGTGCCCGCGTGTATGCGGTTTTGTAAATTTTGTTATCCGTCCCAATACCTCCCCTCCCCCCCCCACATACACAATGGCCTGCTATTCCGAAAAGCGGAACAGGTTTTAACGTAAGTGCAAAATATTCTACGTGGGTTTACATATGGGACTTCTGTTTTATAGTCTTATCCGGAGGACTTCTGGAGGAGTGGAGTCGCATAGCTAACGACGAAAATGATTTCAGAAACATGACGGTAACAAGTCATCGATGTTCTACACAGAGGGGTGGGGGCATAGTAGGGGATGTGCCCCCCCCTCCCCTCCCTGCCCCCCCCATAACCCACGTGGAGTTTGCCTTGTGTGCCCCCCCCCTCCCCTCTCCCCTATATCGTTAGCCTTGCTCTCATCACTAATTAAAACCACTATGTCCAAAATAGACTCGACACTATACACACACCCAGTATATAAAGAAAGGAAGGGTGGTGGTGGTGGTAGGTGGTGGAGGGTGGGGGGTGTGGGGGGTGGTGGGGGGTTGTTCTTGGTGGGAAGTCCTTTGTGTAACCCAGTCAATAGGTACTGTTGTCTGGTGGTAGTGGTGGTGATGGATGGAGGGGTGGTAGGGTGGTGGTGGGGTGTACACACACACGAGCGCGCTCGCGCGCGCGCGCGCACACACCACATTACACACACACATACACACACAACACTACACACCACACCTACACCCTCCCCACACTAAACACACACATACTACACACACACACACAACACACACACAACACACACCCACCCACACACCCCACACATACACACACACACACACACACACACACTTAACACCCCCCCACACACACACAAACCCTACACACACACTACACACACACACACACACACACACACACACACACACACACACACACACACCACACACACACACACATACAAACACCCCCCCCCCCCACTCTCTCTCTCTCTCTCCACACTGTGGAGTACAGAAGCCCAGAAGGCAGGTGTGGATGTTCCCAGCTGAGAAGAGGGACAAATGGTACTTACGGTACCGCCAACAATGGCCCCCTAGACCGACTTGGGCCCAGCGGGGTGGCCAGTGTGTCAACAGCAGCAGATGGTCAAGAGAACAAACAGGTCCAGGTTCCACTCTGGCTCGCTTGGGCAAACTCTCTTGCTTTCTCCATGACCCCCTCGACCTTCCCCCCCTTCCCCCTCCCATCGCCCCCTCAGTCCCCCCCTCCCACTCCCCTACCTCTATTTTCTCGTATAAGTCCACTGTGGAAATTGTATGACTTGCTTCATTTCCCCTCCAAAAAAAAAAAAAAAAAAATGGATTCATTTATTTATTTGTTGCAGGTAGGTTTTTTGTTTGTTTGTTTGTTTGTTTGTTTGTTTGTTTGTTTGTTTGTGTGTGTTTTTTTTGTGGTGAGTAGGTGGTGGTGGTGGGTGGTTGTTTTTGTTTATGAAATGCGTGTGAAGGAATTCTGGGGAATCAAGGAAATTGTATTGCTGCCTCCCTCCCCCCCCCTCCCCCCCCCCACCTTTCTTTCTGCCTTCAACTATAATTTGAACTCCCTTAGCGTGAAACAATCGGGCTCTCTGGCCATGTGTACAGTCGTAGTTTCCTAGTCTGAATGTGTCACAAAGATATGACATCAGAAAGTGGATCTTACCCACGTCAACCCTTCCCCCTCCCCCCCCCCCCCATTTGTCAAAGTCGCCCTCATATGACTTTAGGAGTGTGTGTGCGATCGAGTTTGTGAGTGGGTTTTTTTCTGACAGGTCAGTCTAGTCAGAAACCACAGGGACAGGTCATGACTTGAAGACAGGAGACAGATGACAGACACTGGAGGTACTGACAATGCCTATCTGCTTCTGTAAGACGCTGACTGCTTGCCTGGCTGATTGCCTGAATGTCTGCTTGCGTCCCAGGACCATCGTCAATTAGGCATTTTCTTATGCTCTGTCGTTGCTGGTGATGGCAGTTGTTAGGAGTTCCTCAGATTAATATAACAGTCTTGGGGGGTCACCTAGAATACGCCACGTTGTCTCAGTCCTTTCACGTTCACTTGTTGTGTCCTTCTGCTTGCGAACACTGTGAGACTGTAAGTACAACTGTTGGCGAGATGTTGTGTGTATATATATAAAATATATATATATATATATATATATATATATATATATATATATAATATATATATATATATATATATATATATATATAACAACACACCACACGTACGGTCGGGGAGATTCTTCTTTTGGAGTTAACATCAGTGCTGACTCCACTCTCCCCAAAAGTCCTTCGGATGAGACTTTAAACCGAGGCCCTGTGTGCGAACGCATGCAGAACATCTTGCGCACACGTTAAATCCTGTTCCGCTTTTCGTAAGAGTAGGTCATCGTGTGCCGGTGGGAACAGATGGCATTTACAAAACTGCATACACACGGGGACTGGATGTAATAAAGCACAAGAGTGCTTATTCCATTATCCTCGATATAAAAGAATAATAAAAAAAAAAATTCAAAGAAGTGGAGGAGGAGGAGGAGGAGGAGGAAGGAGGAGGAGGAGTGAGAGAGAGAGAGAGAGAGGAGAGAGAGAGAGAGAGAGAGAGAGAGAGAGAGAGGGGAGAGAGAGAGAGAGAGAGAGAGAGAGAAGAGGAGAGACAGAGAGACAGAGAGACAGAGACAGACAGACAGACAGACAGACAGACAGAGAACGAGTGGAGCAGACACGGAACAGACAGACAGACAGACAGACAGACAGACAGACAGGCAGTGATCTATGGGCCGTTAGAGGTTATGAGGGCGTTAAAAGCCATGTTCTATCTCTCACTTCACTGATTCACCATAGCTTCTACACTATAGAGAACGAACACCCAGTGTGGTAGGAGAGCTGGTGTTTTTTTATTTTTTATTTTTTATTTTTTTGTGTTTTTTTACAGGTGGCTAGTTTCTTCAGTGGAGGGATTCTTGTGTAGGGCAGGGAAGGTGATCGATCTATCTCAGGTGAGGTGATGTGTGTCACGTTTCTCATATAGCCAGACGTGGAACACTAGTACAATAGTGAAGTACACAGGCTGTATATGTATGTACACCTGCAGAGTATTATGCCGGTAACTTAACCTTTCTTAACCTTTCTTTTTTTTTTTTTTTTTTTTTTTTTTTTTACTGCAGTGTGAATTTATTTTAATTCTTATTTTATACCACTTTATGTCACAGCAGATTTCTCTGCGTGAAATTCGGGCTGCTCTTCCCCGGGGAGAGTGCGTCGCCACAAGTGCAGCGCCTACCCACTATTTATTATTATTTTTTAAAATTATTATTATACAGCCATGAGCTGCCCTGGGGACTCCAACTTCCCGATTTTTCCTCAGGGATGAACACGACACCTGTTGATAACAAAGAGTGTACGGTCAACCGTGGAGTTTTTCATATCAGTCAGGAGTCTTCCTGTGTTCTGTCAAGTTCTGCCACTGATTCGGTATGCTTATTCCATAGCCCTTGTATACTGTGGATCGGTGGTCTAGGTGGTAACGCGCTTTGCCTAGAACGCAAAAAGTCTGGGTAGGAGTGTGCGGTGGTTCGTATCCCGTTTGGGCGTAAAACTTTTTTCCCCATCCATTAGACCATGAGTGGTGGTCTGGGCGCTAGCCTTCAGGATGAGACGATAAACCGAAGTCCCGTGTGTTAAGTTACACATCACTATTTAGCGCACGTAAAAGAACCCACGGCAACAAGGGTGTTGACCCTGGCAAAATTCTGTAGAAAAAAGCCACTCT
>CM060337.1:24463887-24468887 GCA_030674155.1 Stramonita haemastoma
GGAGGAAGAAGAAGAAGAAGAAGAAGAAGAAGAAGAAGAAGAAGAAGAAGAAGAAGAAGAAGAAGAAGAAGAAGAAAAAGAAAAGGAAGAGGAGAAGGGGCGGAGGAGGAGTAGGAGGAAAAGGAGGATGAAAGAGGAAAATGATAAAGAAAGAAAAGAAAGAAAGAAAAAAAGAAAGAAAAGAAAAGAAAGAAAAAAGAAAGAAAAAGAAAAACAAAACAGAAAAAGAAGAATGACGATGAAGAAAAAAACCAATTAATCACTAGGCTGTGCTACTATGTTGAAAATATTGTACACACACACGAGGCAGTACAAGTTTTATGCTATTTATGCTAATGTGTGCTGTAACTATAGAATAACAACAAACACCACAAACTAATACACCACAAGACAATAGTATAAAATGCAATAGAATGCAGTACAGTACAATTCAATACAATTCAGTATTGATAGTACAGGACAGTTTAAGTACAATATACAATACATTGTAGAGATAATACAGGTCTGTACAGCACACAAAACTCTCTTTGTCTCTGTCTTTCTGTCTCTGTCTTTCTCTAACACACACACACACACACACACACACACACACACACACGCACGCACGCACGCACGCACGCACGCACGCACGCACACACACACACACACACACACACACTCTCTCTCTCTCTCTCTCTCTCTCTCTCTCTCTCTCTCTCTCTCTCTCTCTCTCTCTCTCTCTCTCTCTCTCTCTCTCTCTCTCTCTTTCTCTCTCTCGCTCTCTCGTTAATTTTCGATCTAACTCTTTGTCTGTTTCTCCTTTTCTGTCTTTTCTGCCTGTTTGTGTGTCTGTGTGTGTATGTGGGTCTGTCTGTGAGTCTGTGTGACTCTCTGTGTGTCTGTCTGTCGTTTTGTCTCTCTCTGTCTGTCTGTGTCTCCTTCCCTCCCTCTCTCTCACTCTCCCTCTTTCTTTCTCTCTCTACCTCTCTTTCTCCAAATTCATGATAAATTGATAAAAAAAAAGTAAACGAAGTCATCGATTCGAATACAACCGCTGAAAGTAATACAATTAGATATAACGTTTCAATCTCACCACCTACAACCTTACTGGTTGTCATCCGACCCATGTTAAGGTATCTTTGAAAAGAAAAAAAAGAAACATTAGTATTCTTCCGTATAACGGTTTTTTTTGTTCTGATATCCCATTTAGCATTAATGAGCCGACATGTCGGTCCAGTCCTGTTATGAAAACGGTTGATAAAGGCCAAACATTTTATCAGTTATTGACAAGAAGAAGAAGAAGAAGAAGAAGAAGAAGAAAAGAAGAAGAAGAAGAAGAAGAAGAAGAAGAAGAAGAAGTAGAAGAAGAAAAGAAGAAGAAGAAGAAGAAGAAGAAGAAAACTCGCACAAGCCTATAATTATTATCAAGATGGTCTCATACTTTGACTTGTTATATTCACACTGTTTTCATCCGAGGCAAGTTCGTAACTTAAGAAATTTATGGAAAAAAGATGTATTAAAATCTATTGAAACTGGCAAAGGCTGTATATATGGTGATGTATTTCAAAACAGCCACGCGTACACACACACTTAACCTTATACTGCCAGTGTGAACTAGAGGCCTGACAGTGATTCCTGGGTGTGGTGAGGGGGACAGAGTGCATTATACTGGGCGACCCCCAGAGGGGTGGGCTGGGGCACACCCAACAGCATCAATAATAACACAGGGAGACGGGATAGCTTAGTGGTCAGAACATTGAGCTGGTAATTTTTGCGACCCGAGTTCGATTCCCGGTCGAGGATATTTTTCTCCTGGAGTTAATTAACATCAGTGCTGACTCCACTCTTCCCCAAAAGTCTTTCGGATGAGACTGTAAACCGAGGCCCCGTGTGCGAATTTACGCAGAATATCTTGGGCACACGTTAAATCCTGTTCCGCTTTTTGTAAGAGTAGGCCATTGTGTGCCGGTGGGAACGGGTGACAATAATTACACAGCTGCATACACACGGGGACTGGATGAAAAAAAAAGCACACGAATGCTTATCCCATTATCCTCGATATAAAAGAATAAAATTAAAAAAATGGGCCAGGAGAGCAGGATAGCCTAGTGGTTAGAGTCATGCACTCGCAATTTTGACGATCTAGGATCGAGCCAGGCTTCGAACCACTACTATTCATGTCAGCTATTGGAAATACGAACATAACCAGCATAGTTGCATTCCCACAGTCGGATTGTGGCTATCTTCATGGTGTGCAAAAAGAGTTGCATAATCAGAAATTTTCCATTAGTAAACCTCGGAGCTCTAGTCGAGGAACGCAAATAAAAATCCTCACAACTGAGATGCCTGTTCAAGGAGAATATTTTTTCCTAGGAGTTAACATCAGTGCTGACTGCCTATCCGATTGCCCCAAAGTCCCTTAGATGAAAATAGATTGAGCTTTTGTGTCCAAACGCTCACAGAACATTTTGTGCACATGTTAAAACCCGTTTTGCCTTTCAGAAGAGTAGCTTATTTGTCCTTCTAAGAACGGATGACAAAACGATAAAAATGAATATATTAAAGAGAAACTGCATGCACACTTTATGTTTGTCCCTCGCGTTCGACGATGACCTCCAAAACAGCAGAGGAGGCAGCTGCTGTTTCGGAAATCAGGCAGAAATGTGAAAACAGTAGAGCTGCTTTTCCCCAGCGCGCCCCCACTCTCTCAGCCAAGAGGGCATAAGAACAGTCAGTGTTGAAGATGTTCTCCAAAGGCCAACTAGCCCCCAGGGCAGCAGCAACACATAAGAACTATGCAAGTCAAGCCTCCTAGTCAAAGAGTCCTGGTCGATCACTATAAGACTTAAACTGTAGCCACTGATCATACAGCTTGTCACTTCGCTTTGCTGTTGCCCCCAGAGCGTCTATGGTTTAATCAAGAGCTATGATACACGCTACTGTCATGTTTTAGAAACCATCCCCGAATATAGAATGCGGCTACCCTAGCAGTGAGTCGAAGGTGGCTGCATACGCAGCAGAAATCTCACCATTGGTGAACCTCAGAGCTGTCGCTGAGGAACAACAACACAATAATCAATACAAACACCAACGGCGGAGGCTGTCTTCATTAATTTGGGGAACTTAATCAACTAGTTACACAAGCTGTTTTGATCCGCGTGGGAAGTTTGCTGGAAAATGCGTCCTAAAACACGATTTGGTGGAAAAGCTTGTGTGTTTGAACCACTGCTACAAGTTTTGTTTGTTGGTCTGTGTGTGTGGGGTTTGCTGGTTGGTTGGTTGATTAGCTTGCTTTGTGTATTTGGGTTCTTTCCCTTGTTTATTTGGCGTTTTGGGGACGATTAATATGACATAAACATCCTCGCAATAGTGGCAGATAATAATTATAGGGTTTATTTGTATACTTCAGAATGGATCAGTACACTTATTTATGATTTTCATTTAGAGTCATATTGGTTGTTGATCATTTTTTTGTGTCCATTTTGATTTCCATTATTCTTCATTTAAAACAGTATCAGCCCTGGTATTGCTCTTACAGCAGGTCCCACTATAACACTAGCAGATGTGAAACCTTACCTTTAAAATTACTGGCAGATTGAATACACTCTTCTACAAAGAAAACAACACACCGAAACAAAAATTCCTCCTCCCCCTCCCCCCAAAAACCACAGAACGCAAATTAATCAAATAACGAAGCAAACAAAAACACACAAAACAACAAGCAAACGGTAACAATAACGAAACACGTTTTCTTTACAAAGACTAACATTTAAATTTCATAACTTTTTTTCCATACGCATACTGTTTTAGTGTTCCTTAATGAAGTCATCAATCACACTCTATTATTACAGTGATTCAAACCACGACTCCATCCATAACCCGTAAACTAAAAGAATTCGTCATCATAACCACTCAGCTACCGCTCACACCTCACCAGCTAACACTGTCAGGGAAAACTTGTTCTTACCTAGAGCAAGCTCTGTGCCGTAACGTGGATTCAGTGACGGTGAAAATGACATTAGGCAGACTGGCTTCAAGGGAGAGAATAACATCTGGAGACACGCTATTATATATGAAGTTGCTCGCGATCGCGCGCTCCGCTCCGGGGCAGACCCTGACACTGGAAGCTACTAGGCCTAAATGAGTTAACACAGGGGTGGGAGATGTAAGTAGATTCGCTCACAGTCACGATTGGATATTCGTCCAAGATTTCTTAGACATGAGAAATAGGAAGGAATATGGGCCGTACGTGCACATCTTTTCTTGTAAGCTTTTTTTTTGTGTGTGTCTATGTTGAGAATAAAAGTAATACGACTATAATAGTTCTGTCTATTGCTTTACCAGAAGTTTTGGACTTTGCTAGCTAGTAACTTTTTTTTTTTTTTTTTTTTTTATTGTTTGGTATTCTTTGTGTGCTTGAATAGAAGGGATTCCAAGAGTGAGAGTTGCAGTTTTGATGGAATGTATTGGGTTTTTTTGTTTTTTTTTTGTTGTTGTTTTTTTTTTTGGGGGGGGGGGGGGGGGGCGTACATTGTGTAGGTGTATGTTTGCCATGATTTTTTTCCCGGTTATTTTTGGCACAAAAATTAAAATGCACAGTTCTTTTGTGTGTGTGTGTGTGTGTGTGTGTGTGTGTGTGTGTGTGTGTGTGTGTGTGTGTGTGTGTGTGTGTGTGTGTGTGTGTAATGTGTGTGTGTGTGTGTGTGTATGTGTGTGACAGACCCCCAGAGAGAGAGAGAGAGAGAGAGAGAGAGAGAGAGAGAGAGAGAGAGAGAGACAGAGACAGAGACAGAGACAGAGACAGAGAGACAGAGACAGAGAGACAGAAAGAGTAGCAGACAGAAACTAGAAGGCTCAAAATACAGAAAGGATCAAATGCACAGACAGGTCGACATAAAGATAAAGGTGTCCCATAACCTATGCAGTCATTTGGGAACGAGATATCAGCTTATGTATCAAGGGCGGCGCCCATCTCCTCTTCCTTGCTACTTTACCTTCTCTTGACTCTAAAGAGGGCAGGC
>CM060337.1:24478887-24483887 GCA_030674155.1 Stramonita haemastoma
TAGGGCGGATACTGGATGTAAAAAAGCACATGAGTGCTTATTCATTATCCTAGAAATAAAAGAATTTGATTTGATTTGATCCTCCTTCTTTCTTTCTTTCTTTCTTTCTTTCTTTCTTTCTTTCTTTCTTTCTTTCTTTCTTTCTTTCTTTTCTTTCTTTCTTATTCTTTCTTTCTTTCTTTTCTTTCTTCTTCTTTCTTTCTTTCTTTCTTTCTTTCTTTCTTTCTTTCTTTCTTTCTTTCTTTCTTTCTTTTTCTTTCTTTCTTTCTTTCTTTCTCTCTCTCTCTCTTTCTTTCTTTCTCTCATTCATTATCTGCTGCACTGTACATTATGGAGAACACCCAGTTTTGTATACAGCACAGTGCAGCAGATAATGAATGCACTGACACGCTCCTATGAGTCAGGTTGATGGGAATGTATAATGACAGTGTTTGATGATAGAAACCGAATTTTTGTCTTAAACTTATCACTATAAATGTCACAATCTATGCCCAAAGCAATGTCCTAAGCCATTATTTATTCACTATGAATTTCACAGCCTTTGCACAAAGCAATGTTCTAAGCCAATATATATTCACTATGGATTTCACAGCCTTTGCACAAATCAATGTTCTAAGCCATTTTATATTCACTAGGAATTTCAAAGTCTTTGCACAAAGCAATGTTCTAAGCCGTTATATATTCACTATGATTTCAAAGTCTTTGCACCAAGAAATGTTCTAAGTCATAATATATTCACTATGAATTTCAAAGTCTTTGCACAATGTTCTAAGCCGTTATATATTCACTATGAATTTCAAAGTCTTTGCACAATGTTCTAAGCCGTTATATATTCACTATGAATTTCAAAGTCTTTGCACAAATCAATGTTCTAAACTCTAGTATTTTCACTATGGATTTTTACAGTCTTGGCACAAGTCAGTGTCCTGAGCCACGATATGTTCACTATAGATCTAATATACTGCACAAATCAATGCCACAAGCAGTTTATTATAATCTTCAATATGGATTTCATAGTCTTTGCACAAAAGCAATGTCTTAATCCATTACATCTTCTCTAAAAATGTCAAAGTCCGTGAAAAAATCAGTGTTTGTTCTTTTTTAAAAACAGCAACAACAAAACTTAACAACATTCTGCAAATATATCGCAAGACTATATTTTCTCCATTTTTAAAAAAAAAAGGATTTTTTTTTTGGTAAACACACACAAAACAATTACTGTCACAATGACAGAGAATTCATGTGTGCCCGCACAACATGGCAAGCCTCGTCATGACTATGTGTGTGTGTGTGACAAATATTATGAGCATAATTATGACACACCACCAAGACAGCTAGTGTCGTGGAGAGAGAGAGAGAGAGAGAGAGAGAGAGAGAGAGAGAGAGAGAGAGAGAGGAGAGAGAGAGAGAGAGAGAGAGAGAGAGAGAGAGAGAGAGAGAGAGAGAGAGAGAGAGAGAGAGAGAGAGAGAGAGAGAGAGAGAGAGAGAGAGAGAGAGAGAGACAGAGACAGAGACAGAGACAGAGACAGAGAGACAGAGAGACAGACAGACAGAGACAGACAGACAGAGACAGACAGAGACACAGAGACACAGACACAGAGAAACAGAGACAGAGATTTATTTATTTATTTATTCTTTTATATCGAGGATAACAGAATAAGCAATCATGTGCTTTTTTTCATCCGGTCCCCGTGTGTATGCAGTTTTGTAAATATTGTCATCTGTTCCCTCCGGCACACGATGGCCTACTCTTACGAAAAGCGGAACAGGATTTAACGTGTGCGCAAGATGTTCTGCGTGCGTTCGCACACGGGGCCTCGGTTTAAAGTCTCATCCGAAGGACTTTTGGGGAGAGTGGAGTCAGCACTGATGTTAACTCCAGGAAGAAAATTTCCTCGACCGGACTCGAACCCGGGTCTTCAAATTGCCAGCGCAATGTTCTGACCACTAGGCTATCCGCCCCCCAGAGAGAGAGAGAGAGAGAGAGAGAGAGAGAGAGAGAGAGAGAGAGAGAGAGAGAGAGAGAGAGAGAGAGAGAGAGAGAGAGAGAGAGAGAGAGAGGAGAGAGACAGAGAGAGACAGAGAGAGACAGAGACAGAGACAGAGAGAGACAGAGAGAGACAGAGAGAGACAGAGAGAGACAGAGAGAGACAGAGACAGAGACAGAGACAGAGACTGACAGAGACAGAGACACAGAGACAGAGAGAGAGACACAGAGACACAGAGACAGAGATTTATTTATTTATTTATTCTTTTATATCGAGGATAACAGAATAAGTAATCATGTGCTTTTTTTCATCCGGTCCCCGTGTGTATGCGGTTTTGTAAATATTGTCATCTGTTCCACCGGCACACGATGGCCTACTCTTACGAAAAGCGGAACAGGATTTAACGTGTGCGCAAGATGTTCCGCGTGCGTTCGCACACGGGGCCTCGGTTTATAGTCTCATCCGAGAGACAGAGAGAGACAGAGAGACAGAGACAGAGAGACACAGAGACAGAGACAGAGACAAAGAGACAGAGACAGAGACAGAGAAAGAGACAGAGAGAGAGAGAGAGGGGAGGAGGTAGTAGGAGAGAGGTGGTTCGCTTGTTATCGTTGTAAGGACTGCACTAGCTTGTGACGTGTGAGTGATTATCGTATTGACCATCTGCCGCTATCTGTTGCATGCAGCAGGACCCCCCCAACCCTCCCTCCCCCCTTCCCCCCCCTACCCCCCCCCCCCCCACACACACGCGGGGCCTCAAGAGCTAGGAGTTGTCATCTTCCCCACTGTCTAATCCCTCTGTTTTCAAACAAAGCACCTCCTAGCTGTCCACCCGTTCTAAACTGGATTGGGGTGTGGGGTGGGGTGGGGGTGGGGTTGGGGTGGTGGGTGGGTGGTGGGGGTTGTGGGGGGGGGGGCAAATGTGGTTTTGTTCTGTGTGTGTAGAGGGTTGGTGGTGGTGGTGGTGGGTGGTGGTAGGTGGGGGTGGGGGTGGGGGGTGGTGGGGGTGGTGGTAGGGTTGGTGGGGGTGGTGGGTGGTGGGGGTGGGTGGGGGTTGTAGTGTGTGTGTGTAGGGGAGGGGGGGCTGTAGTAGTGTGTGTGTGTGGTAGTGTGTGTGTAGGGGTGTGGGGTAATGTGTGTGTGGGGGGGGGAGGGGGGGTTGTAGTGTGTGGGGGTGGGGGTGTGGTGGGGGTTGTAGTGTGCGTGTGTGTGTTTAAAGGGGGGGGGGGGTGGTAGTAGTAGTAGAAGTAGTAGTGTGGTGTGTGGGTGTGGGGGGAGGGGGTTGTAGTGTGTGTGTGTGTGGGGGGGGGTAGTGGTGGGGGGGGGTGTAGTGTGTGTGTAGTATGTGTGTATAAGGGGGGTGGGTGTAGTAGTGTGTGTGTGTGTGTGTGGAGGGGGAGGGGGCTGTAGTAGTGTGTGTGTGGGGTGGGTTGTAGTGTGTGTGCGTAGATGGTGATGGTGGTGGGGGGGGGGTGTAGTGCGTGCGTGTATGCGTGCATGAGTGTGTGTGTGTGTGTGTGTGTGTGTGTGTGTGTGTGTGTGTGTGTGTGTGTGTGTGTGTGTGTGTGAGAGAGAGAGAGAGAGAGAGAGAGAGAGAGAGAGAGTGTGTGTGTGTGTGTGTGTGTGTGTGTGTGTGTGTGTGTGTGTGTGTGTGTGTGTGTGTGTGTGTGTGTGTGTGTGTGTGTGTGTGTGTGTGTGTGATGATTGCCTTAAAATGTTATTACCATTACAAACTGAAGAAGGAAACGAACTTAGGAAAGCGTTAACTCTTAAAGCAAAATCTTATTTGCATTATTGCTGGTGTCACAAAGAGAGAGAGAGAGAGAGAGAGAGAGAGAGAGAGAGAGAGAGAGAGAGAGAGAGAGAGAGAGAGAGAGAGAGAGAGAGAGAGAGACAGACAGACAGACAGAGAGACAGAGACAGAGACAGAGAGAGAGAGAGAGAGAGAGAAGACAGACAGACAGACAGACAGACAGACAGACAGAGAGAGACACAGACAGAGAGAGACAGACAGCTTTCCATTACAATATGTCCAAGTCAAGGGACTTTTAAAGGGATAGTTTTATAAACTAGAAATATTTTTTGTCACTGGTGTTTTTTTTTTTTTTTTTTTTTTTTTTTTTTTTTTAAAACAAATCCACTTTCACCATTTGAACAACTTGATGTCTACCAGCTGCTAAATGGAAAGACCAACACTTTCAGTTCAGCGCACTATAAGCTTTTAGCTGGTTGTTTCTCTGTTGTAAGTGTGTATAATTATGTATGATTTCTTTGAATAAAAAATGCTGTTTAAACCAATTATCTCCCACGCCGAAGTCGGGTGTTCTGGGCCTGACTCGTCAGCTCAAGGCATTTTCGCTCATTATGACAGACAACAATAGTTCCTGTCAGAGCTTTGACAAAGAAGAAGAATAATTGGGAGGAAGAATGCGAAGAATTGTGAAGAAAAATTGCGAAGAAAAATTGCGAAGAAGAATTGCGAAGAAGAAGAATTGCGAAGAAGAAGAAATGCGAAGAAGAAGAAGAATGCGAAGAATGCAAAGAATGCGAAGAAGAAGAAGAAGAATGCGAAGAAAAATGCGAAGAAGAATGCGAAGAAGAAGAAGAAGAAGAAGTAGAAGAATTGCGAAGAAGAAGAATTGCGAAGAAGAAGAATGCGAAGAAGAAGAATTGCGAAGAATTGCGAAGAAGAATTGCGAAGAAGAATTGCGAAGAAGAAGAGGAAGAAGAAGAAGAAGAAGAAGAAGAAGAAGAAGAAAGAAGAAGAAGAAGAAGAAGAAGATGATGATGATGATGATGAAGAAGAAGAAGAATGCAAAGGAGAAGAATGCAAAGAAGAAGAATGCAAAGAAGAAGAATGTAAAGAAGATGAATGCAAAGAAGAAGAACAAGAGCAACAACAACAACAAGAACAACAAGAACAAGATATAAAAGAAGACATAAAAGAAGAAGAAGTAGAAGTAAAATAAGAAGAAGGAACAATACACAGCCTCTTCTAAAGTCACGTTCATG
>CM060337.1:24488887-24493887 GCA_030674155.1 Stramonita haemastoma
GTTATGGTAAGGGGGGGAGGGGGGGGGGTGACTGGTCACTTTGAAGAAGTTTGATGTAAAACTTGTCATTGTTACTTTTTACATGTTTCAGTCACTGTAAAGATCTGTGGGTATGTATGTCTGTATGTTGTTCTTTTGGCATTACCCAAGCTGAAAAAAGATAAACATAAAACCCAAAACAAAAAAAAACCTCCATGTGTATTACCTGCCTGAGACAATATCAATAACAATAGCAAACATGATGAAGACAAAGGATGACGAATCACTGAATGGTGACATGCAGAGCCAATGAAAGTTTTCCAATCTCTTTCATGTTCATTCGATAAACTCTCCTTTTCATCCTTTCTTTTGCAAGGCAACCATTATTCGGGTTCAGACTTTTTTTTTTAGGAATGAAGCGAAGCGAAGCAGGAGGGGTGGGGGAGGGGGGGAGGGGAGGGACTTATATGCATGAGGCAGAGTCTGTTTGTCTGTGTGGTCTAACAGCGCCCTCCACGGAACCACTCAACACACCAAGCCTTGCGGGGCCCCGAGGTTTCTTGGGCTACACACCGGTATTAATGTTTTACTACTTTTCCTTTTATTTTCATAATATATCACTCTTGCATTCGCACTGCACGTACTAAGGCATCCACAGAAATAAAAAACCACTTTTTCAGAAACACAAGCTCCTGACTCAAAACTCTGTATGTTTTTGCACAAATTTGGTAGGTTTGAACTTTTTTTTTTTTTTCCAGCAAACACCATACCCCCTTGGTTCTTTGTTGTCTGCTAACTGCCTCACCACAATAATATGCATGCGCGGGGTCAACGCTATAGGAACACAACCAATCTTCACTTAATGACCATTAATTACCCCCTTCTCATCACTACATGGTGTTTGTCTACCGTCTCAACCCCCCCCCAAATAAAAAAAAAAACCCCAAAAAACAACAAAAAACAAAAAAACAACAACAAACAAACAAACAAACAAACAAACAAACAAACAAACAAACAAACAACGTCACAGTGCAATTTTTCATACTTTGAAAAATCTGTAAAAAAAAAAAAAAAAAAAACCAGCAAAACAGTTTTTGGACTCGCACTTTATACAAGATACTAACTACATGACCCCCCCACCAAAAAAAAAACAAAAAAAAACCAGAGCGTAGCCTGTTTTAGGGCAGGCAGTGAGGAGAGACTGCAGTTAAAAGTGACGCCATGTTGAAGACATGAGCCATCATGGCAGCCACAGTTCCTGGCAGGAAGCAGTTAATTCCACGGCCTCCTGGTCAGAATCTTGTGGAGCAGTAGTGATTGAAAGAGAGCGGTTTCCTCTTAGGGACAAAGAAGGTGGAGGAGGGAGGAGGGAGCGGAGGGAGCGGAGGGAGGGAGGGAGCTAGGGAAGAGAGAGTTGGAGAAGGGGGGGAAGGGGAGGGGAGGGTGGGCAGGAGATGGTTGTGGTTATAAGGTGGGGGAGGGTTAGGGTGGGGTTGTGGTGGTGGTGGTGGTGGTGGTAGGGGGTAGGGGGTTGGTGGTGGTGATGGTAGTGGTGGTGGTGGTGGTGGTGGTGGTGGTGAAGAAGAAATCAATGTAGCCGTGTCGGTTTTAATACTTGTCTTGCCGCAGCCTCAATGATTTTAACAGCTTGCTTTCTTTTGTTTTCGTTTTTTTTGGGTTGTTTGGGGTTTTTTTTGTTCTGTTTTTTTCTTTATTTCTATTTCTTTCTTTTGTTCTTTCTTTCTTTCTTTTGTTTCTATTTTTTCCCCTCTTGTTCTCTGTTTGTTTGTTTCTTTCTTTCTACTTGTTCTTCCTTTTCTTCTTCTTGTTCTTCTTGTTCTTGTTCTTCTGGTTTTTATTTTTTCTTCTTCTTGCTCTTCTTGTTCTTATGTTTCCTCTTGTTGGTTTTGTTGTTGTTGCTGTTGTTGTTGCTCTTTTTCTTCTTCTTCTTTTTCTTCTTCTTCTTCTTCTTCTTCTTCTTCTTCTTCTTCTTCTTCTTCTTCTTCTTCTTTCTTCTTCTTCTTCTTCTCCTTTTCTTTCTTTCTTTCTTTCTTTCTTTCTTTCTTTCTTTCTTTCTTTTCTTTCTTTCTTTCTCTTTCTTTCTTTCTTTCTTTCTTTCTTTCTTTTTTTTTCTTTTTTTCTTTCTGTTTCTTCTTCTCCTCCTCCTCCTTCACCTCCCTCTATGCTCTTAGGGTGCATCAGTGTAAGCAGTGTGTTTGACTGGCAATGCAGGTAATACTGTGAAATTTCACTTTTTGTAGGTGTGTTACTCTTATCTTTTTATGTGCAAAGTAGCTGATTTGTGCAAAAACTTTTGATGATGATGATGATGATGATGATACTACTACTACTACTACTACTACTACTACTACTACTACTACTACTACTACTACTACTACTACTACTACTATTACTACTACTACTACTACTACTACTACTACTACTACTACTACTACTACTACTACTACTACTACTACTACTACTACCACTACTACTACTACTAACCGGAATTTTATACCTCTCAATATTGTAAAGCAAACAAACTAAAGCATGATTGTTGTGTTTCTTATCAAGAGTGGCCTGACTTTACATGAAGGGATTAACCCTTCTCTAAATTATTGTGGGTTTTCTTTTTGTTTTGTTTTTTGGTGGGGGAGGGGGGGGGAGGGAGGGGATTGGTTTTGTTTGTTTCAGAATTGAAAATGTACCCTAAAATTATTGCCATTTACTTAATCTGTATACCTTTGCATATCCCTACAGATAACTAACACTACGACTATAATTATGGACACAAAAAAAAGTGGACTGAAATCCCTTGTGTGGATCCTGGGGGCTCTTTCAGTATAAATAGGATCTCGGATCCACTGTTTTTGGAACTACTGTGCGAGAAATTTCCCCTTTTCTATCACTCCCTTTGTTCTGTTTTTTTCCCCCCGTACGTACCTCTCTAACCTTTTCTCTGTCTGTCTTTTTCTGTCTTTCTCTGTCTTTCTCTGTCTGTCTCTCTCTGTCTCTCTCTCTTTCTCTCTCGGGTTCTTTCTCTCTGTCTCTCTCGGGTTCGAGTCCGGTCGAGGAAATTTTTCTCCTGGAGTTAACATCAGTGCTGACTCCACTCTCCCCAAAAGTCCTTCGGATGAGACTTTAAACCGAGGCCCCGTGTGCGAACGCATGTAGAACATCTTGCGCACACGTTAAATCCTGTTCCGCTTTTCGTAAGAGTAGGCCATCGTGTGCCGGTGGTAACAGATGACAATATTTAAAAAACTGCATACACACGGGGACCGGATGAAAAAAAAGCACATGATTGCTTATTCTGTTATCCTCGATATAGAAGAATAGATAAAATAAAATAAATCTCTCTATATTTCTCTCTCTCTGTGTCTCTGTATGTCTCTGTCTCTCTGTGTCTCTCTGTATGTCAATGTCTCTCTGTGTCTCTCTCTGTGTCTCTCTCTGTGTCTCTCTCTGTGTCTCTCTCTGTGTCTCTCTGTCTCTCTCTCTCTCTCTCTCTCTCTCTCTCTCTCTCTCTCTCTTCTCTCTCTCTCTCTCTCCTCTCTCTCTCTCTCTCTCTCTCTTGCTTTGTTCTGCCTACTGTCATTCTCCTGACATTCCCCTGCCCTTTATTTCAGGCAAATCTTAAATTCATTTTTTTTGGAGGGGTTCTTTTTTCTTCTCCTTGTGTGGTTAATGTCTATTCACTACACACGGTGTTTAAGATATATATATTTTTCTTATGGACATTTTAATGAGCTGCCCCGAAATGGGAATATGTTAGCGTGATGCCAGTGAGCACACCTCCTGCAGAGTTACAAACACAGGAGAAGACCAGGCACTAACCACCACCACCACCACCACCACCACCACCACCATCACCACCACCACTACCCCTTCCTTTTACCTTCAGTTCTCGAAGGAGAGTTTTAAAACAGTGAGAGACAAAAAAACACAACACACAAAGAAAAAAACAAAGCCCCTTTAAGGTGGGACACTGGGGTTGAAACTGATGAAATTTTGTTTACAAGCCCATGTTAAAAGTTATGCCATATATGGAAAGGGCATCACTTGTATAGCCTAAAAATCAAAGAATTACTCAGATTCCTGCACTGTTGCCATGGAAACAATCCAATATGGCCGCCAAAACTCAATAGAGAGATGAGAGGAGAGGGAGAAGAGAGGAGAAGAAGGAGGAAGAGAGAGGGAGGAGGGAGAGAGAGGAGGAGTAGAGAGTGAGAGAGAGAGGGGATAGGAGAGAGAGAGTGAGAGAGGAGGAGAGAGAGAGAGGAGAGAGAGAGGAGGAATGAGAGAGAGAAGAGAGGAGAGAAGTAGAGGGAGGAGAGAGGAGAGAGAGGAGAGGAGAGGAGAGGGAGAGAGAGAGATGAGGAGAGGAGGGAGAGGAGAGGGAGAGAGAGGGAGAGAGAGAGAGAGAGAGAAGAGGAGGGAGAGAGAGGAGGGAGGAGAGAGAGGAGAGAGAGGAGGAGAGAGTGGAGGAGAGAGGAGAGGAGAGAGAGAGGAGGAGGAGAGAGGAGGGAGGGGGAGAGAGAGAGAGGAGAGAGAGGGGGAGGAGAGAGAAGGAGGAGGGAGAGAGAGGAGAGGAGAGGAGAGAGAGAGAGAGGAGAGGAGAGGAGGGAGAGAGAGAGAAGGGAGAGAGAGAGGAGGAGAGAGAGAGAGAGGAGAGGGGAGAGAGGAGGAGGAGAGGGGAGAGGAGGAAGAGAGGAGAGAGAGAGGAGGAGAGGGGAGGAGGAGGAGAGAGGAGAAGAGAGAGAGGAGAGAGAGAGGAGAGAGGAGGGGAGGAGAGAGAGAGAGAGAGAGAGGAGAGAGGAGAGAGGGAGAGAGAGAGAGAGAGAGAGAGGAAGGAGAGGGAAGAGGAGAGAGAGGGAGATGGAGAGAGGCGAGAGTGGGGAGAGGAGGAGAGAGAGGAGGAGAGAGAGAGAGAGAGAGAGAGAGGAGGAGAGGAGAGAGAGAGGAGAGAGAGGGGAGAGAGAGAGGGAGAGAGGAGGAGGGAGAGAGGGAGAGAGGAGGGA
>CM060337.1:24511387-24518887 GCA_030674155.1 Stramonita haemastoma
CTATAAACCAGACGCCATTTCCACATGGTTTGAACAGGTAGTAGTGGAAGATATGAATTTTTGTTTTTGTCGAATAAACTAGACGATGATTTTATCCTGGATTCCTGTCCTGTGTCTGCTAGCTTTCAGGAGCCAATCCTAAAGATATATTTTCTTTTCTCTCTCTCTCTCTCTCTCTCTCTCTCTCTCTCTCTCTCTCTCTCTCTCTCTCTCTCTCTCTCTCTCTCTCTCTCTCTCTCTCTCTCTCTCTCTCTCTCTCTCTCTGTCTGTCTGTCTGTCTGTCTGTCTGTCTGTCTGTCTGTCTGTCTTCTGTCTGTCTCTCTCTCTCTCTCTCTCTGTCTGTCTCTGTCTCTCTCTCTCTCTAAACTAAGAAATTTTGAGTGGATGATCTAGGAGGGAAGCAAAAGACGCACATCAAACTACAACCACTAACAGTAAACGAATGTTTACATCAAGAAAAAAAACCCCTAACAACCACCATCCACTATTCTAAGAATACCCGTTCTAGAGGGGAGAAACAAGGGAAGGGTAAATTCAAGGTGTACAATTATTATGTTTTTTTTCCCCCTTCTGGATATGGACAGATTTTTTTCATTGCTGCCATGAACCTCCACTCGTGTGTTTGTTGATTTAGCCACCAGGGAAAGAGTCCATTGAGGGCCATTAGGGAAGACAAACAGGCTGCCCAGTCATGTAGGAGTAATGATGTCTCCATCCAGCCTGCTTTTTTTTTTTCTCTACTTCGCGCGCTTTGCACCACCTTTCCTTTCCTATCATCCCTATTACAGGAGAGGATGATAATTTTGCTCCTTGCATGCATGCAAAAAAAGAAGAAAAGTACCGTTCCACCATGATTATGAAGCTAACAATACTTTTGGAGTAGGTTGTATTCAAATGTCAGGTTTGATCCTGTTGTGGTTGTAGAATCCTAAGCAAGGAGACGTCATCTTAATGGTTTCAGCATATATTTCAGCTCTATTTCGGGTGGGTGACTTACCGAGTCTGGCTTTGTGACTGAGCTAATACTGTCGTTAGTAGGGGTCTTAGTAGGTGGTGTCCTGCGTATGTTAGGTTAGATCAGGTGCCATTGGACAACTCCAAAGGGACCCATCAGCAGTGCATTGCCCCTCTGGCTGGTGGCCCCACGGCGGCTTGATATTGATGGGTTCCTTAAGGATGCGACACAACAAATCTGGGTATGGCTGTGGCGGGAGATTCAATGAGCAGAGTGGGAGCAGGGGGTTGGGAACGTCACAGAAGACGACGCAGCCCAAAAAAACTCTTGAAAAGTAGAAATAAAATTCACAGGTATATTTTTAGTTTAAAAAAAAAATTTGTTAAGTGATCAAATAAAGGTTTATATCGAAGGGTATTCCAACTCTTTTATTAATCGCATTGTTTTCTTCTTGGATAAGATAAGACATATAGTATTACAGTTCTGTCAGTCTAATGTCACGAAATCAGCTAGAAGAAAGCTTCTACAGTCACATCCCATTGGCTCAAAATGCTTTCTTTCTGGCCTTCTATAACATTACCAAATGAAATCATTCCATCTGTCAAACCAGCTTCTAAATCTGCTACGTGGAATCGATCTGTGCAGAAGTCCTGCTAACAGTTAGCATGAAACAAAACACTTGAGCTCTCCTCGCGCGCGTGTAAGCTTGCCAGGAGAAACAGCTTGCCTACAGCAGGGTCAGAAAAAAATGGAACATCGCTTTCTGTAACCTAACTCTAAACGGAAATAATGGTAATTGCGAACGAAAAAACGGTACCAGCTATAAAAGACAGAAACACAACTCCAGATGGTTGGTAGATGCTATTTTTGTGTGGTAGAGGGACACCATATTTTTTTTTGCTGTTTTATATCAGTCACTGGCATTTTATCGTTTTGACGACAAGGTGAGGACATGGGACCGTTAACACGCAGTTAAGACTCTTGTTTTCATGTACATGGAAAGATCCAGAGTAGTAACTTTACTCTGTTTCTTGTTCCTGTCTTTGCCAGCCAACCCTGCTTAGTCCTCTTTCACGATTATTCCAACGACAGAGATTGTATATCTGCAGCTACCTTCAGCTTTTTATCTTCTCTCATTTGTCAGCTGTTCTTCTGTTACCTGTTATTGCAGCAATAAGAAGTGCTTCGTTTCTGACCGCGGAAGCAGGAACCCAAGACAAAAAAAAAAGTCTTTACAGACTTCTCTTATAGTTCTCAAAACAGTAGGACGATATTAGTGGGCATTATACGCTATTCTTAGAGACCTTAAAACCAGCCTCTTACTGTTCCTGCCATGATAATTATAAACGTGTGTTTCCTAACAAGGAGTAACTTGCCCCTATCCTGAACCAGCATTCTCTCCTTCTTGCTCCAACGTCTATAGTAAGGACATTGGCTTTGGAACCATTTTTTTCTGCAAGCCTGGCTAAACTAACACACTTGTGGTCTGAAGAAGTGGTTTTCTTCATGTTTCTGCCACATGGCACAGTCAGTTTATCAGCATGTATTTGCTTTTTTACTGGGAGTCAATTTCTATTTCTGATCCCCTTCTACTCTTACTGATGACTTCTATCGACTCGAAGTTACGCACATCACTCAAAAGATCTGTTTCTATATCTCAGATGACAAAGATGCATTAAGCCATTTTTCGGGGGGTGGGGGGTAGGGAATGGGACGGTATAGTAGTTAGAGCATTGAGCTCGTGATTTGATGGCCTGAGTTCAAGCCTGGGGTTCAAGCTATCATCGTGATACCTATCCATGGTGATTTTTCTCTAGAAGTTAACATCACTACTGACTCCCCTCTCCTAAAAAATACTCTGGATGAGATTATAAAATGAGGTCCCTATGTGAACTTAACTGAATATCCTTTACACATATTAAAACTGGTTCTGCATTCGAAAGAGTAGATAATTTGTGCTGGTAAGAGCAGACGACAAAACAAGAAAAAAAAAAACAACAAACAAAAAAAACCACATGCACATTGGTGCCAAGTTATTATATCACCTCCGATGTTGTAATGCAGTTACTTTAATGGTGGGCAACAAGAGTTGCATAACCATGCAAACATCTTACCTTTGCTGAACAACGCCAAAGCTCAAGCCAAGGCCTGCAGGGGGAAAATGGCTACACTTTGCTGTCTCCTGCCGTGCCATGACATAACTTCCCGTTGGTGTGGTTCGGTCTGTGGCACATGCAGTCTATCTTAGCTCTGGGCTGGTTCTCTCTGTACATCTACCTTGGGTTAGTGCTCATTTGTCGTCGCCACCAATGTCGGATGCTCTAGTGTAGGTAGAAGGAAAAGGGTTGGACATGGGGCCGTCTGGAGCGTGTTTCAGCCGACCGACATCAGTGGCGGGCTCTAGTCGAGGCCTTATGTGCTACCTGAGCACAAAGAGGACTAGATAGATAGATAGTGCTCATTTGCATAGGCTTAAACATGATCCATAGAGTAGGTTTTTAAAAAGTACGCATATCTAAAATTAAAAAAAAAGAACTGGAACCAACACCATCTCCAAAGTGAATCTGAACAAATATATTTTTACCACTCGCAGCAATACACAGTTTGACAGATGTAACGCTTTATTTTGTTTGCTGTGTCTTCTTATCCATTCTTTTTGGTTTTTTCGTCGAACGCTCAGACATCAACTATTGTTGTCTGTCACATGGGCAAAATGCTTTGTATTGCTTTATAGTACCTGACAAGTCAGAGGCAGTGCATCCGACTTTTAAAAAAAATTCTTTTAATTCGAGAATAATGGAATAAGCACTCATGTGCTTTTTCTTTGCATCCAGTCTCCGTGTGTATGCAGTTTTGTAAATGTCATCTGTTCCCATCGGCACACAATGACCTACTCTTACGAAAAGCGGAACAAGGATTTAACGTGTACGCAAGATGTTCTGCGTGTTTTCTTCGCACAAGGGGCCTCAACTTTGGCTTGGGGTTAGCAGATTTAGTCATAGGCAATTATGCAAAGGTTGCTTCCCTTTTGTAAACTTAAGTTTTTATTTAGTCTGTTCGAACTAACTACTTCCTTAAGTCATAAGATGAAAGTCAAATATCCTGTAAGCTTATAGTATCAGTCACCACCATCTTTGGTGTGTCCTTCAAAGCACTTGCGCAGTGAAGAGAAAGGATCACCCGCCACAGAGGAAATGGCCTGTAGCACTGCCACTTTAGCTAGCGAGGACTCAACCCAGCTCCCTCATGTCACAGTTTAATGTCTCTGTGATTATGAGGCAGTTTACATTCTTTACTGCTTGTGATGCAGTCAGCTAGCTGTTGAACTGAGGTCAGTTGTACACTGACAACAACCAGTACCTTCCATCTTTTTGTTCTTTTATGACCATCTTTTTTTTTTTTAACACAGTCATAGCCTGCAGTTCAATACAGTCCAGAGACTGGTTGTGCAGAGTCTTAAAATGGAATCCAGTCCAGTTTTTGTGTTTATAGCCTCCACTTCCCTCTTCTCCCCTCCCCCTCCCCCTCTCCCCCACCCCGACCACAAATGCTACGTCCAGGCTGTCGCCTTGTAACATTTTTTTTAAGATCTGAAATTATAACTGTGCAGCTATCTATTCAAGATTAAAACAGGGTTTAAAATCAATTCTACTGTCGTTCCTTATACCAACAACGCCTTGGCCAACTATAAGGGTCAACCCAGGAAAGTCACCAGATGATAATTATTAGATATTTTGTATTTTATATTTTATACCACTTCATGTCACAGCAGATTTCTCTGCTGCTCTCCCCGGGGAGAACGCGTCGCCACAAGAAGAACCCCATCAACGCCATAGGAGAACCCCATAAACGACACATACAGTGGTATACAAACCAAGGCCAGATTCCTTATAAAAAGCAACATTGTTGGTGTTATCCAACTACGAACATTCATTCATATCAACCGAAAATTGCGCCATTTTCTCACGAAGTTGAATGTCTAGACAAAAATTGCACAAGAATCGTTAAGATAACGCAACATTTCTGTAACTAAATCTGTTCTTGTGAGAAGAATGTCCTTTGTTTTGGCTCTTTATTGTTATAAAAAACAATGACGATATGATAACAAATGGCATTGTTCTTTAAGTGTGTCTTTTATTGTCATTGTACAAGACATAATTATTGAACAAGTCAAGCAGATCAGTGGTCTGGTGGTTAACACAAGTGTATGTGAGAGTGAAAAGTCGTGGGTTCGACTCCCGTCAGAATAATCCTCCATGAACAAGACCATCAGCGGTGTTATTGTTGCTGGTTGTGGTTGGGAATGATGATGATGTTTGTAAATTGCTAATGCTAGTTACTTAATATCTTTTTGGCAAATTAGCCAGTGTGATTCCTGGGGTATTTTGTTAATTATGCAGAAAGGATTGAATATTTTAAGCAGAAACAAACAATACCTACAGAAAATAACATGGAACACACAGACAAGAGAATGGAGTGACAGTCTATACATAAGGCACCAACCCTTCAGTGTAGGGGCTCATGATTTGAATCTGTCCAAAGGCGCACTTTTTTGCCTCCCCCCCTCTCCCCTCTAAGAGCCTTTGAGTGGTAGCAACAAGCTAAGTGTCTGTGTCAGTGTTCTTGTGAAAGCCGTCATTTTGAAAGGCAAACTGGCTGCAACACCCACGGAAAGAAACAAAACCGAACAAGCAAAATGAAGGAGAGTGCCTCCCCCTCTCTATGCGTCAGTGTGTTGTTTGCTCTTTCAGAATAACGGTGTTTTGTCGAAAAAGGAAATCAACATAGTCTGTTGTTATATTGCACTACATTACACTGTATTGTACTGCACTGCACTGCACTACACTGCACTACACTACACTGCACTGCACTGCACTGCACTACACTACACTGCACAGCACTGCACTGCACTACACTACTCTACACTACACTACACTACACTACACTACACTACACTACACTACACTACACTACACTACACTACACTACATCACTACACTACACTACACTACACTACATAACACTACATACACTACACTAAACTATACTGTGCAATACACTGAACTATAACAACCACACAGCAATGCAGTCCAGAAAAATTCAATAACTCTGGAAAAAATCCCTAAACTTGAAAACAACAACCACAGACCACTTGCTTTTCTTGCACCGGCCCATTGTGCATTGATTACTGTGTGACCAATGGCACATTGTGCATTCACACTATGTGACCAAAGGCACATTGTGCATTTACAGTATGTGACCAATGGCACATTCACACTGTGTGACCATTGTGCATTTACGCTATGTGACAAACGGTACAATGTGGTATATTTCCACTGTGTGACCATTGTGCATTTACACTATGTGACAAACGCCACATCATGCATTTCCACTTTGTGACCATTGTGTATTCACACTATGTGACAAACGGTACACTTTGCACTCACACTGTGTGACCATTGTACATTTACACTATAATTATGACAAACGGCACACTGTGCATTCACACTGTGTGACCAGCAGCGAAGAGTGCTGGCTGAGTACTCAGGTTCTCTCTCTCTCTCTCTCTCTCTCTCTCTCTCTCTCTCTCTCTCTCTCTCTCTCTCTTGCACCTAAGCTAGCTAGCGGAACTGACGGCCCCCTTTTACCGCTCATTACCAGGGCTGGCGATGGCCGCTAAATTGCACATGGCGGCACCAAAGATTGCTGCTTAGGCGCCGGGCTTTTGAGGCAGCGAACTGCTCTAATTCCACCCTGCGCTTCCCAGTGGGAACAAAGCAGCTGATATAATGTCCACCTCTCTCTCTCTTTCTCTTTCTCTGTCTCTGCTGGCTCCTAGCCATTTTACTCACACAGGGGCATTGCCCTTCCTGCATTAGTCTCAGCTGTTTGTCAGCATGGGTAGCATTGATTCTCAAACACCTTTCACATTTTTTGTGAGTGTGTGAAGCATCAGAATAGGTACCGGTTTCTCTTTTATTTTTTGTGGTCAATTCATCAATTCAATTCAAAATACTTTATTATGTCTAAAACAGAGAAATTCCAGTGGTCGAACACTTAGACGGTGACTGTTCCTATGAGCAAAAATGCGTTGTGCTGTTGTTAAGCGCCTGACACATGTTAGGCCTAGCGGATCCAAATTCCGTTTGTGTGCCAGTTTGAGCGTTGTTCTCGCAGACTTTGCTTTTTTTGTAGGTATGCTGGGAAACAGGCGCGCACGGAAGCAATGTAAGATGATTATACAGGTACACGCACGTACGCATGCTGTTATATTACTGTATGGTTCTTTATATTCTATTTTATTGCACTGTATTTTGTAGGATATGCGAAGCATGTGGTAGAGCAAAGACGTGATGACTATCTATTGTTGTTATGTCGAGTAGTTTTATTGATTCATTGTTCTGTTGTTGTTTTTTTTGCTTGCCACTGCGCATTTTGTATGGGAAGGGAACTAACTATCCTGTGTTGTCCATTTGTCTGCTGAGGTTTCAAGTCTGCTTGTCTCTCTGTCTCTGTCCAACTCTTTCTCTTTCCTTGCCTGTGCC
>CM060337.1:24523887-24526387 GCA_030674155.1 Stramonita haemastoma
GTTGTGTGTGTGTGTGTGTGTGTGTGTGTGTGTGTGTGTGTGTGTGTGTGTGTGTGTGTGTGTGTGTTGTGTGTGTGTGTGTGTGCTTGCCTGACTTCATGCATGTTTGGCATGAACAACGTCTTCTGTGGACTCATTACATCACCTCATTACCACTGATTATCACGCAATAATAAACATTGCCTCTGAATCGATGGGCCCCGCTGCTCTGGTCTCATGGTAACCTCAGATTCGGTTTCCCCATACACGTCTGTGCCTGTGGTGAGTTTCTATGAAAGCCTTTGAGGCTGGAGGTTCGCGGGGGGATGGTTGTTGGAAAGACGTTGTGGTGTTCGCCCCTTTAGGTGGATGACTCCCTTAGTCTGGCTCCATGACTGAGGTAATACTGTCGGTTAGTGTGTGGTGTCCTGCGTATGTTAGCTCAGAACAGGCACCACTGAACACCACAACCAAAGTGACTCAGCAGAAGTGCAGGGCCCCTCTGGCTGGTGGCCCCACAGCGCCTAATATTGATGGGTCCCTGTGGACTCCCGGCCCTGGGGATGAGACACAACGAATCGGGTATGGCTGTGGGGGGAGACGGAAGGAGCGGCGTGAGAACAGCTGGACACGGACGATGCAGGAATGAGGAAGCAAAAAAAAAAACAACCCAAAGTCTTCTGTGGACAAGACTGTTAGCACTCTTGATCTCGGGTCATTGCTAGTCTTGTAGAAACATTGAAATTCAAACACGTGAAAAGGCAATCAGTTTGGTTTCTGCCCGCGAAGAGATATCAGAGAAACACACCCAGACACACACAGACACCCAGACACACACTCACAGACACCCACATACACACAGACACACACACACGACACACACACACACACCACACACACACACACACACACACGACACACACAACACACTACGACACACAACACAACACACCACACACACACACACACACACACACACCACACACACACACACACACACACACACACACACACACACACACACACACACACACACACACACACACACACCCCAACACACACGTGTACGTACGGCCAAATCGATATGAAAACCTGAACAGGAAATTTTCTATGAGGTTTTTTTTTTTTTTTTGCGATAGCTACAAAGTTTTTAAAAAAATACTAGTTTTGAAAAGTTTCTTGATTTTATAACCACCATTCTTCCCATAAGTGTAAAAGCTCATAACTTATATTCTAGATTATAAGCAGTGGTTGTGCTTCGAGATATTTTTTGTAGTCCTATTCCTTACACTGTGACAAGTCAGCAATAAACCAAGTCCATTTTTTAGGGCTCCAGAGCTACAGAATCTTGAAAGAGGATGGGAAGGGGGGAGGGGGGTTATACATTTTGTGTTTAATAGTTTTTTTATTCATATTTTCATCATAACTGTTTTTTTCTTTTCTAACACGTCGTCATGAAAGTTCAGAAATTTGACCAAAGCTTTTGAATGTAAATACTGGTTGTTCAAGACATTTTGTCTCCTGTAACCAACTGTAGATAGATAGATAGATAGACAGACAGACAGACAGACAGACAGACAGACAGACACAAAGCGATAGCTGACTAGCAGTTAGATAGAATATAGATAAATAATGAATATAAATAGATATAGATATATAGATATATAGATATATAGATATAGATAGATAGATAGATAGATAGACAGAAGATAGATAGATAGATAGATAGATAGATAGATAGATAGATAGATAGATAGATAGATAGATAGATAGATAGATAGATAGATAGATAGATAGATAGATAGATAGATAGATAGATAGATAGATAGATAGATAGATAGATAGATAGATAGATAGATAGATAGATAGATAGATAGATAGATAGATAGATAGATAGATAGATAGATAGATAGATTTGTTTTCATTCCCTAAGATATCCAATACTGCCAATCTGGAAAAAAATACCAACAGCTGTTGAATAACAAAGTAACCTAAATCATCGTTTTCCTTAAGCCAATAAAACCTGATCATGCTGAGGATGCCAGAAATCCTTCCCCAAAAAGCACACAGAGAATAAGGAACACTGCAATGTACAACACTAAAACATCGGAAAAATGCAGAATGGTGGAATATGACATTCTGTTTCCATTTTAGTGTTTATAGTATCACTACATGGTTGCGAGAAGAAATCAACGCCAGCGAAATGTCGGATATATGTATTTTTTAAATACACAAATATTATCATTGACTAGAAAGAATCCTTGAGTCCCGCCCGAGGGATTTTTCCCCTGGAGTTAACATCAGTGCTGACTCTACTCTCCCCAAAAGTCCTTCGGATGAGACTTAAAACCGAGGCCCCGTGTGCGAAAGCACGCAGAACATCTCGCGCGCACGTGAAATCCTGTTCTGCTTTTCGTAAGAGTAGGCCATCGTGTGCCAGTGGGAACAGATGACATTTACAAAACTGCATATACACGGGGACAGGATGTAAAAAGCATATGAATGCTTATTATTCAATTAT
>CM060337.1:24531387-24538887 GCA_030674155.1 Stramonita haemastoma
GGATGGTGTTGACATTGACGATATTGCTCCAACTGTAAAGCTGAGTGCGCGCAGCAAGCCTTTTTTCATGACAGCACTGAATAACAGCAGCTTTTATTACTTTGTTCTTTTTTGCTGCCTCATCTTCTGCCACGTCCCCGTCCTGCTGTTCCCATGCCGTTCATTTTAAAATCTCCCCGCGCGCCACAGCCACACCCAGATTTGCTATGTCTTATCTTCGGGGTCGAGAGCCCACAGGGAGCCCATCTATATTAGGCCTCCGTGGGGCTACCAGCCAGAGGGGCCCTGCTCTTTTGCTGGGTTACTTTGGTGGTGTTCAGTGGCACCTGTTCTGAGCTAACATACGCAGGAAACCACCTACTCGATCCCCTTCTAACGACAGCATTAGCTCAGTAGCGGAGCCAGACTGAGTGAGTCACCCACCTGAGGTGGTGACCACCACAACGTCCCTCCAACGACCGTCCCCCGCGCACCTCCAACCTCAAAGGCTTTGACACAAACTCACCACAGGCACGAAAGTGTATGGGTAAACCGAATCTGAGGTCACCACAAAACCAGAGCCACGGGGGCTACCAAATCAGAGGCAATTTTTATGTAATTATTTTATTATTATTATTATTATTAATGCATGCTAACCAATGGTGATGAAGATGATGTAATGCTGCTGCTGCGGAAGTGCATCTGCTTTGAGACTACTTAACAGGGTTGTACTCTACACTTACTGTCATAATATATTCCGGCGTCAACCGGGCCCGAGAACTACAGACACCTGCAGTGTTGGTCAGGTAATTTGAGCAACACTCTCATATTCGCATCCGTAAAGTAGATAAAGCTCGACTGTGTGGTCCCAGTCTCCCCACTGAGCCCACAGCACACCCACTTTAGGTAGAAGCCGGCCGGAGTCCAAAAAATCCTCTATTACTCTTATGGGATTCGAACCCGCGACCTTCCAGCCCCAAATCCAAGGCGCTAACCACTGAGTTAAAAAATTGACCTCCAGTATAATGAGACTCAGTACAATGTGAAGGGAGTGCACACCATGTCAGACTAGTTTAGGTGTGTTTTGCTATGCTGTCAGATCGTCAAGGAGGTGTTACATCAATCAATCATCTCCGCTGGGCACAAGCCCCCCCACCGCCCCTCCCCCCCTCCATACACACAAATGTAGGCTGTAGTCTATCTAGCAGTAGCCGACTACTAATTGCACAGAGGCAGCAAGCAGCACGTCAGAGATCAAAGACGGCGGCGGCAGGTAAGAACGCTACCCTTAATGGAAAGTCAACAGTGCCGAGTGCCCCACATCCTCTCAGGTCTATCAGGTCTCTGTGTATGGGTAGCCGTATAAGCTTTCAGAGAACACTCTGCGTGTGTGTGTGTGTGTGTGTGTGTGTGTGTGTGTGTGTGTGTGTGTGTGTGTGTGTGTGTGTTTGTGTGTGTGTGTGTGTGTGTGTGTGTGTGTGTGTGTGTGTGTGTGTGTGTGTGTGTGTGTGCGACAGACATCAGATTGATTTTTGGGTTTTTTGTTTTTACTTTCCACGGACGGGGGATGAGAGCGCGGTGAAAAGAATGAGAGAGAGAGAGACAGGTAACGGGGACGGTCAATAGACAGACACTAATAGATAGACAAACAACACTTTCTTGTCTGTCTCTCTGTCTGTGTGTCTGATTGTGTGTCTGTGTGTTTGTATTTGTCTGTGTGTCTGTGTGTTTGTGTGTCTGAGTGTCTGTGTGTCTGTGTGTCTGGGTGTCTGGTGTCTGGGTGTCTGGGTGTCTGGGTGTCTGGGTGTCTATCTATCTATCTATCTATCTATCTATCTATCTATCTATCTATCTATCTATCTATCTATCTATCTATCTATCTATCTATCTATCTATCTATCTATCTATCTATCTATCTATCTATCTATCTATCTATCTATCTATCTATCTATCTATCTATCTGTCAGTTTGTCTTTCTTTCTTTCTTTCTTTCTTTCTTTCTTTTTTCTTTCTCTTCTCCGCTCTTTCTGTGTTCCTGTATACATATCTCTGTCTCTCTCTGTATCCCTGCTCTGTCTCTGTATCTGTGTAGCTGTCTGTCTGTCTGTCTGTCTATCTATCTGTCTGTCTGTCTGTCTGTCTGTCTGTCTGTCTGTCTCTCTCTCTCTGATATATAGCGAAGTGTCTCATTTCAGCATAGTTTTCAAATATTATACAACAGTATTGAATGCTCGTTTGTATGACTGGAAAGAAAGCAGTAACATGATTTCAGAATGTCAAGCAGGTTTTCGTGGAAAGTATTCTACCATTGACCAAGTCTTTACTTTGCATACAAATATTCAGAACATTGTGAATAAAAAAAACAAATGAAAATTTTATGTGGCGTGGATAAATTTTTAAAAAGCCTTTGATTCAGTCAACATGATAATCTATTACAATGTGTTTATGCCCATGGTGTAAAACATAAAGTGTAGGCATCTGTTACCTCGGAAGACTATGGAATTGCGCTCTAGCCTCTAGAGCGCAAAACCTGGGTAAATAAGTAAGGAGGGCAAGCTGTTACCCATGCAGCAGACCCCCTTCCCCCTCTCCACGTCACTGAAATGGTCCCTTGGAAATGCAATCGCCGATACGAATTGTTCCAGTGTCGTCGCAGGAGCCACCAGAACGTTGCCATATAGACCTACAGCCCCAAACCGCCCTGGGGACTCCAACTCCCTAATTTTTTCTTCAGGAACGGTGTCTTAACACGATACATGTGCGCATGCTAGTTTTTTTTTAATTGTCATCCGCTTCGACGAAGAAGGAGAAGCAGAAGAAGAAGAAGAAGAAGAAGAAGAAGAAGAAGAAGAAGAAGAAGAAGAAGAAGAAGAAGAAGAAGAAGAAAGAAGAAGAAGAAAAAAAAAAACTACACCGGCAATATAGTAAAGCCAGCATCAAGATTTGTGAAACAGAATTCTGTTCCATTTCTGAAAGGACAGTTTTGCTTTATATCTTGTGTGTATTGCCAGTAAAACTTGTAAAATTAAAGGTTACCTTTGCTTGTGATATTTAGTTCATTATTTCATAACAGTTAACAGGTGTATTTAGTTAAGGTATTAACTTCTCTTAAAATCGATTTTTTAATATAGTTTTCTGTGGAAAACAGCAACGCTGGAATAAAACAAATATGCTGTTTCTGCGTGATGCTGTATCATGTTAAAATGAAAAAAAAAAAAATTACAAATTCTTATGCACATGCGGATTCAATGCAAACAAACACAACAAACAAACAAACAAACAAAAACCAGAAACAAACCTCACATAAGTGCTTACTTCATTATCTTCGGAATATCATAATGGCCAGAACATTGCGCTCGTATTTTGACGACCCGAGTTCGACTCCCCTTCGAGGGGATTTTTTTCCCCTGCAGTTAACGTCAGTGCTGACTCCACACCTCCCCAAAGTCTTTCGGTTTATAGTCTCATCCGGAAGACTTACAGGAAGAAGGCGAAGACAAAGAGAGGGATAGAAAAGAGGAATTTCTGGCATAGGATTTCTGGAGGGTACGGTGGGGATGCTATTAGTTTATCCTGACAGGCTCACTGGGTCCCCACGGGGGTAAGAGGTGATGTGAAGGCCTTTCAGCCCAGACCAAGCGGCATGCTCAGTCCATTTTGTCATGCAAGCAACGTAACAGGGGAGCAATGAGTAATTAATCAATCAGCAGAATAGCGTTAATGATAAGCTGTGAATTTGCGACCAGGGGCAGCTCTGACAGCCTGTCTGTCATTCCTTTCTCCTCCCTCTCTCTCTCTGTCTCTCTGTCTCTGTCTGTCTCTGTCTGTCTCTCTGTCTCTCTGTCTCTGTCGCTCTCTCACTCTCTCTCTCTGTGTTTGTCTTTCTTCCGTGTCTCTGTCTGTCTCTGCCTGTCTGTCTCCGTCTCTCTGTCTCTGTATTTCCCTGCGTCTCTATCTCTCTGTCCTTGTCTGTCTATCTGTTTGTCTCTCTCCCTCACCCTCTTTCTTCTCTCTCTGTCTCTCTCCTTCAATCTTTGTCTGTCTGTGTTTGTCTGTGGACATGGGATGGGTCTGTCTGTCTCTCTCTGCGTATATGTATATATATATATATATATATATATATATATATATATATATATATATATATATATATATATATATATATATATATATATGTATATATATATATATATGTATATATATATATATATGTCTCAATATCTCTCTGTTTCTCTATATCTCTGTCTGCCTGTCTGTCTGTCTGTCTGTCCCCCCCCCCCTCCTCTCTCTCTCTCTCTCTCTCTCTCTCTCTCTCTCTCTCTCTCTTATTATCTCTCTCTCTTTCCCATGACTCATGATCTCATTGATTATTTCAGACATTTTTATTTTCTTTTCGCAGGTCGGTAGAGCCGTGCACACGAAAGAACACGCAACAGACACGTCATAACAAGGTCAGTTTGATTATTGGATTGTTTAGTAGATTTTATGCTCTCTCTCTCTCTGTCTCTGTCTCTCTCTGTCTCTGTCTCTCTCTGTGTCTCTCTCTGTCTGTCTCTCTCTCTCTGTCTCTCTCTCTCTGTGACTCTGTATCTGTCTCTTTCTCTCTCTCTCATTCTCTCTTTCTCTCATTCTATCTCTGTGTCTCTCTCTGTCTCTGTGTCTCTTTCTCTCTCTCTCTTTCTCTGTCTCTCTGTCTGTATCTCTGTCTGTCTCTCTCTCTCTCTCTATCTCTCTCTGTGTCTTTCTCTGTGTCTCTCACTGTCTCTCTCTGTCTCGCTGTCTCTGTCTCTGTCTCTCTTTTAAATTTTCAAGTAAATTTCTTCAAATTATCTTAGTTAAAAAAAAGCAAGCTAAAATAAACCCTGACAAGCCAGCCAGCCTACCAACCAGCCAACCAGCCAGCCAACCAGCCAGCCAACCAACCAACCACCAACCAACTAACCAACCAACGAACCAGCCAACAAACGGCCCAACCAACCGACCAACCAATCAAAAGAAAGAGCGCTCTTAGATAATGCACCCCCCCAACAACAACAACAACAACAACAACAACAACACACACTCATACACAGACACACACACACACACACACACACACACACACACACACACACACACCACACACACACACACACACACACACACACACACACACACACACACACACACACTTGTTTTTCTTAGGAGGCGAAAAAGCATGTGATATTGTTTACATGCCTTCCTACGTACTTGCTTGTTTGTAACTCAACTTTCACACTCAACTCAATAATCAACAACTTTAAAAAAACACAAAAACTCACGCAACCAAAAATACAACAACAACAAATTGCAAGGCAAACCAAACAGCATGTAAGAAAACCGAAAAACAGGCAAAACATGACAAAAAATGCACATTCAAGTGCAGTATGTAGCATGTGTTGTATGCAGGCCCGTGACTGTAAAGAACAGGGGAGGGGGGACAGAAGGAAACTGAAGTGTCATCTCCTGAACAACTAACGAAACTTAGTTTCCTCTGAAACTAACCATTCTTTCTTTATCACATGCCATTTCTCACAAGCGTAACTCCTCTCCTCCTTCCTCTCCTTCTCTTCCTCCTCCTCCTCTCTTCTCCTCTCTCCTCTTCTCTCTTTCTTATCCTCCTTCTCATCTTGTCTGCATCCTTCTCCTCCTCTTCTCCTATTATCTATTTCTCTTCTCATATCCTCACTTATTTCCTCCACCCTCTTACTTCCTCCTCCTCTTCCTCCTCCTTGAACAAGAACATCACATTGTTCCCTTTTCTCTACCTTTCCTTGTAACACAGGTCGAAACTCTGTTTTGTTCTGATTTGTTCTTCCTCTTGTTCGGATTAGAATATTTAATCGATGCTCTTAAGTGTGCGTTGTATGTGTGTTGTGTTGATTGTTTGTGCGGTAGTTTGACTTTCTAGAGATGGTGAGTGTGTGTTGCTTATGTTTACGTATTTTACCCCTTCCAACCAAAAAAACTCTGTTGAACATTAACCTCCAGTCATAAATTCGTTGCCATCGTCTTTCCTCCCTCCTGTCACAAAGCGGACATCGGACAGCAGTTGTTGCCTTGTTCATCTAGCTACACTTCCACTAGTTGAAGCACAACGGTTACGGTATAACTTTTGGTTTTGTTGGGTTGGGCTGGTTGGGTTTGGGTTGGTTTGGGTTTTATTTGGTTGCTGTCTGCATGGTTCGTCTGGTGTATTCAATGCTTATCGATGCGATCAATTGTGTGTGCGGTGGTGTGTGTGTGTGTGTGTGTGATGTGTGTGTGTGTGCTGTGTGTGTGTGTGTGTGTGTGTGTGTGTAGTGTGTGTTTGTGTGTGTGTGTATGTGTGAGAGACAGAGAGACAGACAGAGACAGAAACAGAGCAGACAGACATTGAGGCAGACAGAGACAGACACAGACAGACAGACTGATCAAATCAAATCAAATCAAATTTTTTATTTCCAGATGGTACATTGATTAACAATACATTTGCTTTTTTCATCGAGCCATCTATCTAAAAAAAAACACCAACAACCCCCCCCACACACACACAAAGAAAAATAACAAAATCAAATCCACTAAAAAAAACAGACTAACAGAAATGAAGCAGCAAACAAACAAGCAAGTTAACCAAAAAAACCCACCCAAAAACTATATAGTTTCAACATTGTTACAACTTATAACGACAGAATAAACTCAAAAGGAATTAAGAAAATACAATGATAATTAACAACAACAATAATAACCACAATAGTGATAATAATAATAATGATGATGTTAATGCACTGTAAGACTCACTCTTTCTCGCGCGCGCCACACACACACACACACACACACACACACACACACACACACACACACACACACACACACACACACACCACACACACACACACACACGCACGCACGCACACACACACACACACACACACAACACGCACACATTCACTTACACAAGCATATATCCGCGCTCGCACATGCTCTTAATTTTTTTGTTTTTTTTTAACTTCATAGGAAAAATAAGTGTGACGGGGCGGTGTCATCGAAATCATAAAAGTCAAACAATTTTTAGCAGGCTACAATATCATTGTATACACTGAACACTGAACATTGAGCACTGAATACTGAAATGGTTTAATGGTACTTCGGCCTTAGGCCACAATAAAACGAATTGGGGGGGGGGGGGGGTAAGGTAATGCAGGAACATGTTAATAAATTCCAAAGCATACAAAATTCAAAACTCAGAGATAGAAAAATGACATGGAACATTGAAACCAAAATCACTTAAAGACCAAGACACATTGAAAAGAAACTATGGTCGTGCAATATGAACATGTGCTTGACCCTGGATGAAAATCCAAGACATCTCGAGTGCACTATCAAAAGGGAAAAAACAGAAATCAATCAGCCAAGCTGACACACATTACCTCAAAAACAGATATCAAATTCAGACAATACATTCTTTCTTCAGCTAACTGAGTGGAAGACATATGGGAGACACTGTGCATCTGGTGAATGGTT
>CM060337.1:24546387-24551387 GCA_030674155.1 Stramonita haemastoma
ATTATCTTCGATATAAAAGAATAAGATAAAATAAAATGAATGAATAAATAAATAGATCAATCAATCAATCAATCAATCAATCAATCAATCAATAAACAAAATCCACTTCTCCGTCTGCTATGAGCGGTCTTAGATAGGTAAGAGGTCAGGTTGTTGATTTTAAAACTTTGATAGGTTATAGACCTATAAGCTTTTTCTTTCTACGTTGTAGTGAAAGTAGTTTTGCATTGTCGACCCCATTCTTGGTGCTGGTGGCCTGAACAATAAATCTTGTTCATTGTTCATTGTTCTTGTTCATTGTTCTCTGTCTGTCTGTCTGTCTGTCTGTCTGTCTGTCTGTCTGTCTGTCTGTGCGCGCACGCACGCACGCACGTACGCACGCACGCACGCACGCGCACACACGTGTGCAAGTTCGTGTGTGTGCGAAACAGAGTCACTTGAGCTAAATTATGGATCAACCAGAAACACACACACACACACACACATCAGGCGATATATCTGAAACATAAAAAAGGCAATTGTTCCAGCATTTATGGCCAAGTTTTGTTGTTCGATTTCACATCCTGAAACAATTCCTGCCATTTCTCTGAGATGGTCAATGGCTGCTTTGATCACCGATAGATCTAGAGGGCTGCCAGGGCTTCCCGTTGTTTGTTCCGTGTGGAGATTTAGCAGAGAAATAAGCCACTTGTTTCTCCAGCCTGTGATTTCTATTCCTATCCGCTTCCAAATTTCTCTTCAAGAGATCTTATGCTGATTTCATCCCGTAGATCTGCCGGGACGGGATAGCTCAGTGGTCAGAGCACTCGCTCTCCCCCGAGCTAAAGTTAAGCAGCATCGAGCGTGGTTAACGAGTGGATGGTTGACCGTTTGCGCGCCTTGGCTTCAGTATAGTTCTCCCCAGTTCACCCAGCTGTAAATGGGTACCTTCCCTCTTTAGGGTCAGGGAAGGTAAAGCAGCGAGGAGAGGAGATGGGTGCCTCCTCAATATGCTGACCCAAGAGGAGCTGAGGTCTCTGACGCCTCGCAACTCCTACTACCATATAGCTTATGGTACACCTTTACCTTTTTACCTTTAGATTTGAAGTTTCTCCTGCAAGAGATTCTATGATTTTTCATAATCATCCTGTGAGGTTTCTCTTTTTCCAGAGATGTTTCTTCACCCTTAGTCTGTGTGGTTTCTCTTTTTGAGAGATATCTCTTTACAGCTATGCCTGCGGTTTCTTTTTCAGAGATGGTTTTTCACAGTTATGCTGTGCAGTTTCTCTCTTTTTTTTAAAAGAGATATTTCTTTACAGTTATGTTGCGCAGTTTCTCTTTTTTAGAGATGTTTCTTTATAGTTATGTTGTGTAGTTTCTCTTTTTCAGAGATGTTTCTTTATAGTAATGCTGTGTAGGTTTTTTTTTTTACGTACATATTTTTTTTATACTAACGCTGACTCTGCAGTTTCTCACTTTAAAAATTTTTTTTTTAGTTATGCAATATGGTTTTCTTTTTCAGAGATGTGTCTAAATAGTTATTTATGTATAAATAGATAAAAAAAAATAGTTATCGCTCTTGTGCTTATTAACTCTCACAGTTGCTTTTTCATAGTACGACTTTTGTAGTTTTTTTTTTCCTATCAGAGATTTATCTTCATAGTAAGGCTTTTGTTGTTTTTCTCACATATCATTTTCTTCATAGTGAAGCTTTTGTATTTTTTTGTCTATAAGATATGTTTCTTCATAGTGATGCTTTAGTATTGTTTTTTTCTCTCTCAACTTTTTCCTCATAGCATGCAAGGCTTTTACTTTTTTTTTAAATCGGATTTGCTTCTTCTCATAGTAAGCTTTTTGTGTTCTTTTTATCAGAGCTTTTTCTTCATGGTAAGGTTTTAGTAGTTTTTTTTCACGGATGTTTGTTCATAGTGAGGCTTTTGTAGTTTTTCTCACAGAGCAGTTTCTTCATAGTAAAGCTTTTGTAGTTTTTTTGTCTATAAGAGATGATGGTTTGGTAAGTTTTTTTCTCTCAGAACGTTTTCATCATAGTAGGCTTTTGCAGTTTTTTTTCATCGGATTTATTTCTTCATAGTAAGGCTTTTTGTTTGTTTTATCATAGCTTTTTCTTCATGGTCAAGTTTTAGTAGTTTTTTTTTATTATGGTTGTTTGTTCATAGTGAGGCTTTTGTAATTTTTCTCACAGAGAAGTTGCTACATAGTAAGTTTTTTGTAGTTGTTTTGTTTCTATAAGAGATGTTTCTTTACAGTGACGCTTTGCTAGTTTTTTTTTTTTCTCTCAGAACATTTTCCTCATAGTATGGCTTTTTTCTATCAGATTTGTTTCTTCATAGTAAGGTTTTTGTAGTTTTTCTCTCAGAAATGCGTCTTCTTTGTAAGGTTTTTCTAGTTTTCTAGGGCTTTTATAATTTTTCTGTCAGCTTTGTTTCTTCCTAGTAAAGTTTCTTGTCTTTTTTTTTTTTTTTTCCTATCAGAGATGTTTGATCATTGTAAGGTTCTTGTAGGTTTTTTTCTCTCAAAGCTATTTCTTCATAGGAAGATTTTTTTTGGTAATTTTTCCTCAAAGAGATGTTTCTTCATAGTAAGGCATGTATAGGTTTCTTTTCTGTCGCAGTTGTTTGTTTATAGTTAGGCTTTTGTAGTTTTTCTCACCTAAATGTTTCTTCATAGTGATGTTTGAAAAATTTCTTTAATTTTGAATTCCTCCTCTCCTCCCCTTTTCTTCCCTATATTTCCTTCCCCTCTGACCCTTCTTCCTTGCCTTCTGTGCCAGTCTGGTTAAGAAATGAATTTTTTTTCAGTAATGACTTTTTGTAATTTGCCTGCCGATTGCTGAGCCTGGTCATTTGCTGATCATTATCTGTCTTCGTCTGGCGCATATTATCTTTGTTTCTTTTTGTCTTTGTTTGGTTTCGCTCATTCCGTTTTCTCTCTGTGTCTCTGTGCTTGTTTGAATGTCTGTTTGATTGCTTGCCCATGTGCTTTGCTCTCTAGTGATCCAATTACAGATAAGTTATTATCCAAGCAGCACTGGTGTTGAGACAAGGGCAGAAGGGAAAAGAGCCAATAAACAAATTCATTTAGAATTGCTATATATTCATGATCTAGGCCCTTGAAGAGAATGAGTTTGTGATTTTTTTGGTCAAAACAATGTATAAAAAAAATAAGTAGAGAAATAGGGGTTGGTGTTTTTATGTTATATTTGATTTGTAGTCACGTTCTTTGTTGTTACACATGAGTTAACTGATGAAACACAATACAACTGCAGTGCAGATTTCTTTAGTTTGTCCTTTGAAAATATTTGGTGCATTATTTATTTTCTGATTGTTTTATGATCCCACTAAACATTTTTCTGAAGGGCAGGAGATAAAAAGAGAACAAATGCACCGTGTTTGTCTCTGCATCAGGCAGTAAATCCAATGTCTTTCTATCTGCCTGCTGCCAGGGGCCATAACGCTTGTCTTCCCACATACGTCATTTCTAGACCAGCTAGGAACCACTTGAGTGTGTATCGCTCACTGATTATCGATTACCCAAAGGGAAATAAGTCTGTAAGGCTTTTTTTTGTCTTCGGGTTTAGGGCCCTGACAGAAACTGCAGTGACTGGCAGTTTGTCCGGATTTCATCTGCAAGAGACCGTTCGAATATCGCACGTCTAGTTCAGATATGATCAGCTTGGAGTCTTTATATTCCCATTTTCTGAACCATATTTTTTCCTTGTTGCCATTTCATCGTTTGTCTGTGCAGATCAGCTGCACTGTTTTTAGTTGAAGGTTTCAGCAGATTGATATCACAGCTGTAGCTGACGCCTTCTCTTTTCTTGCAGTGAATATTGTAGAAAACTGATGTGATTTCTGTCCTGCAGTGAAGCTTATAGGAAATTGATGTGCTTTCTATCCTGCAGTTAAGATTGTAGAAACTGATGTGCTTTCTTTCTTGCGGTTAAGATTATAGAAAACTGATGTGCTTTCTTTCTTGCGGTTAAGATTGTAGAAACTGATGTGCTTTCTTTCTTGCGGTTAAGATTGTAGAAACTGATGTGCTTTCTTTCTTGCGGTTAAGATTGTAGAAACTGATGTGCTTTCTTTCTTGCGGTTAAGATTGTAGAAACTGATGTGCTTTCTTTCTTGCGGTTAAGATTGTAGAAACTGATGTGCTTTCTTTCTTGCGGTTAAGATTGTAGAAACTGATGTGCTTTCTTTCTTGCGGTTAAGATTATAGAAAACTGATGTGCTTTCTTTCTTGTGGTTAAGATTATAGATACTGATGTGCTTTCTTTCTTGCGGTTAAGATTATAGAAAACTGATGTGCTTTCTTTCTTGTGGTTAAGATTATAGATACTGATGTGCTTTCTTTCTTGCGGTTAAGATTATAGATACTGATGTGCTTTCTTTCTTGCGGTTAAGATTATAGAAAACTGATGTGCTTTCTTTCTTGTGGTTAAGATTGTAGATACTGATGTGCTTTCTTTCATGCAGTAAAGGCTGTAGTAACTGATTTGTTTTCTTTTTTTCCTGCAATGAATTCCTTATCCTTCAAGAAAAACCGTTCGTCCCATTCTGACACTTATATGTATTTTACTATGATTATTGTTGCTAGAACTGTTCGTTTCAACTTAGTTGCTACTAACTGGCAATGCTCTGTTCAAACTTTGTAAACCTGTAATGATTTTTTAAGAAAAAGTTAAACAATTTTTGTCCAGTTCTTCAGTAATTGTTTTTTGTATCTATTATTTTTTGGGCATGATACCTTCGAGATCCAAGTTCCACAATAATTATGATTATATATCAAAAACTTTTTTTTATCGTTCCTAGGCTAGGGCTTTGAGGTTCACGTCTTGTGATCTGTCTTGTATTTTATCCAGCACTCTTGGAAGAAATGTTCTGGCAACAGTCTCCTGTGCTGGAGTTGGTCAGTGTGTGCAGCTGTTATCTCTCTCTCCACATTCCTTGCTGCTCTATCCCTTTATGACACCATGCTCCATATTTTTTTTTGTGTGTGTG
>CM060337.1:24553887-24558887 GCA_030674155.1 Stramonita haemastoma
TTACAGCAGTGGACTGTCTCAAATTTCTTGCTATCTAGTGTTTTATTGTCATTGCTGATGTTATTGTATTGTTTATAGTGGCACAAAGAAGGAAATAAAGAAGTAAGGGGAAATAAGCGAGATTTAAAGCAAGGGATGAAAAAAGACCTAATTAAGGAGAAAAAAAGACTAAATGATAGATTGACTACCAGAGTGAGTAGGGGAGTGAGTGAGTGACTCAATGATCAAACCTATTCATGCATTAACTAATGTATAATAGAAATAAAGCAGGAAGAAAACAAAATAGCCCCGGTATGGCCTGTGTGGTCGGCCGGGCTATAAACATCATGAATAGACTGGAACAAGAAAAAAAAGATAATAGAGGCCTCACCTTCACTTCCACCTGTCCCATAGTCCCGTGGACCGTGGGGGGCACCACTGAAGATTTTGCAACCAACTTCCTCCACTCCACATGATCCTCCGCCTTACGTAGCAGGTCGTTCCACCCGAGACCTGTCCACTCTCTGATGTCTTCTTCCCATCGTTTCTCTGTCTGCCTCTTTGCCTCCCTCCTCTTACTGTTCTCTGTAGGACAGTCTTGGCCAGTCCAGATGTTCTTGTGACGTGCCCTACCACTTTGGATTGTGTTTTTTCCACTGAAGTTAGGAGCTCTTTATATGGTCCGATAGCATTTTTAAAAGTTTGATTTTCTTCTTCTTTATTAGTGATGTGATCTCTGTATGAAATGCCAAGGAATTTGCAAAAGCATCTCATCCCCATTGCTTGTATCTCTGTTTCAATGTCTCCTGTTATGGTCCATGTTTCACATGCATACAAAAAAATATGGACATAATCAGAGAACGCATCAGTCTGGGCTAATCAGGAAAGGCATCAGTCTGGGCTTATCGCAAAATAATAATAAAGTCTAATCGCAAATAAATTTCATTAAAAATAATCTAAACTCTGTTTAAAGGAATGGTCGAAGAAAAGACAACCCTCTTCTCCCTATTCGTTGAGTAAGGGGGCATAAAACATTCCTCATATAGATAGCCATGTGCATACTCGCACACACACACACACACACACACACACACACACACACACACACACACACACACACACACACACACACACACACAAACATGTATATATATAATATATATAATATATATATATATATATATATATATATATATAAAAACATACACATACACATACACATACACATACACATACACATACACATACACATACAAGTTCACACTCAGGCATGTGCATCAATGCAAGCATAATTTAATGGAAGAGTGAAAGACAAAGAATGAAAGAAAAGAAAGAAAGAAGAAAGAAAGAAGAGAGAGAGAGAGAGAGAGAGAGAGAAGAGAGAGAGAGAGAGAGAGAGAGAGAGAGAGAGAGAGAGAGAGCAGAGACAGAGACAGAGACAGAGAAGAGAGGATACAGAGAGACAGAGAGGGAGACAGGTACCTGCAGACATAAGCAATAGATAGATATACAGCTAGACCCAGACAAAGAGGAGGAAATTCATCTCTGCAAACTATTGCAGGCATGCCCCTGGCAAGACACAAGATAAGACACATATTGTTCACTAACATATGGAAAAATTGTCTCTCTGCTGTACTACATGAACTAAAACACAGATTTTCATTTAAAATTTCCATCTAGCTCCTAAAACATGTTGCCCAATCTGCGAATACCTTCCCTCTTTCAGCTCATCTCTTTAATATCATAATTTTTTTCAAGTTCATGCAAACACACAACCATCCACTCAAACACACTTGAATGCATCCATCCACAAGCATATACACACGTAGGTGCAAACATGCATACATCTCCAACGCTTGCATGTGCCAACACACGCGTTGACAAACGCACACACACACTTGGGTAGGCGCTGCACTTGTGGGGACGTGCTCTCCCCCGGGGAAAGCAGCCCGAATTTCACCCAGAGAAATCTGCTGTGACATATAGTGGTACAAAATACGAAATACTAAATACAAATATACAGTATTTCACTAGGCTCTCTAATAGACAGTAAACCCACTATTTTTCTTTCGCCCACTCCTACGCCCACCCCCAACCCCCCATCCTTCTGCTTCCCTCCTCCCTCCTCTCTCTCTCTCTTTCTCTCTCTCTCTCACACACACACGCACATACACAAACACACAAATACACACACACACACAAACACACATTACTCATACCTCAAACAGCAATCCATTCAAATATTCAAGCATTATCTTGCATTATATTGATCCCTTCTGATTGCTTAGAATCAGAAGTTAAGAGGGGTTTTAAGATTAACAATTTCAAAATATGTGCATTTAAAACTGAATGAGCAGTTTCCAATGCCTTAAAATTACGAGTTTCATGAAGTTTTAAACATAACAACCTCAAAATATCAGAATTGAAATGAGCATTAAGCAGTAAGACAGATTATGTCAACAAGTCAGTTCACATTTATTACCATTAATTTTATGATGCCCCTGGCTTCTCCGATTTTGAGCCCTACACATTCACATGAAAAAAATAAGAGGAAAAGACACTGAAATTCGTTAAAACACACGAATAAACTGTGAAAGTTCAAAAGTAATAGTTCCAATTGAATCTCAGACTGGGCTTTGCACTCCACACACACACTTATACCACAGAAACAAACTAGCTAAAAGGGACACCACGATCACTAACTGACAACAGCATTTGTGCAATCTGATCGCACTGGGAAACACACATTTCCCAAACTGCTCTGTTCTTGCTCTAACTCCCAGCATCCCCTCTGGTGTGTGTCTCTGTGAGGTTTGCTTTCAGCAAGTTTACAGTCATTCGGATAAGACTATAAACTTAGGCCCGAGTGCGAATGCACGCAGAATGTGCGAATGCACGCAAAACATCTTGCGCACACGTTAAAACCCCGTTCCGCCTTTCTGAAGAGCAGGCCATCGTGTGCCGTTAGGAGTGGATGACAAAATTATATATATATTATATTATATAATTATATATATATATATATATATATATATATATATATATATATATATATATATATATATATATATATATATATATATATACACAGGTTTCGTGTTTAGACACCATCCCTGAGGAAAAAAAATAATGGGTAGGCGCTGCACTTGTGGCGACGCGCTCTCCCCAGGGAGAGAGAGCAGCCCGAATTTCACGCAGAGAAATCTGCTGTGACATAAAGTGGTATAAAAAATAAAATAAATAAAATAAAATACAGTGCAGGAAGTGTGTCTGACCCATAAAGATGGCATTCAGACATTTTCAGAGCTTTCCCCCTGGAGAGCATCTGAAGATCATCTACCTCAGGTGCAGTCACATCCTGCGCTGCACGTGTAAGCTTGTTCATCGGTCTGTCAGCATCCATGTTCTCCAGGCTGTTGAAGTGACACAGCCTGATGAAGGTAGTGATACTTTATTTATTTATTTTATTTTATTCTATACCACTTTTATGTCATAGAAGATTTCTCTGCGTGAAATTCGGGCTGGGGCTTCTCTCACCCTGGGAGAGCGCGTTGCCACCAAGTGCAGCGCCTACCCAATATTTTTTTTTTCTTTTTCCACTATGCTCCCATCAAACATGTGAAAAACAGCTTGGCTGATGTTAAAGGTGATAACACTTTGCACTGTGCTAACATCAAATATGTGAAGAACATCAAGGCAGTTGTTAAAGGTGATGACACTTTGCACTGTGCTCACATCAAACATGTGGAGAACATCAAGGCAGTTGTTAAAGGTGATGACACTTTGCACTGTGCTCACATCAAATATGTGAAGAACATCAAGGCAGTTGTTAAAGGTGATGACACTTTGCACTGTGCTCACATCAAACATGTGGAGAACATCAAGGCTGATGTTGAAGGACCTCAACTTCCTCAAGAAATGGAGATGCCTGTTTCTCTTTTTCACCAAGGCCGCGGTGTTCTCTGTCCACTAAACCTTTTTTGACTGTCCAAAATGGGGCTGAGATACGTGTAGTCAGTGACCACTTCCACATCTTCCCCCTTGATATGAATGGGAGGAAGTGTTTCTAGAAGAAAGAAACCCCCCCAAAAACAAACAAACAAGGAAACACTTAAGCAAACAAACAAATACAGTTGCATGCAGGAAAAATAAAAAAAATGGATAGGCGCTACACTTGTAGGCGACGCGCTCTCCCCGCGGAGAGCAGCCCGAATTTCACGCGGAGAAATCTGCTGTGACATAAAGTGGTACAAACAAACAAACCTGTAAACTAACCAGCAGTCCAATGAACAAACAAACCCACATACACAAGTGAATTCAAATACAAACCAATCCTTTGAAACACGCCACTTCTGCTGATGCTAATCATATTAATTGACCCCTCCCTCCCCCATGGTGATGCCCGGGGCCTGTCAGTTAAAATAGCATCTTTGATTTTTGGAAATTCTGAGCAAAGAGTTTCATCTTTTCTATCCCTCACTATGTCTCTGCTTTATTCATTTTCTTCCTTTCTTGTCTATTTCCTTCCTTCTTGGTCCAATCTTCTACCTTTTTTTTTTATATCAACAATGACTTAACAGACAGAAAATTTCTCCCATACCAAGGTCAGATCCAATGAATCTGACTGTTCAGGTGCTTTTTACCAGCATCACCACACATTTTTCCTCATACAACAACAGACAACAATTGCTGTCTGAGCATTTGATGAAGAACAAGAATGTGAACAGATTCAATCCCACTCTCTCCTCTAATTTCATGGCACTTTTCTTCCATGTGGAAAAAGTTAGGGCAAAGACCACACACACACACACACACACACACACACACACTTATGTAGACAAGTGTCGGTGGTGGCATGGGATGCAAGGAAAGTGGTTCCTGCCTTCGTGCTGATGGCTGGCTGGCAGACAGACAGGCAGGCAGGCAGACAGACAGACAGTCAGGCAGGCAGGCAGAAAGGCAGTCAGGCAGGCAGGCAGGCAGGCAGGCAGGCAGGCAGGCAGGCAGGCAGGCAGGCAGAG
>CM060337.1:24563887-24568887 GCA_030674155.1 Stramonita haemastoma
CTTGTGATCCCCAAAAAGGCAAAAAACGAAAAAAAAGGGGGGTGGGGGGGATAGGGGAGGAGGGTTGCCGAATCTCTACCAAAAAATGAGCACACCCTACCCCAGAACCGGTACTGCTTTATTTCACTCTAAACTGTTGTCCCAGGTTTCACAGGTGGCAAAGAAACCAGCTAAAATACATCTTCTTCAGAAACTTAACAGTGACAGGATTGGCACCCAATAAGGACTTATCGGGCTAGGCATCTTCCACATAGATTGGAAAGAGACTGTCCCAGCGCTGATGTTCATTTAGTATACATGTCAATGCACGCGGAATCTATTTTGTCTCCTCCACCCCCACCCCCATCCCTACCACCCACCCCCACCCCTCTCCTGGGGTCTATGACTTGATAGATAACATGGCTGTTGCAATCGAGATTGCATCTTATTGCATGTGGGGTTGTTTGGTTTTTTTGGTTTACTTTGCAGATCCAACAGACGATAATGTTGTTGTTGTTGCTATATTTATTTAGAGCACGCAAACGAACCCACGGCAACGAGAGGGTTGTCCCTGGCAAAATTCTGTAGGAAAAAGCCACTCTGATAGGGAAACAAATACAGTTGCAGACAGAGAAAAAAAAATGGCTAGGCGCTGCACTTGTGGCGACGCGCTCTCCTTGGGGAGAGCAGCCAAATTTCACGCAGATAAATCTGCTGTGACATAAAGTGGTATACATGAATAAATAAATAAATTGATTAATTAATTAATTGATGAAAATAAATAAATAAATAAATACATAGACAAATAAACAAATATATTTTTTAAAACCCATGATCCATGGGGTCTAGAGTTTTCTTTGCCCTTATTCTTTTTTGTAGACATAATATTTATGACAACAGTTATAGGTGAACTGATCAGTGTGGAGACAGATTCTATGTTACTCACTCCCACACACACTAAATATTGGACACAATACCTATTAGTCTCAACAACATTATAAGAGTCTGCAGTTTGCTAATTTAAGGATCTAATATATCTGTCTCTGCCTCTGTTTCTTACAATATTTATTTGTCTCTCTCTGTCTGGTCTCTTTTCAAGTCTGTAGATGCTTTCTTCCTATTTGTGTTTGTTTTTCTCTCTCTCGTCTTGTTGGCAATCAGTGCAGCGCAAACTATGGATTCTGTCAAGGCAAATACTGGAATCAGGACGAAAAAGCAAGATAAAAGAGCAATAAAGATTTTCAATAAAATTGTAAAGATATTAATGAACAAGGCCCCATGAAAATAAAAGAGATGTGTAACAGCAAGTTTATTGCAAAACAACAACACTAACAACAACAACAACAACAATAAGAGAAAACTGTTCAAGAGACAGAGGTAAGTTTAGATTGGAAGATTGTTTGAAATTGCAGTCACAGTTATTTTCGTCATAAAAGAGTTAACTGATAAATACAATGTTCCTGCAATGTTGGTTATATTTCTGCAATTCGTCAGTCGGAAATGTCTGATACATTTTTTTTTTGTTTTCCATGATTGTTGGGTAATTCTGAAAGGGAAGGGGGAGGGGGTACTGAAGAGGCAGACGATAAAAAGAGAACAAATGCACCGTGTTTGTCTCTGCATCAGGCAGTAAATCCAATGTCTTTCTATCTGCCTGCTGCCAGGGGCCATAACGCTTGTCTTCCCACATACGTCATTTCTGGACCAGCTAGGAACCACTTGAGTGTGTATCGCTCACTGATTATCGATTACCCCAAAGGGAAATAAGTCTGTAAGGATTTTTTTTTGTCTTCGGGTTTAGGGCCCTGACAGAAACTGCAGTGATTGGCAGTTTGTCTGGATTTCATCTGCAAGAGACCATTCGAATATCTCCCGTCTAGTGAAGACATGATCAGCTTGGAGTCTTTATATTCACATTTTCTGAACCATATTTTTTCCCTTGTTGCCATTTCATCGTTTGTCTGTGCAGATCAGCTGCACTGTTTTTAGTTGAAGGTTTCAGCAGATTGATATCACAGCTGTAGCTGACGCCTTCTCATTTCCTGCAGTGAAGATTGTAGAAAACTGATGTGCTTTCTTTCCCTGCAGTTAAGATTGTAGAAAACTGATGTGCTTTCTTTCCCTGCAGTGAAGATTGTAGAAACTGATGTGCTTTCTTTCCCTGCAGTGAAGATTATAGAAAATTGATGTGCTTTCTATCCGCCAATGTCGTCCTTATCTTAGATCTGTCCTCCTACTTCTGCACCCACACTGTCTAGCCCAGAGTGACTTCGAGTGTTCTTGGGATTTTCTTTTAAACGTAAGGCTGTATTTTACTTACCTATCAACCCACAACATCTTCTTCTGTTATAGGCCCTGTAAAGTCACTGGCACTTTTATGCATGTTTTGCTTGAGATCCTAATCTCAAACTAGCGTCATTCAAAACAGACAAAGAAGCAGAATCAATTACATAACCATGGAGTTTTTCAAAAACTTTTGCAGTATTTTGGAATGCTTTTTTTTTTTTTATATAGATTCTGACACATAGGCTAATACGTGTGAAGAGAGACACAGGGCAAACCTTTTTTTTAATCACTATTTTGATGAATGAGAATAGAGAAGGAGACTATGGGGACAGACAATCCCTTCAGGATACAGGGGAAGAAATTGCAGTGCCCAGTTTGAGGTATTGTTATCATTATTATTATTATTATTAATTATTATTATTATTATTATTATTATTATTATTATTATTATTATTATTATTATTATTATTATTAATTGTTATTATTATTATTATTATCATTATCATTATTATTATTATTATTATTATTATTATTATTATTATTATTATTATTATTATTATTATTATTATTATTATTATTATTATCACAACTGAGCTCTGTACGTAAAACTCTGGCTGCTCTCCCCTGTGGGAGCGCGTCGCCACAAGAGAAGCGCCATCAATGATTTTAAAACAAAATCCTGTTTGTGTATCTGTTTCCCCTATCAGAGTAGCCTTGTTCTAAAGAATTTTGCCATGGATAATTCTCTTGTTGTCCTGGGTACCTTTACGTGCGTTAAATGCGTGTGACACACGGGACCAGATTAATTTTTGTCCTCCACTTCCTCCTCCTCCTTAACATCATCATCATCATCATCATCATCATCCATCATCATCATCATCATCTCATCATCATCATCATCATCATCATCATCATCATCTCATCATCGGGAAGAGAGGGGGGGGGGGAGCATTAAGCTTGGAAAGGCCAAGTGCTAGTAAAGGCAAAGCCTATAGCTGGATTAGAAACTGCTGCAGAAGGTGTGGACCTGTCCTCCCTCCCTCCCTCTTCTCTCCCTCTCTCTCTCTGTGTGTCTCTGTCTCTGTCTCTCTTGTCTCTCTCTCTGTCTCTCTCTCTCTCTCCCCCTTCTCTCTCTCTGTCTCTGTCTCTGTCTCTGTCTGTCTGTCTGTCTGTCTCTCTCTCTCTCCTCTCTCTCTCTCTCTCTCTCTCTCTCTCTCTCTCTCTCTCTCTCTCTTTCTCTCTCTTCTCTCTCTCTCCCTCCTCTCTCTCTCTCAAGATGATGAAGTACATTAAATTTTTGTGTTCTGATGCCCTGCCTTAAATAGACTTCGACAGCAAATCCGAATCTCTCTCTCTCTCTTCTCTCTCTCTCTCTCTCTCTCTCTCTCTCTCTCTCTCCTCTCTTCTCTCTCTCTCTCTCTCTCTCTCTCTCTCTCTCTCTCTCTCTCTCTCTCTCCCCTTTCTCTCTCTCTCTATCTCTCTCTCTCTCCCTATCTCTCTCTCTCTCTCTCTTTGTCGTTCTGACTGACAATCAGGCAGTAGAAACACAGTACAGAAAGAAAGGAAGAAAGGAAAGGTGGAAGGCAGACAGACAGACAGACAGACAGAGAAACAGCAACAGAGATAATTATTTACTAGGAGAGGTGATATAATAGTTATGTGATCAGAGAAGTGAAGCAACACCCAAAAGAAAGATGGGGAGGACTGCGCAGCTTGCAGCTTCCCAACACTCTGTGTCAATACAGGCCATGTGCTTGTAGTGTGGGTATCTCCAGTTTGTCTTCTCTTGGTATCTCTCTCTCTCTCTTTTTATTTTTTTTTTTACTTGTGGGATGTTTATCTGTGTGTGTGTCTGTATGTATGTGTTTAACTGTCTGTGTGTGTGTGTCTGTGTCTTTCTGTGTGTTTCATTCTCTCTTTCTTTCTCTCTCTCTCTGTCTCTCTCTCTCTTTCTGTCTCTCTCTTTATCTCTCTTTATCTCTCTTTCTCTGTATCTGTCTGTCTCTCTCTGTCTCTGTCTCTCTCTCTCTGTTTCTGTCTTTTTCTCTCTCTCTCTGTCTCTCTCTTTCTCTCTCTCTTTCTGTCTCTCTCTTTCTTTTCTCTCTCTCTGTCTCTCTCTTCCTCTGTCTCTCACTTAGTTTATATGTGCCTTTGTATCTATCTTCTCTGGCTCTCTTTCTCTCTTTCTAGAGTATTACATTATAGTACACCCTACCACAAAACACAAAACCACACCGCACCCCATCACACTATACCACGCCACACCACACCACGCTACATGCACCACACTACACCATTCCACTCAACTCCACACCACACCACACAACACCACACCACACCAAACCACACCAACCCGAACCAAAGTCATCCAAACCAACGCAACCACATCACAACACACTATACCACACCACACCACACCACAACAAATCCAACCAAATTACACCACACCACACCACACCATATCACCACCCGCCACACCACGCCACACCACATCACACTACATCCACGCTACACTACATCACACCACACCACGCTACACCACATCACACCACACAACACGACACCACACCACACCATACCACACCACACTTCTTCACCTCTCCACCCTCCCCTCTATCTACTCCACTCTACTCCACTCCATTCCCACACCACACCACACCGCACCACACCACACCACACCACACCACATCACACCCACATCACACCACACCACACCACACCACACCACACCCACA
>CM060337.1:24594902-24597402 GCA_030674155.1 Stramonita haemastoma
TGTTTCTGATCAAACATACGCAGGACACCACCTCCTAAGCCCCCCTACTAACAACAATATTGGCTCAGTCGCGGAGACGGACTAAGTGGGTCGCCCACTCGAGTAGCAGCAACCACGTCCCCCCTCCCCCCCCCCCCCCCCAACAACCTTTTTGCGATATAGTGAGTACTCATTGTCGAGATAACTCTCCAATAATTATTCTCCATTGCATGATTGGCAACGTTGCGCAATAGTCTAGATCTAGAGTTCGTAACGAATTTGTACAATCTTGCATTTTGTCCATTAACTGGTTAGAATACTGTCTGCGGCTATTCTGTAGGACTCGCTGACACACCGACTCCTATCAATAAAGACAGCTGACCTTTACATTACAAGTTAATAGAAAATTAGAATGAGGAAGTCATCAAAACTTTAACTGGAGATTACCGGGGAAGGAGGAGGTAGGAGGAGGAGGAGAAGGAGGAGGAGGAGGAGGAGGAGAGGAGGAGGAGGAGGAGGAGGAGGAGGAGGAGGAGGAGGAGGAAGAAGAAGAAGAAGAAGAAGAAGAAGAAGAAGAAGAAGAAGAAGAAGAAGAAGAAGAAGAAGAAGAAGAAAAGGAGGAGGAGTAGGAGAGGGCGGAGAAGGAGGAGGAAAAGGAGGATGAAAGAGGAAAATGATAAAGAGAAAAAAAGAAAGAAAGAAAGAAAAGAAAAAAAGAAAGAAAAGAGAAAAACAAAACAGAAAAAGGAGAATGACGATGAAGAAAAAAACCAAATCACAAGGCTATGCTACTATGTTGCAAATATTGTACACACACACGAGGCAGTACAAGTTTTATACTAATGTGTGCTGTAACTATAGAATAACAACAAAGGCCATAAACTAATACACTGCAAGACAATAGTATAAAATGCAATAGAATGCAGTACAGTACAATACAATACAATGCAGTATTGATAGTACAGGACAGTTTAAGTACAATATACAATACATTGTAGAGATAATACAGGTCTGTACAGCACACAAAACTCTCTGAATCTCTGTCTCTGTCTCTATCTAACACACACACACACACACACACACACACACACACACACACACACACACACACACACACACACACACACACACACACACACACACACCACACACACACACACTCTCTCTCTCTCTCTCTCTCCTCCTCTCTCTCTCTCTCTCTCTCCCTTTCTCTCTCTCGCTCTCTCATTAATTTTCGATCTAACTCTTTGTCTGTTTCTCCTTTTTTCTGTTTTTCTGCCTGTTTGTGTGTCTGTGTGTGTGTGTATGTTTGTGTGTCTGTCTGTGTGTATGTTTGTGTGTCTGTCTGTGTGTCTGTCTTTCCTTCTGTCTCTCTGTCTGTCTGTGTCTCCCTCCCCCCTCTCTCTCCCTCTCCCTCTTTCTTTCTCTCTCTGCCTCTCTTTCTCCAAATTCATGATCAATTAAGAATAAACAGTAAAAAGAAGTCATTGATTCGAATACAACCGCTGAAAGTAATACAATTAAATAGAATGTTTCAATCTCACCATCTATAACCTTATTGTTTGTCTTCCGATCCATGTTAAGGTATCTTTGAAAAGAAAAGAAAGAAACATTGGTATTCTTCAATATAACGATTTTTTTGTTCTGATATTCCCTTTAGCATAATTGAGCCGACATGTCGGTCCAGTCCTGTTATGAAAACGGTTGATGAAGGCCAAACATTTTATCAGTTATTGACAAGAAGAAGAAGAAGAAGAGGAAGAAGAAGAAGAAGAATGCAAAGAAGAAGAATGCGAAGAAGAAGAAGAAGAAGAAGAAGAAGAAGAAGAAGAAGAAGAAGAAGAAGAAGAAGAAGAAGAAGAAGAAGAAGAAGAAAACTCGCACAAGCCTATAATTATTATCAAGATGGTCTCATACTTTGACTTGTTATATTCACACTGTTTTCATCCGAGGCAAGTTCGTACCTTAAGAAATTTATGGAAAAAGATGTATTAAAATCCATTGAAACTGGCAAAGGCTGCCTATATTATTATGGTGATGTATTTCAAAACAGCCACGCGTACACACACACACACACTTAACTGTATACTGCCAGTGTGAACTAGAGGCCTGACAGTGATTCCTGGGTGTGGTGAGGGGGACAGAGTGCATTATACTGGGCGACCCCCAGAGGGGTGGGCTGGGGCACACCCAACAGCATCAATAATAACACAGGGAGACGGGATAGTTTAGTGGTCAGAACATTGCGCTGGTAATTTTTGCGACCCGAGTTCGATTCCCGGTCGAGGATATTTTTCTCCTGGAGTTAATTAACATCAGTGCTGACTCCACTCTTCCCCAAAAGTCTTTCGGATGAGACTGTAAACCAAGGCCATGTACGCGAACGCACGCAGAACATCTTGCGCACACGTTAAATCCTGTTCCGCTTTTTGTAAGAGTAGGCCATTGTGTGCCGGTGGGAACGGGTGACAATAATTACACAGCTGCATACACACGGGGACTGGATAAAAAAAAGCACACG
>CM060337.1:24608010-24613010 GCA_030674155.1 Stramonita haemastoma
AAATTTACAAAGTCCGGGCTCAAATCTCCGCTTGTGCCTGAAACGTTTCCCTCTTACACATGGATGGTGCTCTGGGTTCTAGTCTTTTGGAAGAGATGATAAACTGAGGTCCAGTGTGTAACGCGCGTTTAGCGCACAAACCCCCCCCCCCCCCCCCCCCCCAATGGAATCAGAGGAGTTGTCCTTGGAAAAATTCTGTAGAAAAAAGCCACACTGATAGGGAAACGTATGCACATGCAGATAAGGAAAGAAAAAAATGGAAACACGTTTTTTTTGTGTTTTCTCCTTTTTCATTTACATTATTATTATTATTATTATTATTATTTATTATTATTATTATTATTATTATTATTATTATTATTATTATTATTATTATTTTATTATTATTATTATAATTGTTGTTGTTGTTGTTGTTATTATTGTTATTATTATTAACATTATTATTAACATTATTATTATTATCATCAAAATTATTTCTATTATTATCATCAAGATCATTTTTATTATCATTATTAGTAGTATTATCGTCATTCTTATTATAGACACTATAATGATACATCGGGGGTTTTTTCAAATAATCACTGATGATGAATAGCTTGATGAGAAAAAGTTTACTTTTTTTTTTAAATAGCCCTTTTTTCTGCTCATTCAATATATGATCTAGAAATATAACTCTGACGTTCACAATAAGCCTCGATTCTCAACAAGGTGACAGTTGAGTTAGAGCTGTACACGAAACTAAGCTGTATTGTATAGGAAACGCACCGTCCCCCACCATTATTACTCCGTTAGCCATTGATGTTAAATTGACGCTCCTCCATCAATGGGCAAATGGCTTGGAACAACGGAAAGTAATCCCACCAGATACAACACACATCCCAGTAAAAACCCCACAAAACATGGATGGAAAAATCAAAAGGAAACATTCTCTCTCTCTTTTTTTCTCTCTTGTTCTGTCTTTTCTTTTTCTTATTTCAACTCTTTTGATTCTTAAAGACAAAAGGGGGAAAGAGACGGCTGCCAACTCAGTGTATGTTTCAGCTGTGTGAAGTGGGATTAGATGTCTGTGATGTCATGAGAAACGTTTGCATCTTTCTCTACACGGGGCAGAAATGTACGTATTTTTCCTCTTTCACTAAAAAAAAAAAAAACAACTGATCTACACGTATTCTCTATTGTCACCTTATCCGTGGTTACCTTCTTCTTTCGACATGGAAGCAAAAAAAAAAAAAAAAGGATATTGCCAGTGACGTTACACCCAATACAAGAACTACACAATTAAATCCCTCTTTTCTAGCCCTCTCTTTTGTTCTTTTTCTTCCTGTCATGTCTGTCTTGTTTATTTTCTGCCGTCGTGTTCCATTCTCCTGTCAGGTTTTTTTTTTTTTAGAAAGACTTAAAAGACAAGATTACTCTCCTATTCCGAAGTGGGGTGTGCGGGGCCTGACTATTGTCAGGTGCTTAACGGCAGCGAAATGCGTTTTTACTCAAGTGATAGACAAACATACTAGAAGAAGAAGAAGAAGAAGAAGAAGAAGAAGAAGAAGAAGAAGAAGAAGAAGAAGAAGAAGAGAAGAAGAAGAATTGGGGGAAAAAAGCAAGAATTGGAGAAGAAAGAAGAAGAAAGAAGAAAGAAGAAGAAGAAGAAGAAGAAGAAGAAGAAGAAGAAGAAGAAGAAGAAGAAGAAGAAGAAGAAGAATTGGAAAAAAAATTGCAGAAAAGAAGAATTGCGCTGCTGCTGCTGCTGCTGCTGCTGCTGCTGCTGCTGCTGCTGCTGCTGCTGCTGCTGCTTCTTCTTCTTTCTTCTTTCTTCTTCTTCTTTCTTCTCTCTTCTTCTTCTTCTTCTTCTTCTTCTTCTCTCCTCTCCCCCTCTCTCCTCTCTCCTCCTCCTCCTCCTCCTCTCCTCTTCCTTCTTCTTCTTCTTCTTCTTCTTCTTCTTCTTCTTCTTCTTCTTCTTCTTCTCTTCTTCTTCTTCTTCTCTTCTTTTCTTCTTCTTCTTCTTTCTTCTTCTTCTTCTTCTATTCCTCCTCCTCCTCCTCCTCCCCCTCCTCCTTCTCGTCCTTTCGGTTCTTTTTTTTTTTTTTTTTGCTCTACCTTTTTACCTCAAAATGTATCAAAATAAGCTCGTCAAATCAATTCCAGAAAGTAAAAAAAAAAATCCTGGGATGTTGCTGTCTTTCTAATGAGTCTGGACACAAACTACCTTGTCCTTACCAACAAACCACAGAAATAAAGCTGACATGGTTAAAAATGATTTATGAGGAAATAATGGCACAAGATAAATGGAAATGAAGATGAGTTCTAAAAAGTGAACACTTCTGTTATCAAAAACAAAAAAACAAAAACAAATAAAAAAACAAAACAATTGTGAAGCGAGCACTATCACTACGCTGATCAAGAGATCTCTGTCAGGATTACGATATAAATAAAGACGTTGAGCTTGGTGCCACCAATGCGCGCCCAGAATGGCGACAGATTGCCTAATTTTGAAGTTCCCTACCTGCAAATGACAGACACCAGGTCTCTGTTTTGGGCTATAATAACACACACACACACACACACACACAGTCAGAGTTAGAAAGGTGACATAAAATGGCGCTGATAAATGCGTGCGCGTGTACACACACACACACACACACACACACACACACACACACACACACACACACACACACACACACACACACACACACACACACACACACATACACTCACACACACAACACAACACACACACAACACACACACAACATACACACACAACACACACACACACAAATACACACACAACACACACAACACACACACACACTCTCTCTCTCTCTCTCTCTCTCTCTCTCTCTCTCTCTCTCTCTCTCTCTCTCTCTCTCTCTCTTCTCTCTCTCTCTCTCTCTCTCTCTCTCTCTCTCTCTCTCTTCTCTCTCTCTCTCTCCACACACACACATACACACACACACACACACACACACACACACACACACACACACACACACAACACACACACACACACACACACACACACACACACACACACACACACACACACACACACACACACACACACACACACACACACACACACACACACACACTAACTTGAAGGATTCACTCCTCAGCCTTTCCTATGTTCTTTCATTTAGCCCTCCTTGTGACATCCTCATCATCATCACCCCCACCACCTTCATTCCCAGTCCTCATGGCCTCGTAAAAATAACGAACTAGCTGATTCGCTATTGCGTGGATCAGTAGTTTCGAGGTAACGCGCCTGTCTAGAAAGCGAAAAGTCCGGGTTGGTGGCTCGAATCCCGTTCGGGCCCGAAACTTTTCCCCCATCCATTAGATCATAAGTGGTGGTCTGGGTGTTAATATTTGGAATGAGACGATAAAACCGAAGTTCCGTGTGTTACACATTATTATTATTTAGCGCACGTGAAAGAACCCACTGCAACAAGAAGAGGGTTGGTTGTCCCTGGCAAAATTCTGTAGACAAAATGCCACTCTGATAGGGGGGAAACAAATACAGTTGCTGACAGGAAAAAAAACACAAAAAATGGGAAGGCGCTGCACTTGTGGCGACGCGCTTTCCCCGGGGAGAGCAGCCTGAATTTCACGCAGAGAAATTAATCTGGCGACATAAAGTTGTGTAAATAAATAAATAAATAAATAAATAAATAAATAAATAAATATTGTACAGGGAGGAAGGGAGAGGGGGGAAGGAAAGGGGAGGGGAGTTGCTGCGCTGTCACCCCAGACACAAAGAGCGGTATTTTCCTCCTGTTTGGATCAGTGAAACGGTGGTCTAGAGATAACGCACCTGCTTAGAAAGCGAGAATTCCGGGTATGGAGTGTTCGATCTCCGTCAGTGTCCGAAACTTTTTCCCCATCCACTAGATTATGAGCAGTGGTCTGGATGCTAGCCTTTCGGATGAGACGATAAACCGAGGTCCTGTGTGTTACACATTATTATTTAGCGCACGTGAAAGTACCCACGGCAACAAGAAGAGGGTTGGTTGTCCCTGGCAAAATTCTGTAGAAATAAAAAAGCCACTCTGGTAGGGAAACCAAATACAGTTGCAGGCAGTAAAAAGAACCAAAAAATGGGTAGGAACGCCCACCGAAGATGGCGACCATCAGAACGTCCCTCCAAGATCGTTGCCCGTGAACCTTCAACCACAAAGGTTTTGACAAAAAGAAAAAACTCACCACAGGCACTGAAGTGTATGGTTTAATCCTGGGCTGTCAGGTCACAAGAGGAACACTCTAACCTCACTATGCTATTCCACTCTTCATAGGCAATATAAAAGCGGAGCAAAAACGATAAAAATGTAGCTCGCTGGTACCTGTTGTTGTTATTGTTATTGTTGTTGTTGTTGTTGTTGTTGTTGTTGTTGTTGTTGTTGTTGTTGTTATTATTATTATCATTATTATTATTATTATTATTATTATTATTATTATTATTATTATTATTATTATTAATTCTTTTATATCGAAGATAATGGGATAAGCATTCTTGTGCTTTTTTTTTTACATCCAGTCCCCGTGTGTATGCAGTTTTGTAAATTTCATCTGTTCCCACCAACACGCAATGGCCTACTCTTACGGAAAGCGGAACAGGATTTAACGTGTGCGCAAGATGTTCTGCGTGCGTTCACACAAGGGGCCTCGGTTTATAGTCTCATCCGAAGCACTTTGGGAGAGAGTGGACAAACCTAGGAAGACTATACAAAAGTTGGTTCCTTAACCGTGCAAAAAAGCATGTGATCATTGAAGACGATGAGGTGAAGAAAAAAGATGAAAACAAAAGAAGAGGAGATTATAGGGACGGGAGAGGATAGGAGGAATAAAGAAAGATAGGGATATGGTGGAGATAAATGAATCAACACTGTAGAATAGGCAGATTTAGATCATAATGGAAATAAGTAGATTCACGTGAACCCCCCACCCCCACCCCACCCCAAAAAAAAAGATTGAAAACAAGCTAGATCTCTATCCTAACTAGC
>CM060337.1:24618010-24620510 GCA_030674155.1 Stramonita haemastoma
AAACAGAACAAAGGGAGTGATAGAAAAGGGGAAATTTCTAGCACAGTAGTTCCAAAAACAGTGGATCCGAGATCCTATTTATACTGAAAGAGACCCCAGAATCCCCACAAGGGATTTCAGTTCCACTTTTTTTTTTGTCCATAATTATAGTCGTAGTGTTAGTTATCTGTAGGGATATGCAAAGGTATACAGATTAAGTAAATGGCAATAATTTTAGGGTACATTTTCAATTCTGAAACAAACAAACCAATCCGCCCCCTCCCCCCTCCCCCCCCACCAAAAAAAGAAAAAAAAAGAAAACCCACAATAATTTAGAGAAGGATTAATCCCTTCATGTAAAGTCAGGCCACTCTTGATAAGAAACACAACAATCATGCTTTAGTTTGTTTGCTTTACAATATTGAGAGGTATAAAATTCCGGTTAGTAGTAGTAGTAGTAGTAGTAGTAGTAGTAGTAGTAGTAGTAGTAGTAGTAGTAGTAGTAGTAGTAGTAGTAGTAGTAGCAGCAGTAGTAGTAGTAGTAGTAGTAGTAGTAGTAGTAGTAGTAGTAGTAGTAGTAGTAGTATTGTTATTGTTATTATCATCATCATCATCATCATCAAAAGTTTTTGCACAAATCAGCTACTTTGCACATAAAAAGATAAGAGTAACACACCTACAAAAAGTGAAATTTCACAGTATTACCTGCATTGCCAGTCAAACGCACTGCTTACACTAATGCACCCTAAGAGCATAGAGGGAGGTGAAGGAGGAGGAGGAGAAGAAGAAACAGAAAGAAAGTAAGAGAAGAAAGAGAAAAGAAAGAAGAAAAAGAAAGAAAGAAAGAGAAAGAAAGAAAGAAAGAAAGAAAGAAAGAAAGAAAGAAAGAAAGAAAGAAAGAAAGAAAGAAAAGAAAAGGAAGAAGAAGAAGAAGAAAGAAGAAGAAGAAGAAGAAGAAAGAAGAAGAAAGAAGAAGAAGAAGAAAGAAGAAGAAGAAGAAAAGAAGAAGAAGAAGAAGAAGAGCAAACAACAACACAGCAACAACAACAAAACAACAAGAGGAAACATAAGAACAAGAAGAGCAAGAAGAAGAAAAAAAAAAACCAGAAGAACAAGAACAAGAAGAACAAGAAGAAGAAAAGAAGAACAAGTAGAAAGAAAGAAAGAAACAAACAAACAGAGAACAAGAGGGGAAAAATAGAAACAAAAGAAAGAAAGAAAGAACAAAAGAAAGAAAAGGAAATACAGAAAAAAAACAGAAGAAAAAAAACCCCCAAACAACCCAAAAAAAACGAAAACAAAAGAAAGCAAGCTGTTAAAATCATTGAGGCTGCGGCAAGACAAGTATTAAAACCGACACGGCTACATTGATTTCTTCTTCACCCACCACACCACCACCACCCCACCCCACCACCACCCCACCACCACCACCACAACCCCCCCCCTAACCCCCCCCCCCCCCCCCCAACCTTATAACCACAACCATCTCCTGCCTCCACCCTCACCTCACCTCCCCTTTCCCCCAACTCTCTCTTCCCTAGCATCCTTCCCTCCCCTCCCTCCGCTCCCTCCCTCCCTCCCTCCCTCCACCTTCTTTGTCCCTAAAGAGGAAACCGCTCTCTTTCAATCACTACTGCTCCACAAGATTCTGACCAGGAGGCCGTGGAATTAACTGCTTCCTGCCAGGAACTGTGGCTGCCATGATGGCTCATGTCTTCAACATGGCGTCACTTTTAACTGCAGTCTCTCCCTCACTGCCTGCCCTAAAACAGGCTACACTCCGGTTTTTTTTTTTTTTTTTTTTTGGGGGGGGTCATGTAGTTTAGTATCTTGTATAAAGTGCGAGTCCAAAAACTGTTTTGCTGGGTGTTTTTTTTTTACAGATTTTTCGAAGAATGAAAAATTGCACTGTGACGTTGTTTTTTTGTTTGTTTGTTTGTTGTTGTTGTTGGTTTTTTTTTGTTTTTGTTTTTTTAGGGAGGGGGGGGGGGTTGAGACGGTAAACAAACACCATGTAGTGATGAGAAAGGGGTCAATGATCATTAAGTGAGGGTTGGTTGTGTTCCTACAGCGTTGACCCCGCGCATGCATATTATTGTGGTGAGGCAGTTAGCAGACAACAAAGAACCAAGGGGGTACGGTGTTTGCTGAAAAAAAAAAAAGTTCAAACCTACCAAATTTGTGCAAAAACATACAGAGTTTTGAGTCAGGAGCTAGTGTTTCTGAAAAAAGTGGTTTTTATTTCTGTAGATGCCTTAGTACGTGTAGTGCGAATGCAAAAGTTATATATTATGAAAATAAAAGGAAAAGTAGTAAAACATTAATACCGGTGTGTAGCCCGAAAAACCTCGGGGCCCCGCAAGGCTTGGCGCGTATTGAGTGGTTCCTGTGGAAGGCAGTTAGACCACACAGACAAACAGGCCCTGCCTCATGCATATAAGTCCCTCCCCTCCCCCCCTCCCCCATCCCTCCTGCTTCGCTTCGCTTCATTCCTAAAAAAAAAAAAAAAGTCTGAACCCGA
>CM060337.1:24642566-24647566 GCA_030674155.1 Stramonita haemastoma
TGGGCGGGGGGGGGGGGTTGTGATGTGGGTGTGTGTGTGTGTGTGTGTGCGTGAAGAGAGAGAGAGAGAGAGAGAGAGAGAGAGAGAGAGAGAGAGAGAGAGAGAGAGAGAGAGAGAGAGAGAGAGAGAGAGAGAGGAGAGAGAGAGAGTACTGAAGGAGAGAGAGGAGAGAGAGAAGATTTATTCTTTTATATCGAGGATAATGGAAAAAGCACTATTGTGGCTTTTTTTCATTCAGTCCCGTGTGTGTATGTGGAGAGAGAGAGAGAGAGAGAGAGAGGAGAGAAGAGAGAGAGAGAGAGAGAGAGAGAGAGAGAGAGAGAGAGAGGAGAGAGAGAGAGAGAGAGAGAGGAGAGAGAGGAGTGTGTATGTATGCGTGCATAACAGCATGCATGCATGCGCGCGTGTGTGCGTGTGTGAGTGTGTGTGTGTGCGCGCACGTGCATATGTGATGTGTATGTGCGTGCGTACGTGCGTGTGTGTATGTGTGTGTGTGTTTGTGAATGTGTGTGTGTGTGTGTGTGGTCCGCGCGTGCACACGTCTGTGTGTGCGTGTATGCCCGTGTGTTTCAAAGTCAAATTCAAAATTTTATTTCTAGATGGTATAATTATTGAGTAAGCAATACATTTGTTGGGTTTTTTTCATCAAGCCATCTATCTACAAAAAAATCCCAACCAACAACCAAACAACCAAACAAAGAAACAGACAAACAAATGAATAAAATGAAACAACAAGCAAACAAGCAAAATACAACAATAACAGAAAAAAAACATCCAAAATATAATTAAATAAACATTGTTATGACAACTCATAACAATACAGAAATTCAAAAGGAACTAGAATAATAATGATAATAATAACAAAGCAATAATAATAATAATAATAATAATAATAATAATAATAATAATAATAATAATAATAATAATAATAATAATAATAATAAAATAATAATAATAAAACAAATAATACATATGATAAAAGTAATGATAATGTAATTAAAAAATATACTAAACTGTAAGAATCACTCTTTCACGTAGGCTACACACTCACACACATGGACTCACGTACGCACGCACGCACGCACGCACGCATCCAGTCACGCACACACGCATACATTAACGCTTACACGCACACACATCCCCCTTACACTAACACAAGTATATACCCGCGCACACACATGCACGCTTTGAGTTAAACGTGTGTGTGCTTGCGCGCGCGCGCGCGCGCGCGCGCGCGCGGGTGTGTGTGTGTGTGTGTGTGTGTGTGTGTGTGTGTGTGTGTGTGTGTGTGTGTGTGTGTGTGTGTGTGTGTGTGTGAAACAACAGTAGCGGCAGCAGCAGGAACAGCAACAACAATGGAGTTGTATCCCTTTGAGATAGTTTTGTTTTCGTGGTTTTTTTTCTGCATCACGATCAACTGATATTCTTTCACTGAGAGAGAGAGAGAGAGAGAGAGAGAGGAGAGAGAGAGAGAGAGAGGAGAGAGAGAGGAGAGAGAGAGAGAGAGAGAGAGAGAGAGAGAGAGAGAGAGAGAGAGAGACGCGCGCGCGCAGACACAGACACACAGACACACAGACACACAGACACACACACACACACACACACACACACACACACACACACACACATGCACACACGCACGCACGCACGCACGCACGCTCGCACGCACACACACACACACACACACACACACACACACACACACACACACACACACACACACACACACACACAGAGATAGAGACAGAAAAGACGGAAAGGCAGAGACAGAGAAACAGATAGAGACACAGACCAAACAAAAGAGTGAGAGAAGGAAAGAGAGAAAGAGAAAGGGAGGGAGAAAAAGACAAAAAGAGAGAGATGACGAGGATGAAGAAGAAGTATTTTTCTGGTCTGTTCTAGTGTAATCATAATACATTCTTTAATTGTGTGTTTTTTTGAAAATTTCTTGGGGAGGGGAGGGGGAAAGTTGTTTGCTGGATTTTGTTGTTGTTGGTTTTTTTTTTGGTTTTATTGGGTTTACTTTTGGTTGTTGGGTTTTGCTTTGGAAAACTGTTGGGTGTTTTTTTTCGTTGTTGTTGTTGTTGTTGTTGTTTTTTTTTTTTACTATTTTTTCTTCATCTTTTTGGTTATGTTTTGAGGTGCGTTTTTTTTCGGAGTGGGGTTAAGGTTGTTGCTGGTGGGATGAGTTTGGGAGGAGGGGGGGGGGTCTTATTCTACTTTGTCTTGGTTCACCTGAACTGCATTGTTTTTGGTTGGGCAGATCTCCAGCAAGGATTCCTGAAGGTGCCCATCCAAAGTAGGCCCAGCCTGTCCACTCGTGAGTACCTTTTAATTTTGTTTTGTATTTTAATGGAGACTGTATTGCCATCATTCTTCTTCATCTTTCATCGTTATCCAAAACACTCAGACAACAATTATTGTTGTCTGTTATATTATGAGCCATGTGTGAGTGTGTGGATGCGTGGGCATACTGATGCGCACACGAATGTGTGTGGTTTTGCTTGGGTGCGTTTGTGGCTGGTTTCTTTATATTGTGATGGGTGCGTGCTGATGTCCAGAACCTGTATGTCTTCAATTTTACGTCTGTTCACTTAATGTGATATTAGACGGGGAGAGTGGGGGGGGGGGGGGGGGGGGGGGGGGGGGGGGGGGGGGGGGGGGGGGGGGGGGGGGAGGGGAGGGGGTTGATGAAATGGAAGATGTAGCAAGATACTAATTCCAAACAATACAAAAAATGAAAAATAAAACAAGGCAAAGAAACACAAAAAGAACAACCCTCAGAACAACAACAATAGCAACAAAACTATGCTAACAGCAGAACCTGAACATTTGGAATCATTCTGATTTCAAATCTGTTGCAGACGCATTGTCAAATTTGACAAAAATGAAGCTACTGGGGATCGCATCAGGGATAATGCTATCTCACACAATAGCCTTGGATTCGTAAGAACCTCGTTGTAGGGACTTATTTTGAAATGATGGTAGGAACTTTTTAAAACCTGAACAGTGATACAAAACATGAATATTTGAAAGTTTTTCACCGCATATACATTGTATATTTTTTGCAAATTTTGCTCGAAAAGCATTTAGTTTCAATCTGTAGATTAGAGTAACAGTTTTTCTGGTACAAGATTTTTGATAACCGTACTGAGTACAAAGAATGTTCTCAAAATCTAGATATGAACAATTATACAGGGGATATCCAGCCTCTTCCTGTTTCTTTTTAACATGTTTCCAGCAAACATTTTGAAGCAGTGCATAACCCTCACGAATAGAAAGCGGAACATGTACGACAGTAGAACAGGAAGAATGATTTGCTGCTGATTTGGCTACTTTGTCAACCTTTTCATTACCATAAATACCACAGTGAGATGGAACCCAGCAGAAAGTAACATTAGATCCTCTCAGAATTAAAAAGTGTACTAAATTATTGATTTCAGTTATAAGATCATGTCTAGCATTAGATTCTGAGTTACAAAGTGACTGTAAAACAGATTTCGAGTCAACACAGAACAAAACCTGCAAAATAGTTTTAGGGAAATCAAGCAGGAAGTACAAAGCCATTAAAATAGCTGTAAGTTCAGCTGTAAAAATGGAATGATGTTTGCTGATATAAAAGGATTTTTCAACCTTTAAAGTAGGAATAAAGAAAGCAGCCCCTGCTTCCTTATTTTCAAGAAGAGATCCATCAGTGTAAACTTTAACATGAGAAGGGTATGTGTTTTCTAGATGCACCTTTACATATGAACCAAGGATAAGCTCATTGTCCTCTTTTTTTAAAGATGAATAATTGATATCAAAATTTGCCCTCTGAAGTTCCCAATTTGGCCACGGTGATAAAGGAGGTGTAGAATTTAAACTATGTTAGAAAATTATATCAGCTTGAATTGGATAGGATTAATAGGTATATGGTAGATAACGGCTTAAGTCTTTCTACAGAAAAGACACAAATGATGCTTTTTAACAGTGGTGCTGATCCTCCTAATCTTCCTGTCTTTAAGATCGGTGATAAAGTTCTAGATTACAAGCCTATGATAAAGTTTCTAGGTATTACACTTACTTCAAAGTTAACATGGCATTGTCATATTGAATATACCTTGAACAAAGCCAGAAGAAGTCTGAATATTTTAAAGGCAACCAGTAGACAAGTATGGGCACAAAATTCATTAGTTTTAAAACATTTAGCATTATCTCTGGTTCGTTCCAAACTAACATATGGTCAAGAATTATTTTTCAGTGCCCCTAAATATCTATTGAACAAAATTCAAAGTTTGGATTGTAAAGCCTTCCGTATTGCTTTGGGAGTTCCATTTCATACGTCGTCTTTAGGAACATACAGAGAACTAAAAGTACTGCCTTTAGATGAATATCGTAATCTAGCCGTTTCAAAGTATATTTTGAGAAGTTCAACTATTGAAAACAATATTGCATTGGAAACTACAATCAGATCTGACTCAGATTTCCCCAAAAGAGCTAAAAATATTTCTTCTCTTGCTACAATTAGTACTTACACTGCCGGTCTTCTCAAAGAGTCCAGAACCTGTGTTGTGTTATATTGATATTATTTTTATGTGGTTTTTTGTTCTTATATATGGCTTGTAACCCACTGCAATTTCTCTGTTTTAGAGATAATAAAGTATTTTGAATTTGAATTTGAGCGAAAATGCATCACACTGCCGTTAAGCATCTGATGACAAGTCATGCCCAGCTAGTGTATCCGATTTCGGTATAAGAGAAAATTATTGTCATCTTTTCTGTCTTTCTTGGAAAAAAGGGCAGGAGAATGGACCAAGAAGGCAGACAAAAAAAGAAAAGAAGGAGGTGATAGGAAGAAAAGGAACAAGACAAAATCTGAGGGATAGAAAAGAGGATAGCACAGAATTTCCTGAATGTGGGGATGCTAGTTATACTGACAGGCCTACGGCATCCTTACTAAAAAAAAAGTATTGCTTGCTTTTGCTTTCTTTGTTTCTCTGTTTCTGTGTTAGATTGTTTTG
>CM060337.1:24660066-24677566 GCA_030674155.1 Stramonita haemastoma
ACACACACACACACACACACACACACACACACACACAGAGAGAGAGAGAGAGAGAGAGAGAGAGAGAGAGAGAGAGAGAGAGAGAGGAGAGAGAGAGGAGAGAGAGAGAGGAGGAGAGAGGAGAGAGAGAGAGAGAGAGAGGAGAGAGAGAGAGAGAGAGCCGCATCTAGATTTATTACAAGAAAAAATCAAAGGTTGGTTGTTTTTTTCTAGACTAAATAGAGGGAAGGAATCGAAGGTGTATTTTTTCCCCAGACTTGACAAAGGGAAGGAATCGAAGGCTGCTTTTTCTAGACTGATTAGAAGAAGGAATCAAAGCTTGGGTTTTTTTTTTTCTGGACTGAATAGAGGGAAGGCATCGAAGATTGTTTTATTTAATAGACTGAATAGAGGGAAGGAATCGAAGATTGTTTTTTATAGACTGAATAGAGGGAAGGAATCGGGGGTTGATTTTTGTTTTTTATAGACTGAATAGAGGAAGCAATCGGGGGTTGATTTTTGTTTTTTATAGACTGAATAGAGGAAGCAATCGGGGGTTGATTTTTGTTTTTTATAGACTGAATAGAGGAAAGATCGGGGGTTGATTTTTGTTTTTTATAGATTGAATAGAGGAAGCAATCGGGGGTTGATTTTTGTTTTTTATAGACTGAATAGAGGAAGCAATCGGGGGTTGATTTTTGTTTTTTATAGACTGAATAGGGGGTAGGAATCGAAAGGTTTAATTGTCTATATCGAATTGAGGAAGACACTGATGGTGGCATAGGAGAGGATACAGCTGGCAAGGACAAGAGATAGAAGGCAGTGTTAGTGGTAAGCTGTGTAGCACCTTTGTGGGGACACTTAGAAGGAGCACGCGTACACACACGCACAAACACACACATGTACAAACTCATACACACACAGACACACAGAAAAAGACACACACTTACGAACACACACACACACACACACACACACACACACACACACACACACACACACACACGCACGCACACACACGCACACACATACAAATGCACACGCACGCACACACACTTACGAACACACGCACACACACATACACACACACGCAGACACGCACGCACACGCACACATACACACCTTAAAACCCCCTAATAATAGTAGCTGTCAAACAGCAGACAACCCCCCAGACCCCCCCCCACCACCACAAAACCAGACAGGAGAGAAGAAGCCCTCCTGGGATCCTAAAAACAGCCTCAACCTGTGCTCCAGATTTTTCCCCCAATAAGGATTAAATCTCTTTGGTAGATCACCCCCCTTCCTTCTGGCACTAATGACATGTCCTGTGAAGAACTCTTTATCTCAGTGACGCTCCACCACGAAACGAGTCGCTTAGCACGTGATCCACTTTTGCACTAGGGGTCATTAAAGGCAGTTGTGGGGGTAAAGTTGTCAATTTTATTAGAAAAGTTTGATTGATTATAAAAGTATAGCCAGTATTCTACCTTGTAGTGAAATATCAAGGCATAGTGTTGTTTCCTTTTGCCTTTAAATGTGTTTTAAAAGTACCAATCCTTCATTCTCACCACCTATTAGGATGCTAAACTTGTCGGTTTCTCATTTTGTCATTCCCTGTGTAGTCTATCATTTCAAGTTGTAATAACTTTTGATAGAACTGTCCGATTTGCAGTCTGTTTTCTGTATTGTATAACCATTTTTATTGCAAATTAATACCATGTAAATAACTAAAAAAAATTGACCTCTGCTGCAATGCGACTCATTATGGGGTGGAGAGTCACCGAGTGAGTATGACAGCTAGCCATTGATGGCTGCTAAAGACTGTATGCTTTGGGAACCCTTTCGAAAACTCGCCACTTGACGATCACAACGGACATTGACAGTGCCTCAGTCCTTTCCTAGACCGGTACATAACCTTCCCATCGTTTAGCCACTGTTTAACAAGCCTTAATACAAGAAAAACCCGTTAAAAATTAAATCAATTGATCCCCCCTCCAAGTCAGACTCTAAATACGTTAGTGATGGAGGAAGGGGAAAAAAAGCCCTTACTGTCAAATACGCAAAAATCTCACCATTTCGTCAACCTCGAAGCACTAGCCAATGAATAATAATGATAAAAAAAAATGATGGGAAATAAAAACCTGTGTTTTGGATTGGCGGTTTTTCTTCTCAGCTTAAGTCTAATTGAAAAAGATAAATTTGATGCGTTCGCCCATGGGGGATACCCGGGGCCTGTCAGTATAAATAGCATCCCCACCTAGGCCTACTAGAAATTCCGTGTTAGGGATTTCCTCTTAGTGGCTGAGACCCAGGAATCAGATTACAAACCTAACGCTCTAAACTACCAGGCTAGACCGTTCACCTACATATTTCTTTTTTTTTTTTATTCATTCATTTATTTCTTCATTTATTTATTTATTGTTTATTTATTAATCTACTTATTTATTTATTTATTTATTTATTCATTTATTTACTCCTTTATCTATTTATTTATTTATTTACTCATTTATTTCTTCCTTTATTTATGTATCTTTTCGTTTATTCTTTTATTTCGAGGATAATAGAATAAGCACTCACGTGTTTTTTTTTTTATATCCGGTCCCCATGTGTGCGCAATTTTGTAAATCTTGTATTCTGTTCCCACCGGCACACAATGATCACCTTTTCCGAAAAAAATACAACGCACAGGAAACCGCACGGACACACACAGGTGTCGTGTTTAGACACAATCCCCGAAGTCAGAATGTGGCTACCTAAACGTCAGGGAAGGTGGGGGAAGGGGGAATGGGGACTGGTCGCATACACAAAAAATAAATCCCAACTCCTCACCATTGCTGAGTCTCAGAGTTTGAGTCGAGAGGAAAAAAGAAAGTTAAAAAAAAAATCCCTCCCAAAACTGTAACCCCTTCAACTAAAAAATGCTACGTTGTTTGCCAACATGCTAACTGATTCTGTTAGCCGAGAGGAAAAAAAGAAAGTTTTTTTTTTTTAATCCCCCCAAATCCCGTACCCCTTCAACTGAGAAATGCCACATTGTTTGGTAACATGCTAACTGATTCTGTTAGCCGAGAGGGGAAAAAGAAAGTTAAAAAAAAATTCCCTCCCCCCAAAAACACTGTACCCCTTCAACTGAGAAATGCCACATTGTGTTTGCCAACATGCTAACTGATTCCGTTAGCCGAGAGGAAAAAAGAAAGAAAGAAAAAATCTCCCCCAAAACCAGTACCACTTCAACTGAGAAATGCCACATTGTGTTTGGCAACATGCTGACTGATTCTGTTAGCCGAGAGGAAAAAAAGAAAGTTTTTTTTTTAATCCTCCCAAACCCCGTACCCCTTCAACTGAGAAATGCCACCTTGTTTGCTAACATGCTAACTGATTCTGTTAGCCGAGAGGGGAAAAAAGAAAGTGAAAAAAAAACTCTCACCCCCAAAACCTACCCCTTCAACTAAGAAATGACACATTGTTTGGTAACATGCTAACTGATTCTGTTAGCCGAGAGGGGAAAAAGAAAGTTAAAAAAAAATTCCCTCCCCCCAAAAACAAACTGTACCCCTTCAACTGAGAAATGCCACATTGTGTTTGCCAACATGCTAACTGATTCTGTTAGCCCAGAGTGAAAAAAATGGAAAAAAAATCCCCCGCCCCCCCAAAAAAAAAAAAAAAAAAAAAAAATTGTACCCTCTCAACTGAGAAATGCCACATTGTGTTTGCCAACATGCTAACTGATTCTACTAGCCCTGCTAGTCCACACATCACAGCATCTGCAGAAATGCTTGCAATCGGCATCTTCCACAGGCCTGTATACTAGCTGGGATCATTATTGTGGAGCCTCCTTGGCGGGTTGGGGGAGTGTATGTCTACAGATCGAACGTCTAGCGATCTTTTGTTCAATGTTATATCTGTCTGTGATTGTATGTGTGTGTCTTTGCTTCCAACCAATAATGATATTGATACCGTAGTGTGTGTGTATGTGTGTGTGTGTTAGGGGGGAGGGGGTGGGGTCAGTGTGTGTGTGTGTGGTGGGGTGGTGGTGGTCAGAGTGTGTGTATGTGTGTGTGTGTCAGTGTGTCAGAGAAAATTTTATTTTATTTATTTATTTATTTCTTTATTTATTCATTTATTCTTTTATTCTTTTATTCTTTTATATCGAGGATAACAGAATAAGCAATCATGTGCTTTTTTTTCATCTGGTCCCCGTGTGTATGCAGTTTTGTAAATATTGTCATCTGTTCCCACCGCACACGAGAACGAGAGAGAGAGAGAGAGAGAGAGAGAGAGAGAGAGAGAGAGAGAGGAGAGTGGAGAGTGAGATGGAGAAGTGAAAGAGAGAGTGTGTGTGTGTGTGTGTGTGGTGTGTGTGTGTGTCAGTGTGTGTGTGTGTGTAGTGTGTGTGTCAGTGTGTGTGTGTGTGTTTTTGGGTCAGTGTGTGTTGTGTGTGTGTGTGTGTGTCAGTGTGTGTGTGTTTGTCTATCAGTCTGTCAGTGTGTGTGTATCAGTTGTGTGTGTCAGTGTGCGTGTCAGTGTGTGTCAGTGTGCGTGTCAGTGTGTGTGTGTGTCAGTGTGTGTCAGTGTGTGTGTCAGTGTGTGTGTCAGTGTGTGTGCCAGTATGTGTGTGTCAGTGTGTGTGTGTGTGTGTGTGTGTGTGTTGTTGTGTGTGTGTGTGTGTGTGTGTGTGTGTGTGTGTGTGTGTGTGTGTGTGTGTGTGTGTGTGTGTGATGTAAGTGATGCTCCACCCCCTACTGAGTTGAATTGAACCTGAGCTCAACTTTTGATTGTTAACATGTTAATGACTGGCAATAAATTACTTCATTCAAAAAGGAGATTGAAAATCGGACAATTGTATCAAAAGCTATTTCAAATTGAAATGTCATTATTCTATTTTATTTATTCTTTTTTTTTTTTTAAGATAATGGCATAAGCGCTAATGATCTTTTTATATCCTGTCCTGTGTGTATGCTCACACTCACTCACTCACTCAGTCCCATGTCCCAAGGGACGTAGGGGGGACATGAGAGAAGACGCAACAGAGATCTTTTTCCATGCTTCACGATCCTGCGTGGCTAGTAGGAGGTGTTGCAGGGGTTGGGCGGTCCAGTCTTTGATGTTGTCAACCCATGATTTCTTTTGGCGGCCTCTTCTTCTCTTGCCCTCGACTGTTCCTTGCAGGATGGTTTTTGCTAGGGTGTTGTGTCTTGTGGTGTGACCAAACCACATCAGCTTTCTCCTCTTTATGGTGGAGAGCAAAGGCTCTTGGGGGCCCACACGCTTTTTGATTTCTTCTATCACATAGTTATTGGTCTTGTGTTCTTTGTATGATATTTTGAGGAGTCTTCTGTGGCACTTGTTCTCGAATGCTTGGATTCTCCTCTCTAACTCTGCTGTCAGAGTCCATGATTCACAGCCATATAGGAGGATAGATATCACGAGGGATTTGTAAAGGTGGTATTTGGTGCAGAAGCTGATGTTGTTGCTTCTGATGATCTTCTCGAGTCTGACTAGAGCAGATGTTGCTGTTGCAATGCGAGCTTTCACTTCATTATTTGATGTGCCATCTTTTGTTAGGATGGAGCCTAAGTATTTGAATTGGCTCACCTCTTCTAGTGTTTCTCCATTCATCTTTATTTCCGTGATGTCATTACTCGCGTTGTTGACCATGATCTTTGATTTCTCTGTACTGACCTCCATGCCGTATGCAGTTTTGTCAAATTTATCCTAAAATCTAATTTAAAAGTGTAGTATGTTAGCGTCTAGATAAAAAAAAGTATCGCACATTATCATCTTGATAAAAAATATAGCATATTGACGTCTAAATAAAAGGTATAGCATATGATTGTATAGATAACACACATGACACCGTACTTTCCAGATCAAAGATACAGCATAGGATTGTATATATAGATAACACACACCACACAGTACTTTCCAGATCAAAGGTATAGCGTAGGATTGTACATATAGATAACACACACTACATAGTACTGTCTAGATTAAAGGTAAAGTATAGGATTGTACATATAGATAACACACACCACACAGTACTTTCCAGATCAAAGATACAGCATAGGATTGTACATATAGATAACACACACCACACAGTACTGTCTAGATTAAAGGTAAAGTATAGGATTGTACATTTAGATAACCACACACTACATAGTACTGTCTAGATAAAAGGTATATCATAAGAATGTACAAATAATGCACACTACACATCACTGTCTAGATCAAAGGTTTAGCATAGGATTGTACAAATGACAAACACCACACAGTACTGTCTAGATCAAAGGTATAGCACAGGATTAATAATAATTAATACATGCAAGTGTGTATACATAACATACATACATACATACATACATACATACATACATACATACATACATACATACATGGAATTTATATAGCGCGATATCTTGTAAAAACAAATCAAAGCGCTTGCTTCGACCTATACAACACACAGACAACCAAAAACAAATATAGCATATTAGGGTCTAAATAAAAGGTATAGCATAGGATTGTACAAAATAACACACACCACACAGTTCTGTCTAGATTAAAGGTAAAAGCATGGTACTGTAAGGTAACAGATATAACACAGTAGCACCTAGATACCATACGGGTATTACAAAAATGACCTTACATATTCCTTGACCGAGTTACTGACCATTGAGGTATCGGTTGATGACATTGCCGCCAGATTTTGCCACCTCTCTTGATCCTCTTAAGCTCTCTAGCTCTGCCAGTGGGCAATATTGAGGCCTGTCCAGTCTCTGGTACACATCCCCCCCTCCCTCCCCCCCCCCCCCCCCCCCACTTTTTTTGCTTTTTTCTTGCTCTGCTCAACCTTTACTATGCCTTGTACACAACGCTTTCGTTAGGCCAAACATTCTTCTGACATTGCTATACCATTTCAGTTTCTTTCTTTTCACAATTTCGTTTTTGAGCAGATCCTTATGAGTTTGAATAGTAGGGAACATTCTCATTCTTTACATCGTTCTTGGCTGTAATGTTCTTTTTGTATAACATTTCCAGAAGCTATTCTGAAAACATGTTATAACCTCCATTGCGCTTCATCCATCTTTCTCTCAAGTTTCTGCTGGTTTTGTTTTAAAGCCTCCCAAGCGTTTAAGAGAGTACAGTCATCGCTTGTTGAAGGCAGTGGTCTTGAGTTTCTTCCAGAGTTTGATGTCCTTTTTCCTTCCCGATTGAGTTGAGCTTCTGCAAGTGCTGCTGTTTATCTGAGCAATGTATGAGAGAAGATCCCTGGCCTGGAATTCTTTTTATCGGTGATGATATTTATCCCCTAGGTACCAGAAGTTGCTGACAGTTTGTCCGCCCACTGTTATGTTATTTTGTTACGCATTTTTTGTGTTACTGTGGACTACAATTTTTACGATATTTTTTTTTCTCCTTGCACTTTTCACCAAACATTGTGTATAATGTGAAACGTGAGTTAGGTCAGGTCAAATGTGTAGTCTTTACTTAAAAAAATAGTCTTGAATTTTTGTATATGGAAGATAGTTTTTAGGTTGTTTTTTATATTTTGTTTCTTGAATCTTTGCTGACTCATTTTCAATTCAATTATGTTTGGAGAAGTTCATACTGGCTACTTGCACTTGTTTTCATCCAATACTATTTTCGGAATAAAATGTTGTTGTTGTCTTTGAGGTACTAAGTTGTACTGTAGAGAAGACAGGCATAACACGATCATAATAATCATAATGACAAGGTAGATCGGTGGTCTTCATTTACCGCGCTAAATAATTTTGTGTAACACATGGGACCTCGGTTTCACGTATCATTCGAAAGACTAGCACCCAGACCACCACTTATGGTCTAATAGATGGGGAAAAGTTCTGGGTCCAAACGGGCTCCGACCATTGCACACTTCCGACCACCTAGACTTTTTGCTTTCTAGGCATGCGTGTTGCCTCTAGACCACCGATCCGACGATATACATAATATGTATGCATGTATGTATGTATGTATGTATGTATGTATGTATGTATGTATGTATGTATGTATGTATGTATGTATGTATGTATGTAGTAGTTATGTAGTTATGTGTTATGTAGTTATGTAGTTATGTATGTAGTTATGTATTATGTATGTATGTATGTATGTATGTATGTATGTATGTATGTATGTATGTATGTATGTATGTATGTATGTATGTGTCTGTAGGTAGGTAGGTAGGTAGGTAGGTAGGTAGGTAGGTAGGTAGGTAGGTAGGTAGGTAGGTCGGTAGGTCTGTCTGTCTGTCTGTATGTTTGTATGTATGTATGTTTGTATGTATGTATGTATGTATGTATGTATGTATGTATGTATGTATGTATGTATGTATGTATGTATGTCTGTCTGTCTGTCTGTCTGTCTGTCTGTATGTCTGTATGTCTGTATGTCTGTATGTTTTATGTATGGATGTCTGTCTGGATGTCTGTATGTATGTATGTATGCATGTATGTATGTATGTCTGTCTGTCTGCTTGTATGTGTATATAATTATATTATTATATAGTTCAGGAGGAGGAGAAGAAGGGATGGTGAATCATGGGCATAGTGATCCAAAGACGGGATAGCCTAGTGGTCAGAACATTGCGCTCGCAATTTGACGACCCGGGTTCGATTCCCGTTCGAGGAGATTTTTCCTCTGGAGTTAATATCAGTGCTCAAAAAGTCCTTCGGATGAGACTATAAAACAAGGCCCCGTGTGTAAACGCACGCAGAACATCTTGCGCACACGTTAAATTCTGTTCCGCTTTTCGTAAGAGTAGGCCATCGTGAGCCGGTGGGAACAGATAACAATTACAAAACTGCAAACACACGGGGACTGGATGTTAAAAAAACAAGCACAAGAGTGCTTATCCCATTATCCTCGATATAGAATAAAATAAAACAAAATAAATAAATAAAATAAAATAAAATAAAATAAAACAAAACAAAATAGAATAGAATAAAATAAAATAAAATGAAATAAAATAAAATATACAAAAATAAAATAAAATAAAAGTCACCAACATCGCCACACAAAATTATGTTCACTCATTCACTTTTCTTTCCGAGTTTTCTGAGTCCTGGTTTTTCCTTAACCTTAACCACTCCAACAATAAAGATGTTCCTTTTCTGTCTCGCTCTTTTACTTGCTTCACCTTCTTTGAATTGCTCTAGTTTTTTTTATTGGAGTCTCTCTTCCATTCCCTGTTGGCCCTTTGTTTTTTATCAAAGAAATCATTTGTGTGTGTTATGTTGTGTGTGTGTGTCTGTGTATGTGTGTGTTGTTTGTGTGTGTGTGTGTATGTATGTGTGTTGTGTGTGTGTTGTGTGTGTGTTTTGTGTGTGTGTGTGTGTGTGTGTGTGTGTGTGTGTGTGTTGTGTGTGTGTTTTGTTGTGTGTTGTGTGTGTGTGTGTGTGTGTGTGTGTTTGTGTTATGTTATTCATAATCATCAGAAACAGTCTCTTTTCTGTCAACAAGTATAGACGCAACAAGTTCATCAAAACTTTCAGAATCCAAAAACACAAACAACTGAACATTTCGTTCCATTTCCCATCAAACAAAGATAAAGGCATCGTACAGAAATCCCATTGATCTCGGGATACTGTCTACAGAGACAACTAAAGCTTGTATCAGTGGGTTATAACGAACAATGCCAGCCTTTCGAAGTCAGCCAAGGTAATGCAGGAGGGAAGAGAGTGATCTATAGACAGACAGACAATAAAGTTTAACTGCAACCAATTTGAAGAGCCAAAGGCATCATTAGAATCAAGTCATGAAGGGGCTTCAACATTATAGTTCGCTTTTTGTGTTATTTCCTTGTTTCCATTAGGCTTCCTGTCATGTCTGTCTGTCACAGTCTGTTCTGTCTTTCTGTCTGTGTCTTTTTCTCTTCTGTCTGTGTCTGTGTCTTGTCTGTTCTGTTGTCTTGTCTTTGTCTCTCCTGTCTGTTCTGTCTGTCTGTCTGTCTCTGTCTGCTCTCTGTCTTGTCTTGTCTCTGTCTTGTCCTGTGTCTGCTGTCTTCTGTCTCTGTCTCTGTCTGTCTGTCTTTTCCCTGTCTCTGTGTCTCTCTGTCGTCTCTCTTGTCTCTCTGTCTCTCTTGTCTCTGTCTCTGTCTCTGTCTGTCTCTGTCTGTCTGTCTGTCTGTCTGTCTGTCTGTCTGTCTGTCTGTCTGTCTGTCTGTCTGTCTGTCTTCTCTCTCTCTCTCCTCTCTCTCTCTCTCTCTCTCTCCTCCTCTCTCTCTCTCTCTCTCTCTCTCTCTCTCTCTCTCTCTCTCTCTCTCTCTCTCCTCTTAGCGGTGGTCGTCGGAAAGTATCGTGTGGAGGCGATGGGGACGATGGAGGAGGGGGGGGGGGGGGGGGGGGAGGAGGAAGGGAGGGGGACAGCGAGCGATTGACACTCACGCTGTACTGATACTGCACTTGGACTGTACTAATACTGGATTAATATTGCACTGATACTGTACTGAATTCGCTCATACTGTACTGATACTGGATTGATATTGTATTGATACGTACTGATTCTCTCATACTGTACTGATAATGGATTGATATTGTACTGATACTGTACTGATTCTGAACTCATACTGTACTGATAATGGATTGATATTGTACTGATACTGTACTGATATTGTGCTGATACTGTACTTGTACTGGATTTATACTGTCCTGAAACTGTACTAATACTAGATTGATACTGCACTTGAACTGTACAAATACTGGATTGATACTGTACTTGTACTGTACCAATACTGGATTGATACTGTACCAATACTGGATTGATACTGTACTAATACTGGATTGATACTGTACTAATACTGGATTGATGTTGTACTGATACTGTACTGATTCTGTACTAATACTGTACTCATACTGCAACCGATACTGCACTGATAATGTACTCATACTGCACTCATACTGCACTGAAACTACAATGCACTGTCGAAACAGCACAGTTCCAAAAAAACTAACAGTTTTCTGACTTTAAATATCTCTCTATTAATTTGTTTTTTTTTCTTCTAAAATACGGTACGGTACATCTTCTTCTTCATCGTCAAATGCTCAAACAGCAACCGTTGTTCTCTGTCTCATATGAGCAAAAATTACGTTGCGTTGCCGTTAAGCGTTTATCAATCAGGCTCAGCGCATCTGACTTCGGCATGGAGAGATTTGTTATCTTATAAGTCTTTCTGGGGGAAAAAAATAGGCAGGAGAATGAACCAAGAAGGCAAGAAATAGATAAGAAGGAGGTAACAGAAAGAAAAAGGAAACAAGGCAGAAACAAAGAGAGGGATAGAAAAGAGGGAATTTTATGGCACAGAATTAATTAACAGAAGGTGCAGATGCTGTTTATACTGACAGTCCCAACGGGGAAAATAGGGTATGTGAATACGTGTTTCTCTGAGACACTATACTATCTAGATGTTTGTTTGGTGGTTTTCGTTGTTTGCTGGGGTCTTTATTGTTTGTTTGTTGTTGTTGTTGTTGTTGTTGTTGCATTCACATGTTGATTAATTTTTGTTGAGTTTAAAATGAAACACAAAAAAAATATTGAGTCGACTATTCAGTACCAAGTCTATGTTATTTAGTAATTTTTTTGTGTGCTCTCTTTGCCTCTTTCTGGCTGCCTGTCTGTCTCCACCCTCTCTCTCTCTGTCTCTGTCTGTCTGTCTGTCTGTCTGTCTGTCTCTTTCTCTCTCGTCTCTTCTCTCTTCTCTCTCTCTCTCTCTCTCTCTCTCTCTCTCTCTCTCTCTCTCTCTCTCTCTCTCTCTCTCTCTCCTCTCTCCTCTCTCTCCTCTCCCCTCTCTCTCTCTCTTTTAAAACCTTCAAGGCAGCACGGTAGTTCGGACTGTGTACCCCAAGAAAAGAAAACCAAACAAAAAAAGAATGAAAGAATCAACGTCAGCAAAAGACTATAGCTCACGCTTGCACACCCACCCACGTAAAGCATATCGGGTGTGTGTGTGTGTGTGTGTGTGGCCTGGCACCTTGCAACAATCCAGACTCACTGCTTGCGTTTTTCTCTGCATCTTGCGCAAGCAGCAAGCCAGTCCCCATCCATCTCGCTCAATGCTGTTTTCTGCTGCCGCCCTGTCTGTCCCGTCTTGTCCTAAGTCCTAGTCCTGTTCTGTCCTGTCCTGTCCCGCCATCGCCCACTGGCTGTGTAGAACTAATCGACAGTGTCAGCTGACATACCTCGAGATGTCTGTCTCTATATATATAGAATCATGTACCTCTTTTTCTGCAGATGCCAATAAGAAGGAAAAGATGGGCTGGGAGTGAGTTGAGTGAGTGAGTTGTGATTTTTTGTTGTTGTTTTTTTTAAATATATTTCAGGTTCTGCTGTTTTAGACTTTCTGTATTCAAGAAAGGGTCAATACTTTAAAAAAACAACAACAACCAACAACCGTGCTTCTGTCTTTAGGCGTTGTTATGTTTTGTTTTGTTATGTTTCGCTATGCTTCTCCTGTTTCGAGACTTTTGCCATAACTTGCGTCCAAGACAGTTGTTACTGATTAGTTTTGAAAAGGTTGGTTGGCTGGTTGGTTGGTTGGTTGGTTGGTTTGGGTTGGTTGGTTGGTTGGTTGGTTGTTGGTTGGCTGGTGAGAGAGGTGATGTTTCGTGTGCTTTGTAGGTTTTTATATATGGCATCTGTTTATTTTATTTATATTTTTTGTTTGTTTCTCAGCTAGAGCTCCGAGTTTCACCAACAGTGAGATTTTGCGTATGTGACAGGGATTTTTTTTTTTTTGGGGGGGGGAGGCACCATGAGGGTGGTCATGTTTCGACTTAGGGAGGTATGATGGTTGAGTATGTATGTGTTTCCGCAATCCATTGAAAACGCTGATATTAATTATAGGATCTTTAATGTGCGTATTTTAACATCTTTCTGCGTGCGCACTCACACGAAGAGAAGTAAGGCACTGGCAGGTTTGCACTTGAAGTTGACGTAGGAGAGTGGAAAATTCCCACCTTTAAGTTACCAGACATTGCTGAGATTCAAACCCATGATTGAATGAACTCAGAAGATTGGTCGATTTGTGTTGACCACTCGGCGATAGCATTCGTCGTGTCTGGTTTAAAGTTTTTAGTAAATAGTTTTGTTTGTGACATACTGCCATATGAGATGATTTACGTCACAGAAATATATCTTCTTTTAGGTTTCAACAAACTATGTTGGTGAATGAGAAGCATTTTAGATTTTGTTTTGTTTTTTTCTTTAGCATGGTTTCTACACTGTTAGTCCCTGTTACTGATAATGTCTGTGCTTCATGATTATTTTGATGTATGCGTTTGCACCTATGATTCTTTTGATATATGCTTTTGCAGGTATAATTATTTCGATATATTGTGCTTTTGCACCTATGATTATTTTGATACATGCTTTTGCACCGATGATTCTTTTGATATATGCTTTTGCACGCACGCACGCACACGCAAAGCACGACATGCACGCACGCACGCACGCACCACACACACACACACACACACACCACACACACGCACGCGCGCGCGCATACTGACACACGTTCAATGTGTATATATGTTATGTTACATAATGTTATATGTTTGTGTATATATATATATATATTTATATATATATATATATATATATATATATATATATATATATATATATATATATACTGAACGTGCGTCAGTGTGTGTGTGTGTGTGCGTGCGTGCGTGTCGTGTGTGTTGTGTGTGTGTGTGTGCGTGCGCGCACACGTGTGTGTGTATGTGTGTTGGTGAACTGGACTACATGACCTTAATTTGCTCAACAAACAGCTCAACCATAAGCTTCCTCCGTTCTCTCTCTCTCTCTCTCTCCTCTCCTCTCTCTCCTTCTCTCTTCCCTCTCCCTCTCTCTCTCCTCTCTCTCTCTCTCTCTCCTCTCTCTCTCTCTCTCTCTCCTCTCTCTCTCTCCGTCGTCTCTTTGAAATCTCTCAGTCTGACGTTTAAGTTGAAATATCATCAGTTTAGTCATCAAAGTTCAAACACACGCTGACGAAGGAGAAAGCCAAAATATTGGGCAACACCTATAGCTATATTTGTTGGTAGTTCTACTTTCGCTTTGTGTGGTATGTATGTATGTATGTATGTATGTATGTATGTATGTATGTATGTATGTATGTATGTATGTATGTATGTATGTATGTATGTATGTAATGTATGTATGTATGTATGCATACATGCATGCATGTATCATATATGTATATATATATTATATGTATATATATATATATATATATATATATATATATTAATAAAATATATATATGCGCGGGGGAGGGGGAGTGGTGGGGTGGGGGCAGCAACGCATCCGACTTGGCGTGAAGACAACTGTTGTTATTTGTTTTCCTGATAGAAAGCAGGAGAATGGACAAAGAAAGCGAAAAAGACAAAAAAGGGATGATAGAAAAAGAAAAAAGAAAACAATGCAGAAAGAGAGAGATAAAGAAGAGGAAATTCCGAGGACATCATTTTGAGAAGGTGGGGATTCTATTGATACTGATAGGCCTCGGCATCGCCAGTGTGGATTTGACCGCGTTACCTCAAAGATAATTATATGTCGAAAGCCAGATTCGCCCTCTGTTAAACCTCGTTGATCTCAAAGGGACTACGTCACTATGATAGTGACGTCACCCGTTTATTTTACTTTTCCTCCTAACAACCCCCCCCCCCCCCCGCCCTTCCCCGACCTCCTCCTGTCTGCGTGCGGGTATGTTCAATCAGTCTATGACAATTTTACTTTATTTGGACCATTACTGAGGTATTTATTCATTTTCCCCCTCAACTCCTTTTACCTGTGCTTGCACTGTAAGTGCACGGCAATGTTCGGGCTTTCATCTAGCTAAGACTGACCACTTGACTGATACAAAACCTTATGACCTCTTTTGCATCCTTTCAATAGGATCTCCCTCCCGAACATGAAGCACAAAGGATTCTTTAGGTGTTTATTTTATCATGTTAATTATATTTTTTTGTGCAACATAATTATATTGAAGAATATCTTCTTTCTCTTTTTAATCACCATCTTTTGATGGTAGCTTGCAAAAAAAAAAGCCACAGCCAATATCAAATTAATATTCTTGTGAATGCCATTGACACTTTTAAAATCTGAAAAGTGTCCCGCTGTAAGGCATCATCAAGGTTAAAGCTTCTATAACCCGCAGGGACCTCTGACGAAGGCGCGGCTCATTCAGGCCAAAGGCACGGTTCTTACTCGAAACTGTCCAACAAAGTTGTCATTGAAATAAGATTATTTCCTGGAAGTTTATTTGTTGAACTTTTATTTTACCTTTACCTTACCTTTATTTATTGAGTTGAATCTGTGAAAAAAAAAAATCAAAATGATTGAGAAGTTGTGATTGGTTACCTGCACTAGTTTTTACTATATTCTGACAGGGGCAGATCTACTGTTGTCGCGTGGGTTTTGTTACTTGTGAGAGAAATGGGGTGTACAACTAGAGCTTTTGGTTCGTTGTCTTGTCCAAGAGACTAGCACCCTGACCACCGCTGAAAGTCTAATACCTGGGTAGTAGGATAATGTGTGTGTGTGTGTGTGTGTGTGTGTGTGTGTGTGTGTGTGTGTGTGTGTGTGTGTGTGTGTGTGTGTGTGTGTGTGTGTATCTAGTAAGCAAGCTATTTTATTTATTTGTGTGTCTGTCTCTTCCTCCGTACGTTCGTTCGTGAGACATTTATTCATCCATTAATCCTTTCTGGTTTATTTTCCTTCCATTCTTTATACCTTTATTTCTTGTCTTTCAATCGTTATTTATCTATTCGTTTTATTTTACATTTGGGGCTTCTTTCTTTATGTGTTTTTGTCTTTCTTTTTAATAAAAACCCCACATATTTTATGCCTTTTTCCTATTTATATTTTTCTTTCTTTTTTTCTTTCCTCTCTCTCTTCTACATTTCTTTTTTTTTCTCTCTTTTTTGCGTTTACTTCGTTTTGTGTCACTTTTTTTATAGTCTGTGTGCTATCTATTTCTTTCTCGTGCCCTTTCCCTTTATTTTTATTTTTCCTTTTTTATGTCTTTCGTGCTTTTTTTTCTGTTATTGGTTTTCGTCTTTCTTTACTTAGCTTAAAATTCATTCGTTTCAACTTTGTCACCTTCCTTTTATTTTTAAAATTTTTTTAATTGCTTTTTTTTCTTTCTATCGTTTAGATCCTTTTCTCTGGTATTCTTTCTTTCTTTCTTTCTTTTATTTTTTAATTTGTCACCTTTAACCACACAAAGTTACTTTTTAAAGATATGATTTTTTTCCTCATCGATTTTTTGTTCTTTTAAATTTTGACATTTTTTATTTTGATTTATTCTCTTTTTTTTTTTGAAAAGGTGTTGGAAGTGGGAGAGTGGCAGGGGGGGGGGTTGCTTATTTGTTTGCCTTTTTCCTGTTGTTTACGTTGTTTTTTTCCCCCTTGTTCTTGTCTTTTCTTTAGAATTGAAAATAATGCAACGAAATGCCCGCGGTGGAGGCATACACTTTTCTTAATATTTGATCTTCGCTGATGTATCTATAGTTTCAGATTATTGTTGTCATTTTTTGGAGTCTGTTTTTCTGTCGTTGCGTTTGTATTATTATGCCTCTGTGTTTTGTCTCTGTGAGAGACATAGAGCTGAAGGAGATCAGACGGGTAAGAAGGACCAGAATTATCAGAATGTCTGAACCACTTTGTGACAAGGCTGATACGTTGAATAAAGGACCAGAATGATCAGAATATCTGAACCACTTTGTGACAAGGCTGATACGTTGAATAAAGGACCAGAATGATCAGAGATTATGAACCACTTTGTGACAAGGCTGATAGGTTGAATAAAGAACCAGAATGATCAGAATATCTGAACTACTTTGTGACAAGGCTGATAGGTTGAATAAAGAACCAGAATTATCAGAATATCTGAACCACTTTGTGACAAAGGCTGGTACGTTGAATAAAGGACCAGAACTATCAGAGTATCTGAACCACTTTGTGACAAGGCTGATAGGTTGAATAAAGGACCAGAACTATCAGAGTATCTGAACCACTTTGTGACAAGGCTGATGCGTTGAATAAAGGACCAGAACTATCAGAGTATCTGAACCACTTTGTGACAAGGCTGATAGGTTGAATAAAGGACCAGAACTATCAGAGTATCTGAACCACTTTGTGACAAGGCTGATGCGTTGAATAAAGGACCAGAACTATCAGAGTATCTGAACCACTTTGTGACAAGGCTGATGCGTTGAATAAAGGACCAGAACTATCAGAGTATCTGAACCACTTTGTGACAAGGCTGATGCGTTGAATCTTTTCCCCTTTACTGTAAGCTAGTGTAAGTTACCAAGCAGTGCAAGAGACAAGGTGGACTTTGGAAGATCCCAAACTGACAAGCTGCATGGTTCTGTGCTTTCTTGACTTTTTTCAACGGGGTTGTTTGTTTGGGAGTTCGCACAACAAGGTACTGCAGTTCTATTTTCGAGAACGAAGGAGAATACAAACTTAAGGTTTCCTAGTTTCAACCGTGAACTTGTCTTGG
>CM060337.1:24685066-24687566 GCA_030674155.1 Stramonita haemastoma
AGGCAATGATAGTAGTTGTGCTGTAAAGTCACTTCAAGTTCTTTCCAGGAAAACTTTACAAACTGATACTCCCATAATTATATTATGGTTTATAGTGTATTTTTTCCGTATAAAAGATTGCAGTTGTAACTATCTGTAACTTTCATTTTCTTCAATATTTTGTTCGAAACTAATATTCTATAACAGACCTTTAATTAAAGCCATTTCAATTAAAATTCTTTAACTTTTTATTTAATATGCCGTGCCAGTCTATTGGAATGTTGTCTCTCCAAATTCAAAAAAATATCTAATGTTTGTTTTCAGTTTCTTCCTTTGCAGTATATAATTATCAGTGCCGGAGGGGACGGGATAGCTCAGTGGTCAGAGTGCTCGCTTTCCCCCATCCAGGTTAAGCAGTGGCGAGCGTGGTTGCCAGTTGGATGGGTGACCGTTTGCGCGCCTTGGCTTCAGTACAGTTCCCCCAGTTCACCCAGCTGTAAATGGGTACCTGCCCTCTTTAGGGACAGGGAAGGTAAAGCAGCGAGGGAGAGGAGATTGGCGTCACCTTCAATATGCTGGCCCCTAGAGAAGCTGAGGTCTCTGACGCCTCGCTCTCCTACGACCTAACAGGCTATGGGACACCTTTACCTCACCTGTACCTTTATCAGTGCCGGCCCAACTCCCCCCAACCTGTAACTCTTTCCTCGAAAGTTTTTCGGACGAGACTACCAAACCCCATGTCCTGTCTGAGAACGCACGTACACCGTCTTCCTCACCTCACCTCACCTCACCTGTCCCGTAGTCCCGTGGGGGCACACCTGAAGATTTTGAAACCAGCTTCCTCCACTCCCCACGGTCCTCTGCCCTCCGTAGCAGGTCGTTCCACCCAAGGCCTGTCCACTCTCTGATGTTGTCTTCCCATCGTTTCCTCTGTCTGCCTCTTCGTCTCCCTCCCCTTACTGTTCCCTGTTAGACAGTCTTGGCCAGTCCAGATGTTCGTGTGACGTGCCCGTACCACTTTAGCTTGTGTTTTTTCACTGTAGTTAGGAGCTCTTCATATGGACAACGTCTTGCTTGCATGTAGAAGCCTGTACCGCCTTTCGGAAGAGTTGTAAGCCATCGTGTGTTGGGGGTGGGAACAATGATAAAGTTAACAAAATTGTATATATATACATAAGGAGTGGGTGGGTGGTGGGTGGCGAGGGCTGGCTGGATGTGAAAAATATACCCCACATGAATGTAATATTCTATTATCCTGGAAATAAAAAAAAAGAAGACAAAGAGAGGAAGTTGGCAGTTTTGGGGAAGTGTGAAGTGTGTGGTGTTATGCTGACTAAGGAAAGGGATGGCTGAGGCTTTGTCAATCAATCAATCAATCAATCAATCACATTTTTATTTCCAGATGGTACATTGAGTAAGCAGCAATCTGCTTTTTTCCATCAAGCCATCTGTGTGTGTGTGTGGTGTGTGTGTGTGTGTGTGTGTGTGTGTGTGTGTGTGTGTGTGTGTGTGTGTGTGAGTGTGTGTGTGTGTGCGCGCACGCGCGCGCGCGTGCAAATGTGTAAAAGCCAAATCTTCTCTCTCTCTCTCTCCTCTCTCTCTCTCTCTCTCTCTCCTTCTCTCTCTCCTCTCTCTCTCTCCTCTTCTCTCTCTCTCTCTCTCTCTCTCTCTCTCTCTGTAGCTCTCTTACTCTGGTTTTACCTTTTCTGTCTGCAAAGCATTTCTTTCTTTTCTGTTTCCATTTTTCTTTCTTGTTTTCTTTCGTTTAATCTACTCTATATTATGATCCCGCCCCCGAACTGAATGTTATAATTGCTATGGTTAAAGATAAAAAGGTGGAAGATGATTATACTATGAGTGAGGTAGTAATCCCCTGTGAAAGTTTATTGGAGTTTATTGTGCATCACCTTATTATGGAGACAGAGGCATTAAGCGAAAGGGAAAAACAGACAGACAGGTAGACAGACAGATAGATAGATAGACGGACATAGAGATAAATAGACAGGCAGAGGGGAAAAGAAAACAGAGAGAGAGAGAGAGGAGAGAGAGGAGAGAGAGAGGAGAGAGAGAGAGAGAGAGAGAGAGAGAGAGAGAGAGAGAGAGAGAGAGAGAGAGAGAGAGAGAGAGAGAGAGAGAGAGAGAGAGAGAGAGAGAGAGAGAGAGAGAGAGAGAGAGAGAGAGAGAGAGAGAGAGAGAGAGAGAAGAGAGACGAGACAGAGAGACAGAGACAGAGACAGAAGAGAGAGACAGAGACAGAGACAGAGAAGAGACAGAGAGAGAGGAGGAGAGACAGAGAGAGACAGAGAGGGGGGGGAGGAGGATTAAGTTTAATAAGGGAACCACTGCTAAGGTTGATGAATTAATTTGAACGATGGACAGATTAATTTATGATTAGTTTTTCTAATGTAACCTAAACACCTGCAACGAGCAGACTCGGCGAGCACGCGTGTGCGTGCGCACGCGCGCACAACACACACACAAAACACACACACACACATACACGCACGCACGCACACACACA
>CM060337.1:24692566-24752566 GCA_030674155.1 Stramonita haemastoma
GTCATCTGTCTGTCTATCTCTGTGTCTCTCTATCTGCTGTTTGTGCTGTGTCTGTGTCTGTTGTTGTGTCTGTATCTGTCTCTCGCTGTCTCTGCTGTCTCTGTGTCTGTCTGTCTGTCTGTCTGTCTGTCTTCTGCTCTGTCTCTGTCTGTCTGTCTCTCTCTCTCTCTCTCTCTCTCTCTCTCTCTCTCTCTCTCTCTCTCTCTCTCTCTCTCTCTCTCTTCTCTCTCTCTCTCTCTCTCTCTCTCTCTCTCTCTCTCTTCTTTTTGTATGCGTCTGCGTGCGTACGTGCATTGTGCATGTAATGGGTGTATGTGTGTGTGCATGTGCATTGCGTGCACGCGTGTGTGCATGTATTCCACTAAGCAGCAGCATCAGCAACAGCAGCTTCACAATTCACTTGAGGGAAGATGAAAAGCACATCTGCCGAGTTTTCATAGAAAAACAGGCAAAAACTGTTAGAATTTCGAGGAAAGAATGATCAATCCATCTTGATTGCAATCATCTAGCGCATCTGCCTGCAAAAGCAATTTTCCAGTCTTTTTCTCTCTCTCTTTTTTTTGCTTTACTTTGTTGTTATTTTTCTTCCTGTAAAAGATAATGATGTTTGCTAGGGACCTCAAATAATATTCCTTTAACTTTTTATTGGGGAGAAGGTAAGAATGATAAGAATTTTTGTTAAAAAAAAAAGAAAGATATATAAAGGAGAGTTAAAAGCCAATATTGTAGAAAGAAAGACAGAATGGTAGACAGAAAAGAAGAGGAAAGGAAAGGAACAGAAAGATGGAAAATATGAAAGAGAGAGAGAGAGAGAGAGAGAGAGAGAGAGAGAGAGAGAGAGAGAGAGAGAGAGAGAGAGAGAGAGAGAGAGGAGAGAGAGAGAGAGAGAGAGAGAGAAAACAAAGAAGACAAGGAAAAGAAAGAAACAATGAGAGAAAGAAATTGAAAGAGGAAAAATACAAAAGAAAGAAAGAAATAAAGAGAGAAAGAAACAAAGAAAGTAACAAAGAAAGAGGGAAAACAACAAAAGAAAGAAAGAAAGAAAAAAAGAAAAGAAAAGAAAAGAAAGGAAAAAAAGAAAGGAAAACAGACAGAACGACAGAAAGACTGACAAAAAACAGATTGTTGAGCATTCCTCCCATAAAGGACGCTTTAAGGTAAACAGCCCAAACATAGCATAAAAAACAGCATTTCACATTATCATCCATGGCCATTTTGAGTCAAGAATAGCAAAAGTTAATGGGTGGCGCTGCAGTTGTGGTGACGCACTCTCTCAAGGCAGAGCAGCCCGTATTCCACGCAGAGAAAATTGCCCTGACTTAAAGGGTATATAATACAACACAACACAATACAACACAATACAGTACAATGTATTGCAACACACAACACAATGCAAAATACTACAAACCAAAATCATACAATACAATACCACACAACACAATACAATACAATACAACACAACACAACACAAAACAGTGAAAACCAACATAATACGTTACAATACAGCACAACACAACACAATCCAATACAGTGCAATACAACATAATGCAAAACAGGACAAAACACACAACACAAAACACAATACGGTACAATATAACAATACAATACCACACAACACAAAGCACTACAGCACAATGCAATACAATGCAATATGAAACAATGCAATGCATTACAACATAATACAATAAGTAGAATACAATGCAATGTGCAATACAATGTAATACAAAGCAACACAACACAACACATTACAATGCAATGCAACGTCACACAATACAATACAATATAATACAATAGAACACAAAACAATTTTCTGGTTGTTTTCGTACACCAGACCTAGGTTTATAGCCTCTTGCGAAAGATTTTCAAGTCAAGTCAAGTCAAAGTCAAGTAAAAAACACTTTAATCATCCCTGAAGGGCAATTACAATACTGACAGGCATATTGATACGAATCATAATCAAAGACACAAAATAGCTACATATCTTATTTGTTCAGACATTATATAATAGCTTTTCTTAGGGAATGGAGTCGACACTGATAAACTCCAGGGTAAAAATCCCCTTGATCGAGATTCGAACCTGGGGTCAGCAGATTGCGAGTGCAATGCACAACTCTCTAGCCACCAAGTTACCACGTCTCTCGTAAGAGATGATAGATAGATAGATAGATAGATAGATAGATAGATAGATAGATAGATAGATAGATAGATAGATAGATAGAGAGAGAGAGAGAGAGAGAGAGAGAGAGAGAGATAGATAGATAGATAGAGAGATAGATAGATAGATAGATAGATAGATAGATAGATAGAGAGAGAGAGAGAGAGAGAGATAGATAGATAGATAGATAGATAGATAGAGTAGATAGATAGATAGATAGATAGATAGATAGATAGATAGATAGATAGATAGATAGATAGAAGAGAGAGAGAGAGAGATAGATAGATACATAGATAGAGAGAGAGAGAGAGAGAAGAGAGAGAGGAGAGAGAGAGAGAGAGAGAGAGAGAGAGATGGATGAGAGAGAGAGAGAGAGAGAGAGAGAGAGAGAGAGCGATAGATAGATAGATAGATAGATAGATAGATAGATAGATAGATAGATAGATAGATAGATAGATAGATAGATAGATAGACAGTTAGACAGATATATAGATGCCCCTACACACACACACACACACACACACACATACACACACGCGCACAACACACACACACACACACAGACACAGACACAGACACACACACACACACACAACACGCAACACACACACACACACAACACACACACACACACACACACACACACACACACACAGAAAGCAAGCTCTGCTCTGCTCTCTCCTGAGAATCGGAGAGGACTACAACCCTACCCTTTCCATTGACACAAACTCCTAGGGTAGCCCAGATATCTTTTTGAGGTGAAGAGACGTGTTAGCCTTTATAGGTTACGCACATTTTGTCTGTCTGGTCTTTCTCGGTTCTGCCTTGATGGTAAAGGATAGTGTGCTTTTCTTCTGGTTGCTTAATACAACTATAAGCCCTTAACCTTTGGCTGCTCTCTTTTGCTGCTGCTTCCTCTTCTTCTCATCCTCCCCCCTTCTCTCTCTCTGTCTACTCTCTCTCTCTGTCTGTCTCTGTTCTCCTGTCTCTCGATCTCTGTCTTCCTCTCCTGCTCTCGTCTGCTGTTGTCTTTTCTCTGCTCTGCCTTCTGCTCTCTCTTCTGCTGCTTCTCTCTCTGTCTCTCTCTGTCTTCTCTCTCTCTGTCTCTCTCTCTCCTCCTCTCTCTTCGTCTCTTCTCTCTCTCTCTCTCTCTCTCTCTTCTCCTCTCTCTCTCTCTCTCTCTCTCTCTCTCTTCTCTCTCTCCTCTCTCTTCTCTCCTGTCTCTCTCTGTTCCTGGAATTTGTATGTCAGCGAAACGTGTTTGTACTCCTAATGAACTGATGTGAAGAGAATCGCTGCCAGAACTTGACATTTCTTGCAAAGACAGTAGAGGCCTAGCTGATTGTAAGCAACAAGTCCGTTAGAGGATTAAAGGTTCGTACCATGAAAAACTCTGGGATCTTATTTTGCTATACACACACACTCTCGCGTGCGCGCGCTCGCGCGCACGCATACGCACATTATTTATACACACAGACACACACACACAACATTCACATTCACACACACACATTCACACACACACACATTCACATATATACACATACACATACACATTCACTCTCTCTCTCTCAAGCTACATATAACTCTCTTGAACATAATATCTAGTTTCCAAAATTACTCTAAAATACAGAAATGATGGTTTTGCTTCTTGTCAACACAGGCTGTATTATGAGATCGTGATTTTGTTTTTCTTCTGTGAATTACCAACTGCTGATATACAATGGAGAGAGAGAGAAGAGAGAGAGGGGAGAGAGAGAGAGAGAGAGAGAGAGAGAGAGAGAGAGAGAGAGAGAGAGAGAGAGAGAGAGGAGAGAGAGAGAAAGAGAGAGAGAGAGAGAGAGAGAGAGAGAGAGAGAGAGAGAGACAGACAGACAGACAGACAGACAGACAGACAGACAGACAAACAGACAGACAGACATAAACACAGAGAGTCAGACAGACAGACAGAAAGACATACATGTAGACATACATACGTACAGACAGACAGACAGAGAGACAGACATATAGACATACAAACATACAGACAGACAGACAGATAGACACACCGACAGATCAAGGTTAAGGCTTGGTACCGGGTGGGGGATGTGGACAAATTTCATGCTGATAAAACCTACCCCACCTCAAACCTCACTGATGTCATTGCTGTGGGTCTCTGTTCCAGGTCATTCTAAGGTCTGCTCCCGTCACCGCGCGCTAAGACTCGCCGTCTCCACTCCACCACCAACCACGACCACCACCGCCACTACCACCTCCCAAGTTCCTACCCCATGTAACAGCAGCAGCAGCTAACTTGAAACCCCCCTACCTCCTTCCCCCTCCAAAATACCCCCAAAACATAAACCTACAACTTCTCCAGAAAGACTCATAGGAAAACAACAACCTCCTATAACACCAACACCAACACCAAGCAAGTTACCATCAAAAGTAAAGAGAAAATAAAAAACGCAAGCCATGGAAATCAGGTACTACAGCTGTCTCCTCCTGTCGGCCCTGGCCACTCTCTACGTCCAGCTAGTGGAAGGCATGATGGAAGCTTCGCTGGACCAGGCTGACTCTTCTTCTTCTCCCAGGGACAGCCAGGACCTCCTGAGGGACGTCCTGAACAAACGCTGGCCGCAGTTCCGAAGCTGGGGCAAGAAATGGGACTGGAAACGCTGGCAGGCGCTCAACACCTGGGGCAAGCGCTGGAACAATCAGTTTGCCACCTGGGGGAAACGTGGCTGGGACGACAGGAATTTCGCCACCTGGGGCAAAAGAGGCTGGGACAACAAGAATTTCGCCACCTGGGGCAAAAGAGGCTGGGACAACAAGAATTTTGCCACCTGGGGCAAAAGGGGATGGGGTGACGTTTCCTTCGCGCCGTGGGGCAAACGAGGGTGGGACGATCGTTCTTTCGCCATGTGGGGCAAACGAGGCTGGGACACTCCTTCTTTTGCCACGTGGGGCAAACGAGGCTGGGACACTCCTTCTTTTGCCACGTGGGGCAAACGAGGGTGGGACACTCCTTCTTTTGCCACGTGGGGCAAACGAGGCTGGGACACACCTTCTTTTGCCACGTGGGGCAAACGAAGCTGGGACAATCCTTCTTTCGCAACGTGGGGCAAACGAGGGTGGGACGACCGATCCTTCACCTCCTGGGGCAAAAGAGAAGACGACGACGACGAAGACCAACACCTGGACAAAGCGGCGGACAAGCGCGCCAAGTGGATACCTGCCCGCTACTCCATGTGGATGAAGAGGCCCACAGAGTGGAGCAAGTTCGGCATCTGGGGAAAGCGGGGATGGGGCAACAACCAGTTCTCCACCTGGGGCAAGCGAGACGGAACAGAGAACGCAGACACCCTCAATGAGGAAGAGGCTCTTTCGGACGGAGATGCTGTCGACAAACGGGAATGGAACCAGTTCCTCACATGGGGCAAACGCCAGGATCCTCATCACATAACCAAACGCGGGGTTGAAGAACAATCCAGACAAACAGCGACCGATTCCGAAGATAACCACCCTGTCCAAAGTGACCACCTTGAGGAGCCCACCGAAGACATTTCTGACCATGACAACATCTCTGAAGACAAGACCGAAAGCAGCGAAGGCAGTGGCAGCAGCAGTAGCAGCAGCAGCAGCAGCAGCAGTGGTAGCAGCAAAACAGAAGACAATGCAGAAGATAAACACACAGATATTGATCACAAACACAGCACGGACATTGTACAAAGTGAAACAGGAGAAAACAAAGACAAACGCTGGAAAACCATGGCCACCTGGGGAAAACGAGCACAACCCTTATCAGCCCCTAGCAAGAAATGGTCAGACATGAAAGTTTGGGGCAAACGAAGCATTCAGGACCCTGAACTGTCCAAAAAATGGAAAAGTATGTCCGTTTGGGGCAAACGGGACGAACCTATGGATAAGAAATGGAAAAGTATGTCAGTCTGGGGCAAACGCGATCAGCCTATGGATAAGAAATGGAAAAGTATGTCAGTTTGGGGCAAACGGGACGAGCCTATGGATAAGAAATGGAAAAGTATGTCAGTATGGGGCAAACGGGACGAGCCTATGGATAAGAGATGGAAAAGTATGTCAGTATGGGGCAAACGGGATGAGCCTATGGATAAGAAATGGAAAAGTATGTCAGTTTGGGGCAAACGGGACGAACCTATGGATAAGAAATGGAAAAGTATGTCAGTTTGGGGCAAACGCGATCAGCCTATGGATAAGAAATGGAAAAGTATGTCCGTATGGGGCAAACGCGATCAGCCTATGGATAAGAAATGGAAAAGTATGTCAGTTTGGGGCAAAAGGGACAAACCTATGGATAAGAAATGGAAAAGTATGTCAGTTTGGGGCAAACGCGATCAGCCTATGGATAAGAAATGGAGAAGTATGTCAGTTTGGGGCAAGCGGGACGAACCTATGGATAAGAAATGGAAAAGTATGTCAGTCTGGGGCAAACGTGATCCACTTGTTGATAAGAAATGGAAAAGTATGTCCGTGTGGGGCAAACGGGATCAGCCTATCGATAAGAAATGGAAAAAACATGTCCGTGTGGGGCAAACGGGATCAGCCTATCGATAAGAAATGGAAAAACATGTCAGTTTGGGGTAAACGGGACGGAGCCATGGATAAGAAATGGAAGAACATGGCGGTGTGGGGCAAACGAAGCCACGATACAGACACGCAGGAAGCGGACAAGAGATGGAAGAACATGGCCGTTTGGGGCAAACGTCAGATTGACCAACAGTCTCCCCTGAACGCTGACAAACGCTGGAATGCACTGACCTCTTGGGGCAAGCGGTCAGGTGACGAGGAAATGCCTTCTTCTTCTTCTGTCCAGGGGAAAGAAATTCCACAATCCAGCCCCCCTGAGGCTGACGACAAACAAGCAGCAAAAGACATTCTATTCCAGTTTGCTGACAGTGATGGTAAGTCATGTTGTTTTTTTTCTCTTTGTTGTTGGTGGTATATGCGATTTGTTTTGTTTTTGTTACATCTGATTTTGTTCTGTATAGCTAAGCAGCGTCGAGCGTGGTTGCCAATTGGAGGGTTGACTGTTTGCGCGCCTTAGCTACAGTACAGTTTCCCAAGTTTACCCAGCTGTAAATGGGTACCTGCCCTCTTTTAGGTTTAGGAAAGGTAAAAGCAGTGGAGGAGAGGAGATGGGCGCTGCTGCCCTCAACATGCTGGCCCCTTAGAGAAGCTGAGGTCTCTGACGCCTTGCTCCCCTACGACCATACAGGTTATGGGACATCTTTACCTTTTATAGCTAAGCCCTTTTTTTTTTTCTCCTTCTCCTTTTAATTTTTGCTCCCCATCACTTGGTTCCATATGCATCAGGCAGGAGGTACCTCACTGACAAGCTGTTCACCAGTATCGTCCTTTTTATTGTGACAGGGCGGTAATTAGATTACTTCCCATGCGATCGGAACTGCCAATCGCAGCTTCGTGGATCTATATTTAGATCCACACCTGTGAATTGTGCGATGTTCTGTATCGTTGGGGGGGTGATCGAAAACCGTCCTTTGCATGCACGTTGCCCGTAGCGGTAAAATGTAGTATTTATGCAGCCTCTTTCTAGAGGCCACATTCCCACTGTCTGACTATGCTGTCGTCGCCGAGAAGTTGTACAGAGTCGCGTCAGATCAAATAATATCTGCACTCTGTTATATTATGTTGGTTGAATACCAATGGCTTTTTTTGTAGAATGCAGAACATTAAGTGACACAGAATTCGGACAGGGCCAAAGAAAACTCTGGAAATGGCTTCTATGCTTTTTGTCCATAGAGGAACACGTCAGAACTGATGAAGGACCCTGTAGCTGGTATTTTTTTAGGCCTCCATTGATAACTATCATCGATGTTATAAATTATCAATTAAGGCCTTAAGTATCTTTGGGGTACAGGACAGCTCAGTGGTCAGGGCACTCCCATTCCCCAAACCAATGTTAGGCATCATCGAGTGTGGCTACCAAATAAAATAATGGGTGACCGTTTGCGCGCCTTGGCTTCTGTACAGTTCCCCAGTTCATCCAGCTGTAAATGGGTACCTGCCTTCTTTAGGGTCAGGAACGTCGCACAAGAACAACAACAACAACAACAACTAAAACAACAACGTATCACCTTTGGCAGGTGGTATTGAGTTATAACGGTGACCAGTGTGAGTCGAAACATCTGACCTAAACTAATCTAAAAAAAATTTTTTAACCCAACTGACCCACTCAAATAAACAGGTCTATTTTCAATAAAAACTACATCATTGAACACACCAGCACAGGCACAGACATTAATTTATCGATTTCTCGAAGATTTTTTTTTTTTACCCATTTCTATTATCATGACTCACGCCTCCCCTCCTCCCCTCCTCCCACCCCCCACCACACCTCTCCACCGCCAACCCATTGTCTCTAACTCATGTGTCATAAAGCGCAATGGACTAGTCACTAATACGGCGATGGATTTTTCTGTTTCGTGGAGGATATTTCAGAAAGTGCTTCGATTGAAATGAGTAAGCTGGTCTTTTCCTACTGACGCGTAAAATCACTATTGCTTCGATCTGTCACTCGGCGACCTCTGTAAACTCACATTGTTCTGGCTGCTGGGTGCACACAGGTAAAACTAGACACTCAAAATATCCCTCTCCCCTCCCCTCCCCTCACCTTACAGAAGGCACCCATCAGTCTCGGAAGACTATGGAGTTGCGCTCTAGTCTTTAGAGCGCAAAGCCTGGGTAAGTAAGTATGGAGGGCAAGCTGTTACCCATGCAGCAGACCCCCCTCTCCACGCCACTGCAATGATCCATTGGAAAGGCAATCGCCGATACGAATGGTTCCAAAACCGTCGCAAGAGCCACCAGAACGTTGCCATATACAGCCACCAGCCGCCCTAAAGGATTAAATAACCCCTGGATCGATGGTCTACTGGTAACACGCCTGCCTAGAAAGCCAAAAGTCTGGGTCGGAGTGTGCTGTGCGGTGGTTCGAATCCCGTTTGGGCCCAAAACTTTTCCCCCCTATCCATTAGACCACGAGTGGTGGTGTTCTGAGTGCAAGTCTTTCGGATGATACGATAAACTGGGGTCCTGTGACTGTTACATATCACTATTTAGTCTAGCGCACGTAAAAGAACTCATGGCAACAAGAGCATTGTCCCTGGCAGTTATGTAAAAAAAAAAAGCCCCTCTGATAGGGAAGCAAATACAGTTACAGACAGGAAAAAAAAAAAGAATTTATGGGTGGCGCTGCACTCGTGTGCGACGCACTCTCCCTGGGGGGAGCAGCCTGAGTTTTACGCAGGAAAAAGTCTGCTGTGATCTAAAATGGTATAAAATAAAATACAAGATAAAAATATCCCAGACAGTGGTTTATGTAGATTTCAGCAGTCGCCAAAAGCTGAATCCAGACAGAGCACTTTGGCTTGAGTTCGATTTCATTGGGAGCGAAGAATTAATATAACACTATATATATATATATATATATATATATATATATATATATATATATATATATATATATATATATATATATATATATATATATATATATATATATATATATAAAAGACTCAGCCTTACGTGCATATGTGGGGGGAAGGGGGGGGGAGGGTGTGTGTTGTGTGTTGTGTATGTGTGTGTGCATATGTGTGTATGTGTGTGTGCATATGTGTGTGTGTGTGTCTGTGTGTGTGTGTGTTTGTAAGTGTGTGTGTGTGTGTGTGTCTGTGTCTGAGTCTGTGTCTGTGTGTCTCTGTCTCTGTGTGTCTGTTTGTGTCTGTGTGTCTGTGTGTGTGCACGGGAGGTGGTAATGGGAGGATGAGATGAATTTTCATGTGGGGCTTGTAAATAATGAATGGATAGCCAGTGAGATGAATAGGTTAGAGTGAAAGTTGTGTGCACGGTTGCCCATAATTATGCATTTGTCCGTTTTCTTTGGTAGTCTGTATAACTCTTATGGATCTGTTTGTAGGCGCTTTGAGAGCTTTTATAAGACAGAGAAGGAACACAAATCTTCCTTCCTTCCTTCCTTCCTTCCTTCCTTCCTTCCTTCCTTCCTTCCTTCCTTCCTTCCTTCCTTCTTTCCTTCTTTCCTTCCTTCCTTCCTTCCTTCCTTCCTTCCTTCCTTCCTTCCTTCCTTCCTTCCTTACCTATTTACTTGAGAGCTTTGACTTGTTAACTTTACAAGATCCAGCGCTATATAAGTTCCGTACATTATTGTAATTATTTTTGTCGGTGTCGCTATCATTATTATTAGTAGTAGTAGTAGTAGTAGTAGTAGTAGTAGTAGTAGTAGTAGTAGTAGTAGTAGTAGTAGTAGTAGTAGTAGTAGTAGTAGTCGTCGTCGTAGTTAGTAGTAGTATCTCATCATCATCATCATCATCATCATCATCATCATCATCATCATCATCATCATCATCATCATCATTATCGTTGTTATTATTATCATTATTATCATTATCATTATTATCATTATTACTTACATAGTTGGATCAAAACGAAACACGTTCATTTCGTACAGTCCTCACTCAAGAAGAAGTGGGACGATGAGGTCAGTCAACTTCAATCAGCGACAAAACAGATTGGTTTAAACAAAATATGTTCATTCAGAAAAGAAGAAACACATTGTACACCATTCCGTTCGGATCACCAACAAGGTAATCACTTATAGTATACATCCATCATGAAACAAAACGAAACTTGGTATTTGGCCGCTAAAAAATGGTATTGTCACAACAAATTAATAATTTCGAAACAAAATATGAAGCTTCAAAGTGTGAAGGCAGCACATTTGAAAATAGTTTCTTTAATTCAGTGATTATTAAAGACACCATTTTCAAACGTGCTGCCTTAAACACTTTGAAACCTTATAATATTTTACATATAAATAGTTACATAAATATTTAAACAGGAAAAAAAAATAAGGAGAAAAGGACAATGTTAGAAAATAAAATAAAATAAAAAACACATGAAAAAAAAGGTAAAGTGGAAAGACAGAGGGAAAAGTATTTTACGTGTACATCGAAAGCGCCGGTTACCTGCCTGAATCCTGACATTATGAGTGGCGAAGAGACCCACACTCTCACATCTTTTCTCTCTTCTCTCTCTCTCTCTCTCTCTCTCTCTCTCTCTCTCCTCTCTCTCTCTCTCTCTCTCTCTCTCTCTCTCTCTCTCTCTCTCTCTCTCTCTCTGTGACCTTTCTCTCTTCCAGTCGTCTCTCTTTTCTTCTTATTCTGGTGTTTCCGTTATCCGAGAAGAAAAGCGGTGTCATGTGTAATGACTATACTGTACATGATGACTCCTTCTTCATAAATCAAAAAAAGGAAAAAAACCAAAATGATCAGTAAATCAGAGCAGCATGTGACAGCTTAGGGGAGGGAAAGATGATCTCTGAAGGCACAGGAACAGCAAAGACTACACCGTGCCATCATTCTACTTTCGTTGTGACTTTATATACCCTCATAAAAATATAACGGCAATTCTATGGTGTGTCTGTTTCGATTTTTTTTAGTGCTACGTAAAAACTTCGTTCTTTTTGGTGGAGCCTCTCGGTTAAGAGTCAACTGACATTAAGCGCCGGCGGAAGATACCGATACCTACCATGTACGGTAAGATATTTGAGGAATATTGTCAGAAGTGCATCGTGTCATATATCACAATTCGAGGCGAAATTTATGGATATTCTGATCTGTATTCAGAGATATGGCTGACGCACTTGAAAACCGCGAGGGCACAGTCAGCATTAGAGTCAGAACAATGACAAACTTACAGTTTCCTGATGACATTTTTTTTATGGCCTATAGCTGGGGAAAAAGCAAGAACTGGTCGCTTTCGTAAATTAACTTAAAATAATCCTCTTCAGCGTATGGCATGCAGATCAATGCAGAGAAAACTCAGTTGATGACAAAATAATAGCGCTAATGGCATCAACACCGGCATGATCACAGTTAATAAGAAACTTGAGACCTCCTATAGCTTTCAAAAAACCCGGAAGCTATAGCGTCAGGATGAAACATCGAAACCTGAAAATTTCTCCAGGATTTCCCGAACTGCAACTGCACTGGCTAAACTGAAAAACCTCTGAAAACAACAAGAAAATTGCCAAGATTTCTTCAAGATCAGACTGATGCGTTCCCTGGTTATGTCCATATTTTGGGATGCATGTGAAACGTGAACGATAACAGCAGACAGTGAAAGGATAGAGGCGATGGAGATGTTTTGCGAATGTTTGCTTGTGTGTTTGTTCATTCATGAAGCATATTAAGCAGCGTCGAGCGTGGTTGCCAATTGGATGGGTGACCGTTAGCGCGCCTTGGCTACAGTACAGTCCCCCACAGTTCACCCAGCTGTAAATGGGTACCTGCCCTCTTTAGCGTCAGGGAAGGTAAAGCAGTGAGGAAGAGGAGATGGGCGCCGCCCTCAACATGCTGGCCCTTAGAGAAGCTGAGGTCTCTGATGCCTCGCTCCCCTACGACCACACAGGTTATGGGACACCTTTAGCCTACCTTTACTGTTCATTCATCTGACCCCGGCCCATTGAGATGCTGGGGACTCTTGGTATGGTTAGTTAGCTTCCTTTATCCTCTGTAAATTCTGTGCTAGAAACTTTCCCCACTTGATCTTTCCTGTTGGCTTTGGGCTGTTTCCTACCTACCTTTCTGTAATCGCTCTTGTTTTTTTTCTTCTTCCTTTCCAATCCTTTCTAAGGCTTGACACTGCGCGTGCACGTGCACACACACACACCACACACACGCACACACGCGCGCGCACACACACACACATTGTATACACATGTATATACACGTATATACACGTAAAAGCACACACACATATATACAGACGCACAAGCTCATACATTTACACACACACACACTTACACACAGATACACAAGCGCGTGCGCAACACACACACACCCTCAACACACACACATACACACACATACACACAAATGCACACACGCGTACACACACAACACACACACACACACACGCACACACATATTACGAAAACACACATACACAAACACGCATATAAACAATCACGCATGCACGCACGCAAGCACACAACTACAAACACATACACACATACACACACACGCACACACGCACACACGCACGCACGTGCACACACATACACACTACAAACACATACACTCACACACACATCCTTTCCCCTCTGTCTCTGTCTGTCTGTCTATCTCTGTCTGTCTGTCTGTCTGTCTATCTGTGTCTGTCTGTCTCTGTCTGTCTGTCTGTCTGTCTCTCTTAATCTCTCTCTCTCTGTCTCTCTCTCTGTGTCTCTGTCTCTCTCTCTCTCTGTCTCTGTCTCTGTCTCTGTCTCTCTGTCTCTCTCTTTCTCATACCCGTCTAATATCACAATTTGTGAAAAGACGTTAGAGGAATTTGAACACACACACATACACACACAAACACACACATACACACACACACACGCACGCACGCACCACGCACGACACACACACACACATACACACACACGCACACACACACGCACACACACACAAACACACACACACACACACACACATACACACACAGAAGAAAGACATACAAACAGAGGATAGGTAGGTTGGAGGGAAGAGTAAAAGACAGAGAAGAAGAGAGAGGGTGAGACACAGACTGATAGAGAAAGAGAGAAAGAGATAGACACAGACAGACATACATATAGACAGACACACGCACACACACAGACAGAGATTGACAGAAACAGACATAAAGAAAAATTCACACACAGACACAGAGACAGACAGACAGACGGATAGCAGAGACACACAGAAACACAGAGAGAGACAAACATACACACACACACACATACACACACACACACACACACACACACACACACACACACACACACACACACACACACACACACACACACACACACACACACACAGAAACACGCATACAGACAAACACACACACAGACAAACAAAAGCACAGACAGAGAGACAGAGAAGCAGATAGCAGAGACAGAGAGAGACAGAGAGAAAGAGATATCAGACTGGTCAGTGTCTGTTCTCGGTATCTGCCAGGAAGCCAGTTAGAGCGAAAGCTGAAACCAATGCCAGCCATTATTCCCCAGGCTGGCTATCATTAAAAGCCAGCCCCCACAACCATACATTCCTGATGAAAAAACCCTACCCTTCCCCTCTTCCCCTTCCATCCCCCCCCCCCCCCCCCCCCCCATTCTCCTCCTTATCCCCTATACCGGAAACTGCCCAACCTCAATTTTGTTTGCTTCTTTCAATGATTACCGTAAATGAACACTCGCAAGAAAAGCGAGACAGACCTCACCCCCCTCCCCCCCCAACAAAAAAAAACCAACGAGGAAAATTGTTGATGGTCACCTCAACCCTTCCTCCACCCCCCCTCTAGGCCTATCATGGCTCCTGTATTTCCTCCTACTCTCTAAGGTTATTGCATATCAGATGATCCTTAGTTTGAAAGAGGGCGTTTAATTGAAGATGATAATAATGTCATGTGGGCGAGATAGGCCTTCTACTCTTTTTCAGCTTCTTCAAGAGATGTCGTTTCATTCTCATGATATAGCAGCGACAACAGGGTTGTGGTGAGGGCTGGGTTGAGGGGTGGGGTGGGGGTGGAGTGGGGTGGGGTTGGGTTGGTTTGGGTTGGGGGGGGGTCAGACAATTAAAGATGTTGTTGCCAATGCTGTCTGTATCACTAACTAGGGAGAGGAAGGCCTTACACAAACATAACAGTGAAGAAAGCTTAAAAAAAAAAGAAGAAAGAAAAAGAAAACGCAACATTTTCGCTCGTGTATTACTACATTTCTTGTTCTTGTTCTTGTTTTTCTTGTTGTTGTTGTTGTTGTTGTTGTTGTTGTTGTTGTTGTTGTTGTTCTTGTTCTTGTTCTTGTTCTTGTTCTTCTTCTTCTTCTTCTTCTTCTTCTTCTTCTTCTCTTCTTCTTCTTCTTCTTCTTCTTCTTCTTCTTCTTCTTCTTCTTCTTCTTCTTCTTCTTCTTCTTCTTCTTCGCAATTCTTCTTCTTCGCAATTCTTCTTCTTCGCAATTCTTCTTCTTCTTCTTCTTCTTCTTCTTCTTCTTCTTCTTCTTCTTCTTCTTCTTCTTCTTCTTCTTCTTCTTCTTCTTCTTCTTCTTCGCAATTCTTCTTCTCCTTCTCCTTCTTCTTCTTCTTCTTCAAATGCTCACACAACAATTATCTTAGTCTGTTATATAACTGGAAATGGGTTGCGCTGCTGTTAAGCGCCTGGCAAGTCAGACCCAGCGCAGCGTTTCTCGGGGGGGGGGGGGAGAGAAGGAGGCAGGAAAATGGACCAAGAAGGCAGAAAATAGACAAGCAAAAGGTGACAAGGGGGGGGGGGGGGAAGGAAGAAGGCAGAAACAGGGAGAAAAATAAAACGAAATAGAATTCCTAGCATAGTATTTCCAGAAGGTGGGGATTCTTCCAGAAACAGAGAAATACAACGTAATAGAATTCCTAGCACAGTATTTCCAGAAGGTGGGGATTCTTCCAGAAACAGAGAAATAAAACGTAATAGAATTCCTAGCACAGTATTTCCAGAAGGTGGGGATTCTTCCAGAAACAGAGAAATAAAACGTAATAGAATTTCTAGCACAGAATTTCCAGAAGGTGGGGATGCTATTTATACTGACAGGCCCCTGGCATCCCCTCCAGGGGTATTTTTTTTGGTCAACTCGTCTTAAGCCTTTTGCGTGTCAAAACTAGACCTGACGCCAAAAGAATGCGTTGCGCTGTCGTCAGACCCCTGGCAAGTCAGGCACAGTTCATCCGATTTTAACATTGGGGAGAGACTTGTAATTCTGGAGAGAGAGAGAGAGAGAGAGAGAGAGAGAGAGAGAGAGAGGAGAGAGAGAGAGAGAGGAGAGAGAGAGAGAGAGAGGAGAGAAGAGAGAGAGATCAAATCAAATCAAATCAAATCACAATTTTATTTCCAGATAGTACATTGAGTAAGCAATAAACTTGCATTTTTTCATCGTGAGAGAGAGAGAGAGGAGAGAGAGAGAGAGAGAGAGAGAGAGAGAGAGAGAGAGAGAGAGAGAGAGAGAGAGAGAGAGAGAGAGAGAGAGAGAGAGAGAGAGAGAGAGAGAGAGAGAAAACATGGACCAGGACAACAAAATTGACAAGAAGGTGACTAGCTAGAATAAACGTAACAATGCAAAAAACTAAGAGAGGACTTGAAAAGAGGCAAATCCTGGCACAGAATTTCCAGTAGGTGGGCATGCTATCTCTACTGACAGCCCCCCCCCCCCCCCCCCCCCCCCCAGCATACCTACGGGGTGAGAGACGTACTCTGAGCAGGCTGTGGAATCTCTCTCCCATGTCTTACACCATGTCCTCAAGGTGGAAAAGACATCCATTTTTTTTAAAATTCAAATTTCAGTGCAGCATACACGTGGTGTCCTTGTTGATGCAAACTTGCCCATGTATGGTCAAATAATTATGTCAACTCTGTCAGTCTCGTCCCCCAACTTTGATGTAAGGGGAAATGGCATCAACTCAAATCTCTCCCCTTCTCTCTTCCATCCACCTTTATCCCCCCATGGGGATGCTAGGGGTTCTTTCAGAATAAATAGCGTACCTACAGTCTGGGAACTATGTGCAAGAAATTTTCCCTTTTCTATCACCCCCTTTGTCTGTTTTTTTTCCTTTTCTAGTTGTCTCTGTCTGTCTCTATCTGTCTGTCTCTCTGCCTGTCTCTCTGTCTGTCTCTCTGTCTGCCTCTTTGTCTCTGTTTTCTCTGTCTCTGTCTCTGTTTCTGTCTCTGTCTCTGTCTCTGTCTCTGTCTTTCTCTCTCTCTCTCTCTCTCTCTCTCTCTCTCTCTCTCTCTCTTCTCTCTCTCTCTCTCTCTCTCTCTCTCTCTCTCTCTCTTTCTTTTTCTTGCCTATTTTCTGCCAACATAGCCCACCCTCCTGAAATTTAAAAAAAAAAAAAAAGCAAATCTAAATAACAATTTTTATAAACTTTCTGATGAGCTGACCCGAAATGCCAGCTGAGGCCAGCAAACAGACCTGCAGAGTGACAAGAGCAAGAGAAGAACAGGCACTACCCATTCTACCCAGTATGCCCTTGGGCCAGATAACAAAGAAGAAGAATTGCGAAGAAGAAGAATTGCGAAGAAGAAGAATTGCGAAGAAGAAGAATTGCGAAGAAGAAGAAGAAGAAGAATTGCGAAGAAGAAGAATTGCGAAGAAGAAGAATTGCGAAGAAGAAGAATTGCGAAGAAGAAGAATTGCGAAGAAGAAGAAGAAGAAGAAGAAGAAGAAGAAGAAGACAAAATTAATAAAAAGAAGGAGAACAAAAACAAGAACGAGAACGAGAACAATAAAGAGAAGAAGAAGAAGAAATGCGAAGACGAGAAAGAAGAAAAAAGAAGAAGAAGAAGAAGAAGAAGAAGAAGAAGAAGAAGAAGAAGAAGAAGAAGAAGAACAACAACAACAACAACAACAACAACAACAACAACAACAAGAACAAGAAGAACAAGAACAAGAACAAGAACAAGAACAAGAAGGGAAAGGAGGAGGAGAAGAAGAAGAAGAAAAACAAGAACAAGAAACACCATTCTCATTACTAAAAAAAAATGTTATTCAGATGGTCACTTTGCTGATTCGGAGTCGCCTTGACCGTTGATGTACACCCTTCCTGGCTCTTCCTTCTCCGCAAGATTGGTCATCTCCGATGCATTCAAACGTCATGCTTACCGGTTTGGGTTTCGGGCAGTCCAAGAAAGATCAAGTCTCTCTTGTCTCTCTCAATACCTGTACTGGCTTTCAACCAGACCTCCAATCAACCTCACAGTAGCTGTTCTAGTATTTCCACTTCTTGGGAGGTGGATCTTTGTTACGGTATTATTTTTTTCTTCTCCCTCCTTCAGATCCGTCAGGTTTTTCACTATCTTTTGTCTAGTGTTGCTAACACGAATTTCAAACTTTTTTTTTAGAGAGAAAGATATTTCTACTGTTAAGCTTCTGTTATTTGAAGCTCTTTTTTTTGTCCTTTTCCGTCGAAAGCTTAGACAGAAGCTATTGTTGTCTGTCATAATTATGAGGGAAAATAATTCTGTTCTCCTGCCGTTAACCCCCTGACAAACCAGGCCCAGCATATCTGACTTTGGCTTGGGAGAGAATCGTTATCTTTTTAAGTCTTTCTGGAAAAAAAGAGAAAAGGAGAGAAAGGAGAGTGGATGGACCAAGAAAGCAGAAAATAGACAAAGAAGAAGGTGACGGGAAAAAAAAGGAACAAGGCAGAAACAGAGGGATAGTAAAGAGGGAATTCTTAGAACAAAATGTCCAGAGGTTGGGGACGTGTTATATATATATATATACACGGCATCCCATAGGAGGTTTTCTGTCGTATCTGAGAAAAACTCAAACACTGCACACTTTTCAAAATCTGATCTCAAGTGTTGCTTTCTCCAAGGACTATATTTCCACATAGCGACTTAAAAACCGGTTTATATATATATATATATATATATATATATATATATATATATAGAGAGAGAGAGAGAGAGAGAGAGAGAGAGAGAGAGAGAGAGAGAGAGAGAGAGAGAGAGAGAGACAGAGACAGAGACAGAGAGAGAGAGACAGAGAGAGAGAGACAGAGAGAGAGAGACAGAGAGAGAAGGCAAGGCAAGGCAAGGCAAGGCAGGGCAAGGCAAGGCAAGGCAAAAGGCAAGGCAAAATTCTTTTATTCGAGGACAATAGATAAGCACTCGTGTACTTTTTTACATCCAGTCCCCGCCCCTTTCAGGGGTAACATCAAGATAAAAAGATGGCCTCAACTAAGCAAGAACAATTATAATGATCCAAATACTAAGAGCAAGAACCCATACCAAGTATCAAACAACAGGTAAGAAATAAGACAGAGATACAATATTAAGGTAATTTTATAAAAAGGCACTCATTCAGAAAAGAAAATAAGAAGTAAGAATCAATGATGATTTTGAGATAGATGGATAGATAGATAGATAGATAGATATAAACAAAATATCATAACAAAGCAGAAGGAAGCATTTATTAGTTTCAGATTTGTGGGCGATTTGCGGGTGTTTTGAGTTGTGTTGGGTTTGTTTATTTTTATTTTTTAATGGTTGATGTCAACAACACTTGTATGATCGTAGCTGACGCAGCGTTAAACAAGGCACCAGCTTAACAGAAACAGGAAGTGACGAAGCGTGCAAGGAAGCTAGCTTAGCTCCCGGATCAGGACTTCTGCTCATCATGGCGGCGCTGTGAAGTTACCTCCCTTTAGCAGTCCTCCGCCACAGGTCACAGCTTACATCAAAGAGTCGTTTCCCTTTGATGTGAGGCAGTCGCGGCTTGAATAACGGAGAGCAGTAGATAATTTTTTTGTCTTTTTTGGTTCAAGTTTTTTGTTTTGTTTTTTTGGTTGTCGGTAAGCCGTTGTTACACGTCACAGCATTTTTCATCCCATGTGAGTGTGTGAATGGCGGTATCAATGAGGATAGTGGTCATATGTGTGTGTGTGTGTGTGTGTGTGTGTGTGTGTGTGTGTGTGTGTGTGTGTGCGCGCGCAAGCGCAAGCGCGCGCGAGCGTGTGTGTGGGTGTATGCCTCTGTATGTGTGATTCTGCAATGCATTCCATCCATTATCAATGACCTCTTTCTTTACACCTGTGCGTGCGTGCGTGCGTGCGTGCGTGCGTGCGTATGTGTGTATGTGTGTGTGTATGTGTGTGTGTGTGTGTGTGTGTGTGTGTGTGTGTGTGTGTGTGTGTGTGTGTGTGTGTGTGTGTGTGTGTGTGTGTGCAGGTAACCGGCAGGTGGATGATCAGGAACTGCAGCATCTCACAGGCTGGCTGAAGGCAGAACAGCAGACACCTCAGCTCTGAGCCACTGACGTCACTCCCTCCACATGACGTTAAAACAGAAAAAAATATTACGTGACACACACACTATCCACACGCACACGCTCGCTCCCTCGCGCGCGCGGGCCCGGGCCTGACGTCACAGTCTTCGGCCTCTTACGTCAGCGGAGCATTCAACGTCACCAGGTTGACGCTGTGTTCGCCTCCTTTGCTGTGTGTATTTTTTCTCTCTCTCTCTTCACGCGTGCATCGTTTGAGTAGCTTACAAAAGACACACACACACAAAAAAAGACAAAGAAAAAAAAGAAAGAAAAACACACTCTTATCTTCTATCTTATTTTGTCTCACAGTTCTTCTAGCCTTAATGAAAAAACAGACACAAAAGAATACAAGAACAAGAACAAGAATAACAACACACACACACACACACACACACACACACAACACACACACACACACACACACACACACACACACACCACACACACCAACACACACACACACACACACACACACACACACACACACACACACACACACACACACAGCTCATTTATCTGACAAGCGCAATCTCTTATAATGGTGGAAGAAGAAGAAGAAGAAGCAGAAGAAGATAAATAGCATAAAAAAATAACCAGATCAGAGACTACTTAATTCAAGGAGAAGGAAGTGTTCGGTGCGTTGTTGTGTTTTCTGTGTGGCATCGTTTTCAACAGATTTCAGAGCAAATAAAACCTGTAAACAATTGTGCAGTTTTTGTGGTGTATGTGTGTGTGTGTCGTGTGTGTGTGTGTGTGTGTGTGTGTGTGTGTGTGTGTGTGTGTGTGTGTGTGTGTGTGTGTGTGTGTGTGTGTGTGTGTGTGTGTGTGTGTGTGTGTGTGTTGTGTGTGTGTAGTGTGTGTGGTGTGTGGTAGTGTGTGTGTGTGTGTGTGGTGTGTGTGGTTGTGGATAGAGGTGATGAGTGGAGTGTGGACAGAGGAGAAGGAGAGAGAGAGAGAGAGAGAGAGGAGAGAGAGAGAGAGAGGAGAGAGAGAGAGAGAGAGAGAGAGAGAGAGAGAGAGAGAGAGAGAGGAGAGGAGAGAGAGAGAGAGACTGTGCTGTGTTGTATTGAGTTGTGCTGTGTTAGTTGAGTTGTGCTGTGTTGAGCACTGCTGTGCTGTGTCGTATTGAGTTGTGCTGTGTCGTGTTGAGTTGTACTGTGTTGAGTTGTAGTCTGTACTGTGTTAAGTTGTACTGTGTTGAGTTGTGCTGTGTTCAGTTGTGCTGTGTTGACTTGTATTTGTGTTATGTTGAGCTGTGTTGTGCTGTGTTGTGTTGAGCTGTGTGTTGTGCTTCGTTGCGTTTGTGTTGTATTGAGTTATGCAGTGTTGAGTTGTGCCGTGTTGTGTGATGCTGTGTCGTGCTGTGTTGTATTGAATTGTGCCGTGTTAAACTGTGCTGTGTTGTAATGAGTTGTGTTGTATTGGGGTGTTCTGTGTTAAACTGTGCTGTGTTGTACTGAGTTGTGCTGTGTTAAACTGTGCTGTGTTGTATCGAGGTGTTCTGTGCTAAACTGTGCTTGTGCTGTATTGAGTTGTGCTGTGTTGAACTGTGCTGTGTTGTATGAGTTGTGTACTGTGTTGTGCTGTGTTGTAATGAGTTGTGCTGGATTGAGTTGTGCTGTGTTAAACTGTGCTGTGTTTTGGTTCTGCTGCGTTTGTGTCGTAGTATACTGTGCTGTGCTGTGCTGCATCGTGTCGGGATATACTGCATTATGTGCATGTGTCGTGTCCTGATAGACTGTGCTGTACTGCGTTGTGTTTGCGCTGTGTCGGGGTTTGGCACTGGGCTGTATACAGTGTTGTGCTGCACTGTATTGTACTGTACTGTTTTGTGTTGTACTGTGCTGTGTTGTATTGCGTTATGCTGTGTTGTCGTGTGTTGTCTGGCAGGGTGTCGTGGACTTGACTACTACATGATCAGAGGGGATGACTGTGGAATGTACTGGCTCTTTATGGGCCCCCGGAGATCTAGAAAAGAAGAGGGGTTATAATCGTACATGACACGAGTAAAACGCCTACCTTTGCCCTCAGCCAAACCACTATATTTCTTTGGTTTTTGGGGTTGTTGTTTTTTTTACATTTTATACCCCTTTGGGTATCGATAGCTCAGTGGTCAGAGCGTTTGCTTTCCTCCAGTCAAGTCAAGCAGCGTCGAGCGTGGTTGCCAGTTGGATGGGTGACCGGCCGTTTGTGCACCTTGGCTACAGTACAGTTCCCCCAGTTCACCCAGCTGTAAATGGGTACCTGACCACTTTCAAGTCAGGGAAGGTAAAGCAGCGAAGAAGAGGAGATGGGCGCCACCCTCAACATGCTGGCCCCTAGAGAAGCTGAGGTCTCTGACGCCTCGCTCCCCTACGATCACCCAGGTTATGGGACACCTTTACCTTTTACCTTATACTCCTTTGAGTCACAGCAGATTTTTCTGCGTGAAATTCCAGCTACTCTCCCCGGGGAGAGCGCGTCGCCACAAATGCAGCGCCTCCTTTTTTTTTCTTTTTCCTGTTGGCAACTGTATTAAAAACTTTCTTTCCCATAAGAATGACTTTTTCACAGAATTTTGCCAGGGACAACCCTCTTGTTGCCATGGGTTCTTTTATGTGGGCTAAATAATGATGTGTAACACACAGGACGTCGTTTTTTCGTCTAATTCGGAGAACTAGTACCCAAACCACCACTCATGATCTAATGGATGGGGGAAAAGTTTTGACCCCAAACGGGATAAAGAGGTAACAGTAAACCCCATCAGCTAAAAATTCCCGTAAACTTATTTTATTCTATTCTGTTTTACACCACTCTATGTCACAGCAGATTTCTCTGCGTGAAATTCGGGCTACTCTCCCCAGGGAGAGCGCGACGCCACAAGTGCAGCGCCTACCCATCATCCGTAAAAAAAATTCTTATATACAGCCCCGAGCCGCCCTGGGGACTCCAAATCCCTGATTTTTCCTCAGGGATGGTTTCTAAACACGACACCTGTGTGCATGCTGGGTTTAAAAAAAAATGTCATCCGCTCCCACCGGCACACGATGGCCTGCTCTTTCGAGGGCGGAACGGGGATTTAACGTGTGCGCAAGATGTTCTGCGTGCGTTCGCACATGGGGCCTCGGTTTATAGTCTCATCTGAATTACTTTTCCTACGCTATTTCACCTCTAACAGTAAAAGAGGAAATCGGCTCCAATCCAACTCAATCCATTTTTTTTTGTTCATAGCCCATCCGGACCACAGCAACAGAGGCTATACTCGAAAGATTAAAAAATCTCCCGATTAAAACTGCGCAACTGTCTGTATTTCGACTGGTTTTATTCATGATAAGAATTGCCGTAAACTCTGTCACACCTGTATCTTGTGGATAAAAGAACATCACCGACAACAAAACAACAAAAACAACAAACACCGACAACAAATTGGGGAAAAGATCAGGGAGAGGGGTCGTTAGACAGAGAACCCAGGCAGTCTAAGATGTTTCTGTAACCCACCAAAATTAATGCTGTCGACATTTTACGAGATCTGAAACGTGCGTATAATTTGTCCTGATCTTGAAGTTGACCTGCAAATTGGTAAAAAAAAAAAAAAAAAAAAAAAAGGCCAATCCTTAATATACCTGATGCAACCGAGATTTGAACCTACGACTTCATGGACCCATGGGATTGAAGTCAAATAATAATAACCACTCAGCTATGGTGTCCGTTGTAAATACGATGTTAACTAGGGAGGTAGGTGACCTTGAAATGCCCCCCCCCCCCCCCTACCCTCTCCCTGCTAAACTCACAGTCTTTCAATATTTTTCTTGTCTTTTCGTTCCTCGGCTAAATCTAGGAGGTTCATCATCAGTCAGATTTTGCGTATGCAACCATTTTTTCCCCACCTTTATGTTAAACCATATTCCGACTTTGGGGACATTCAATTTTGAATAAAACCAACTCGGAATGTTCACCAAGAACTATTTCTTTGAAGAATAAAATAAACAAAAACTAAAACCACAAGGCAAAAAAGAAAGTTTTGCTTAAAGTATCCCCCTCCATTAAAAAAAAAAGTAATAAGACAAGACCTCAAAAAAACCCAATCAACTCCATTCTGAAGTGAAAACACACACACACACACACACACACACACACACACACACACAACACAAATCTGACAAATTAAAGAATAAACAATAAATTACCGTGATTAATCAATAGTCGAGCGTTTTGTTGATTTATTGATGTTTGTTTTGAACATCGTTTGTTTTATTCCCATTTCTTCATTCCAAGGGTTCGTTCACCTGTGGTGAGCTTTTGAGTTTAGATGAGAGTGACGTCAAATGACCTGGCCAACACTGCAGGGGTCTGGAGGTGCATGCAAAACTCACTCTGGGTAGGATCATCCGGCTGAAGTCCAAAAATCCCGAGGGATTCGACTCTGAGACTTTTCCGTCTGAAACCCAAAGTGCTAACCACTGCGCTACGGTGGCTGGCTACACTTGTCTCTGTCTGTCTGTCTCTGTCTGTCTGTCTCTGTCTGTCTGTCTCTCTCTGTCTGTCTGTCTGTCTGTCTGTCTGTCTGTCTGTCTCTCTCTGTCTCTCTCTCTCTCTCTCTCTCTCTCTCTCTCTCTCTCTCACACACACACACACACACACACACACGCATCTGGAAAAATAAAACACGTTGACTTTGATTTTCACACACACAGGTACGGGATAGCCTAGTGGTCAGAACATTGGGCTCGCAATTTGACGACCCGGGTTCGCTTCCCGTTCGAGGGGATTTTTCCTCTGGAGTTAACATAAGTGCTGACTCTACTCCCCTTCGAAAGACATTCAAATGAGACTATAAACCAAGGCCTCTTGTTGGAATCACGCAGAACATCTTGCACTCACGTTAAAATTAATCCTGTTCCACTTTTCATAAGAGTAGGTATCGTGTGACGCGGTGGAAACAGATGACAAGATATACAAAACTGCATACACTCGGGGACTGGATGTAAAAAAGCATATGAGTGCTTATTCCATTATTCTCGATATAAAAGCATTAAGAAAGAAAGAAAGAGTCCCGGCAGTGATTGAAACTCCACCTGCTGTGGTACCTTACAGCAAGACACTTTTCAGAATTTCAAAGTGTCAATTGCATTCAAAGGAATATTTGATATTTCTGTGGCCTTTTGAAGCTGCCCTCAAAAGACGACGATAAAAAGAGAAAGAAAATATGCTTGGAATATATGTTGAAAAACAAAATTGAATAAGAGAAAATAAGCACCTAGTGAAATCTCTGTGCCTTAAGTTTGGGTATCCTATGAAAGGATGCAAGGGAGGTCATAAAGTTTTTATCCAGCCAAGTGGTCAGTCTTTGCTGGATAATAACCCAAAATAAAATAGATAAACACCTGCAACACTACAGGACAATGCATCTCTCCGAATATCACTTATGTGAACAGACATCTCCTTACAGTCACATGTCACTGTGGTGTGGTGTGGTGTGGTGTGGTGTGGTGTGGTGTTTTGTGGTGTGAGGTGAGGTGTTATTGTTATGATTTGGTGTGGTGTGGTGTGGTGTGGTGTGTGTGTGGTGTGAGGTGTTATTGTTATGATTTGGTGTGGTGTGGTGTGGTGTGGTGTGGTGTGGTGTGGTGTGGTGTGGTGTGGTGTGAGGTGTTATTGTTATGATTTGGTGTGGTGTGGTGTGGTGTGGTGTGGTGTGGTGTGGTGTGGTGTGGTGTGGTGTGGTGTGAGGTGTTATTGTTATGATTTGGTGTGGTGTGGTGTGCTTTTTAAAAAAATATTTTATTTTTTATTATTCTTTTATATCGAGGATAATGGAATAAGCACTCATGTGTTATGTTGCGTTTGTGTTGTGTTGTGTTGTGTTATGTTGTGGTGTGTGTTGTGTTGTGTTGTGGTGTGGTGTATTGTGGTGCTGTGTAGTGTGATGTGTTACCTTGTGCTGTGGTGTGGTGTGGTGTGTTGTGGTGTGGTGAGGTGGTGTGCGGATTGGTGTTGTGTTCTGTGTGGTGTGGTGTGGTGTGCTGTGGTGCGGTGTGGTGTGGTGTGGTATGGTGTGGTGTGGTGTGATGTGGTGTGGTGTGGTGTGGTGTGATGTGGTGTGGTGTGGTGTGGTATGGTATGGTGTGTGGTGTGGTGTGGTGTAGTATTGTGTTCTGTGGTGTGGTGTGGTGTGGTGTGGTGTGGTGTGGTATAGTGTGGGTTTCTTTTAGATCCAGTCCTCGTGTGTATGCAGTTTTGTCAGTTTTGTCATCCGTTCCCACCGCGCACACAATGGCCTACTTTTCCGAAAAGCGGAACGGTTTTAACGTGAGTACAAAATCTTCTGCGTGCGTTCGCACACGGGACCTCCGTTTACAGTCTTATCCGAAGGACCTTTGGGGAGAGTGGAGTCGGCACTGACGTGAAAGCTATCCAGAGGGAAAATCCTCTTGAACGAGATTCGAACCTGGGTCAGCAGATCAGGAGTGAAATGCGCATCACTCTAAGCACTAGGGTATCCTGTTTCCCGATGTCTTTTCCTCATCCTCCCTTTTCTTATATGACAGAAGTCATCGTGCATTCGAATTTGCTAAAACTATAAATTGTTATTGATTGCTTGTGTATTGTATAGGTCAAATGCAAGCGCTTTGGTTTTTATTTTTACAAGATATAGTGCTATATAAATTCTATGTATTATCATTCTTCTTCTTCTTCTTCTTCTTCTTCTTCTTCTTCTTCTTCTTCTTCTTCTTCTTCTTCTTCTTCTTCTTCTTCTTCTTCTTCTTCATGTTATCATTAACTGCCCAGAAAGCGAAAAGTCTGAGTTTGTAAGTTTGTGGTGGTGGTTTGATATTCCCGTTTGTGCTCGAAACTTTTCTCCTCCGTCCATTTAGACTGTGAGTGGTGATGTTCGGGGGATGCTTGTTTTCTTGATGGGACGATAAACTGAGGTTCTGTGTGTAACAGCATGTAAAAGAACCCACGACAACAAGAGAGTTATCCCTCGCCAAATTCTGCAGAGAAAAAAGTCAATCCGACAGGGATACAAATACATATGCAAACGGGAAAAAAAACAAAATAAAGGGTGGTGCTGCTCTTGTGGCGACACGCTTTCCTCAGGGAGAGCAGCTCGAGTTTCATACAGAGAAATCTGCTGTGACTTGAAGTGATATATGATACAATAGTTGTCCATCGTCTTCAACCCTGTTTCACAAGACTAGCCGCCATGGCGCTATGATTGGCGCAAGTTCGAATCCTCTAAGAGTCTTTGGGATTTTTCAGACTCCAGCCAACCATTAATCAGAGTGTGTGTGTGCTGTATGCTCATTTGGGAAGACTGGGATTACACAGTTTAGCTTTAGTCCCTGAACGACGCAATTTTGAGAGCATTTTTTGAATTTACATGAACAACACTGAATGTGTATGTATCTCTCGGGGCCCGGTTAACACTGAGATATATTATGATAATATAGGAAACAGCGTAGAGTACTGACCAACACTGCAGGTGTCTGAATCTCTCGGGCCCGGTTAACACTGAGATATATTATGATAATATAGGAAACAGCGTAGAGTACTGACCAACACTGCAGGTGTCTGTATCTCTCGGGCCCGGTTAACACTGAGATATATTATGATAATATAGGAAACAGCGTAGAGTACTGACCAACACTGCAGGTGTCTGAATCTCTCGGGCCCGGTTAACACTGAGATATATTATGATAATATAGGAAACAGCGTAGAGTACTGACCAACACTGCAGGTGTCTGTATCTCTCGGGCCGGTTAACACTGAGGTATATTATGATAATATAGGAAACAGCGTAGAGTACTGACCAACACTGCAGGTGTCTGAATCTCTCGGGCCCGGTTAACACTGAGGTATATTATGATAGGAAGCAGCGTAAGAGTAAAAGCTCTGTCACGTAGTCTCATGCACATGCATTTTTTAATAATAGCCTCATTGTCAACATCATTCTCATCATCATCGTTCATTATGCAGTTCGTGAAGATTATCTCTGATTCGGTTGTTCCGTACCAAAAGGGGGCGTTGTTGTAGGAGGGTATGTTAGTCTATCCTTTAAGATTGATTTCGGAGCGAGTTTTTCTTTATTTGTGTCAGAGCTTTACGCTACAGCAAAGGTTTTAGAGTGAGTACAGAAACTTTCTCATACCGTGTACTGTCTGCTGTTATGTACTGCGTCTGTTTTTTTAACACTCTGAAACAAAGAAAGAACAGAACTATAAACCGAATGACATTTGTCTTTGAGCTTCCTTCACTGATTAAATACAGTGCGTACGATGAAAGGCTACAACTGTTGTTGGCTGGGTCACCTCTCGTAGATGATATTGAAACGAGGTGTGTGTGTGTGTGTGAGAGAGAGAGAGGAATGCAAAGCTTAGAGCTCGAAACTATTAGTACACTGTTTCATAAGATATAAGATTATCAGCTCATTAAATTTGTTCATTATTACAAAAGATCAAGGCCCCTCATTTATTCTGGAAATGTCAATCCCTCATACAATCAGGACTTCAGCCAATACGTTGAGACTCCATTCATTCAGAACAAAATAATTATGTGCATAATCTATGCGTAGAAGCAATCTTTTTTTTCTTTGATTTTCATTTTGTTTCTTTTTCGAACGCTCAGACAGTAACTGTGGTTGTTTGCTCTATATGCGAAAATGCGTTGCTGTGCCATTAAAGCGTCTGACAAGACAGGCCTAGTGCATCCCACTTTGATGTAATGCAGTAATCTAGTTTGTATTCAGTATTTGTGTTTAAGTGTCCTGTACTACTCACTGCCACTAGGAAGGTGGCAGGATGGTTAAGACGTTCGCCTGCCAATATCTAAACCCTGAGTTTCTGGGTTCGTACCCAGCCTCGCCCTTTCTTCCTAGTTTGACGAAAAAATCGAACTGAATGTCAAAATCATTCGGATGAGACTATAAACCGAGGCCCCGTGTGCGAACGCACGCAGAACATCTTGCGCACACGTTAAAACCCCGTTCCGCCTTTCGGAAGAGTAGGCCATCGTGTGCCGGTAGGAGCGGACGACAAAATTATAAAAACCAGCATGCACACAGGTGTCGTGTTTAGACACCATCCCTGATGAAAAGTCGGGGGGTTGGAGTCCCAGGGCGGCTCGGGGCTGTAGGCTATCTGGCAACGTTCTGGTGGCTCCTGCGACGGTACTGGAACCATTTGTATCGGTCATTGCCTTTCCAATGGATCATTCCAGTGGCGTGGAGAGGGGGGGAGGGGGTCTGCTGCATAGGTAACAGCTTGCCCTCCATACTTACCTACCCAGGCTTTGCGCTCTAAAGACTAGAGCGCAACTCCATAGTCTTCCGAGACTGACGGGTGCCTACTACTACTACTACTCACTAAATACAAGGGGAAAATTTGTTCGATTTCTTTCTTTCAAACATTCAGCGATGCTAGAAACATTTAGATCAACAAAGATACTTATCTTCCTAGAATCTTTTTTTTTTAAATCTCATAACAGAATCACCAGTTTGTAGATTTTTTTTGTTTTTTTGCTGGTTGATGTTAAAGTGGTGAGCTAGTCTTGCTTTCATTATCATTTATATGTTCTCATGTTACTTTTGCGAATATAATCATGTTAAAAATACCAACAACAAAAAAAAAGAAATCACCCATTCATTATCGAAAACACCTAATCAAAGAGTAACGTTGTTGACTTTGTTATTGCCGGGGCGGGTCCCCTCTCATTGTGAATGATACTGGAATGAAGTATGAGATAGAAACGGAACCGTAAATGTCATGTATTCCTCAAAATGAGAAACACAAAGATAAAAAGTAAAAAAACAAAGGTGATGAAGAAAGGTCATATCCTCTTAATGTCCTGGTTCCCGTCCAGGCCTTAATGAGATTGTCCTGAGAGCCCTTTGTAAAAAAAAAAAACACACACACATACACACACAAAAAATACCATCATCAGCAGAACAAACAGCAACGCACCGTCGCTGGGTAAAACGAAGCAGGAATGACTCCTTAGGACTCCTTTAGCCAGTCAATTTTCTTTCTAACCTATGTAGCCTCTACTTCCGAGCCATAAACTTGCTCATTAATTATTCTGTATTTGATTAGGAAGAAGCCTTCCGACTGTCTTGTTTACAAAGAAAAAAACCCACCCAGATCTCTATTGTGAAGAAGCTGAGCTATATTTGTAGTCAATCTCTGCAAAGAAGAAGAAGAAGAAGAAGAAGAAGAAGAAGAAGAAGAAGAAGAAAGAAGAAGAAGAAGAAGAAGAAGAATTGCGAAGAAGAAGAAAAATTGCGAAAAGAAGAACTACGAAGAAGAATTACTCAAAAGAAGAACTGCGAAGAAGAAGTGCCAAGAAGAATAATTGCGAAGAAGAAGAATTGCAAAGAAGAAGAACTGCCAAGAACTACAAAGAAGAAGAATTGCGAAGAAGAAGTATTGCGAAGAAGAAAAATTGCGAAGAAGAAGAATTGCGAAGAAGAGGAAGAATTGCGAAGAAGAAGAAGAATGCAAAGAAGAGGAATGCAAAAAAGAAGAAGAATGCAAAAAAAGAAGAAGAATGCAAAAAACAGAATTGCGAAGAAGAAGAATTGCAAAGAAGAAGAAGAAGAAGAAGAAGAAGAAGAAGAAGAAGAAGAAGAAGAAGAAGAAGAAGAAGAACTATCTCTTAGTCTTTCTGGAAAAAGACAGGATTTTGGACCAAGAAGGCAGAAAATGGGCTCATCTAGGAGCCGAAACTCGAGTCAGGTCAGGCCAAAGGCATGGTTTTTACTATCAAAAAATTGCCTAAAATGTTGCCACTGAAAGACATTATTCCCTAGATTTTTTTTTTCATTTCATTTTTTTTTTTTATTGAATCTTTGATAAGTCATTTTCGAAATGATAGATAAATTGTTACCTGCACATGTTTTTCCTCCACTACATTTTCCTGGTAATACTTTGTGGTCAAGTAGGGAATTGCATCTCACTTTGATAAATGTAGGCCATTTATATTTTTCCCAACTTCTCTTGCCTGTGTGCACACTTAAAGTGTATTGCAATGTTTGGGTTACTATACAGCTAAGACGACCACTTGGCTGGATACAAACTTCATAACCTCCCTTGCATCCTTTAAACAGGATCCCCAAACTTAAGGCACAAAGATTCACTAGGTGCTTATTTTCTCCTATTCATTTTTTTAACATATATTCTAAGCATATTTTCTTTCTCTTTTTATCATCATCTTTAGAGGCAGCTTCGAAAGGCCACAGGAATATCATATATTTCTATGAATGCATGTAATTGACACTTTGAAATTCTGAAAAAGTGTTTTGCTGTAAGGTACCACAGCAGGTGGAGATTTTCACCGCCGGGACCTTGATAAAGGCTCACCCAGGAGCCAAAACTCGGGTCAGGTCAGGTCAAAAGCACGATTCCTTCTCAAAATGCGCCTACCTAAAGACATTACTCCTAGCATTTAATTTCATTATTTTTATTGAATCTTTAATAAGTCATATGCAAAATGGTTGAGAAATTGTTACATGCACTTGTTCTTCTTCCACCCGTTTTCCTCAATAAGTGATATGAAACAAACATACAGATAATGCACAGGAAATGTAGTTTATTATTTACATAAAATCTGTTTAGATTTAGTTATCTGAGAGATTTATTTTCCTTTCCTCATCGGTTATTTGTATACTGACATGTAATGACCCACAAACAAAGAGGGAGATGATTGGGCATGTACTCCGGGCAGAAGAGGAGAGACACACAATCTGTCGCATGACAGCACTGCACTGGATCCTCCCAAACGGCAAGAGAGAGGAAGACCCAAGACACCATGGAGGAGGACAGTGGAATGTGAGATGGAAGCCATGCAGCCTCTTGGTTATAGATTAGGCTGGTCCAGGATAGGAAGAGGTGGAAAGACTTTGTTACTGCCCTACACACCACTGGGTGTAAATGAAGATGATGAATTTCCCACAGCACACTATGTCACAAAGGGCAATAGTCCTCCCATGGGGCATGCCTGTTGACAAGCATTGTCACACATGTTCAGTCTCTCACATTTTGCAATAAAGTACTTACTTTCACCAGTCCCGTGGGGCACAACGAAGACTTTGAAACCAGCTTCCTTTGCTTCTCACGGCCGTCCGTAGCAGATCGCTCCACCCAAGGCCTGTCCACTCTGACGTCGTCGTCTTCCATCGTTTTCCTCTTTTTTTCTCTTTATCTCCCTTCCCTTAACTGTACCTTTGTAAGACTGCCTTGGCCAGTCCGATCTTGTGACCTGCATGTACACTTTAGCTTGCGTTATTTTCACTATAGTTTGCAACTATCAATATGGACCGATGGCATTCTTTATTGTAGTTTTCACTTTTCCGTTAGAGAAGAATGAAATTCTACATGATGTTAAAGGCACACTGATTTGATCGCAATATGTAATCCTGCTTTCTGAAACAAAGTAGTAAACAACTTCGAATGCTCTTCTCCTCTTTTACTAAGGAATTTCATTTCTGGTCCAGATTAGCGTACTTTGTTACAGCCCTTCAGTACGTCACATTTTAAAATAAAGCCATCGAGCATCAAAAGATGTTCTGATTGTGCTGGTAAGAGGTAAGCTAAGCTGCTTAGGAAAAAAATAACAAACTTTGCGTTTTCTTAATAAAAAAAACCTCTCTTGAGCAAATATGTTAAGTTTTAAATAGTTTTAAAAGTACAGCAAATGAAAAAAACTTAACACTTTCTTATTTACGTTAAACATAAAAATTTTTAGGTACAAGTGTATATAGGTAAACAAAAAAATGTATAACAATTCTCAAAGGTATGATATATATCATTGTTGTTTATGAACAAAGTTATTCTAGTGATCAGTCAAGCAAGATTAAGATAAGTGCCCATGATTTCTTAGTTTTCAGAAGCTAAATGTTAAAACACCTAACAAGTTTCAGTAGTACATGAAAAAAATGATGTTTTAGCCTTCAGCTTTTTTTTTTTTTTTTTTTAACTTTCAGATGCTTTTGAGCGCGTAGAGTCATGGCTATTACCATATGAAATTTACCATATCTTTGTTGATATTGACTATGATATATAAATATGTTCGTTACTTTTATATATATATATATATATATATATATATATATATATATATATATATATTTATTTATAAATAATATTTTTAATATGTATTATATATATATATATCTAGTATCATATATATATATATATATATATATATATATATATATATATATATATATATATATATATATATATTAATCTAGGCACTTTCATAAATAATGACTGTCTTTAATGTGATCAGGCTTAGTACTGTAGCATACAGCATACTGTTGTTTTTTGTTTTTATAATACACGATGCAGTCATAACAGCATAGTTTTCTGTTTTTTCCTTTAAAAATGATTTGATTTGTGATGTTCAGGCGAATGGAAAGCAAATTGTCATGCTTGTCTTCAAATCCATATCCTTCAAGCCTTTGAAACACACACACACACACACACACACACACACACACACACACACACACACACACAACACACACACACACACACACACACACACAAAACACACACACACACACACACACACACACACACACACACACACACAACACACACACACACACACACACTGAATACAGGGGGACAGGATAGTCTAGTGGTCAGAACATTGCCCTCGCAATTTCAATTTGACGACCCGGGTTCGCTTCCTGTTCGAGATTTTTCTCCTGGAGTTAACATCAGTGCTGACTCCACTCTCCCCCAAAGTCCTTCGGATGGGACTATAAACCGAGGTCCCGTGTGTGAACGCACGCAGAACATCTTGCGCACACGTTAAGTCCTGTTCCGCTTTTCGTAAGACTAGGCCATCGTGTGCCGGTGGGAACAGATGACATTTACAAAACTGCATACACACGGGGATGAATGTAAAAAAGCACACGAGTGCTTATCCCATTATCCTGATATAAATGAATAAAAATAAAATAAAAAAAAAAATAAAATAAAATATATGTATGATGTGCTCTGATGGGTTTGAGACAGAGACAGACAGAGAAACAGTCAGACAGTCAGCAGAAGGAACATAGCTGAAAGTAGCGTACACATCCACAACCCAAAGTAAGCCTTTTCTTTTTTTTAAAGAAAAAACCCAGCTTGTAAAACATTCGTGACTAGCTGAACAATACCTTGAATCTGAACGCAACTGTGCAGTGTGTTGTGTCCTAAAGAGGTTAGTGTCGTGAAGTGAACATGCTCAAGAGATGTAGAACTTCTCCCATGATTCTGAAACTTCCTATGGAAACAATAAGTTTCTCCTTTCCTTTACCAGATGGGCTGCCAATGCACAGACTGCAAATTGCAAAACAAACCAATCTTGATATGGAATGATCATTGTGAGTGTACATATCAACAGAATAACAGATTTTTCTCCGAAAGGCAGGGAGTCTTGTACTCGTTTTCGAGTTTGCAGTCTTGACTTAACTTTTATTTCTGTAAAATTTTTTTTATGGTCATCATTTTGGGTCCGTTTTTCAAGTGTACTGAGAGAAAACGAGGTACTCGACAGTTTAGAAATAAATCCAAGTTACATTTAGACCAGGTTGAAGTCCCTACTCCAGATCGGGACAGGAAACACATTTAGCGACACATCACACACGTGCAAATCATGTCTCTGTGAAGATAGCTCAAGTGAGCTGATTTGGATTTTTCTTTTCTTTCCTTTTTTGCCATTTCAAACTGCCGGACATCTGCATGCAGTGTGGACCCCTTGAAAGCTGGGAAAACAAAATCCGTGTGATTTTGAACATCAACATTACGATTTTGCTTGTGTCTTTTTTTATTTTATAAAGACTACGATGAAGAACAGTCCTGGTAAGTACTTTTTAGTTAGAAGTAGCTACCTAGTAACTAGGCCGTTAGGAATCGGTTGATATTTGTTTTAAAACTTGGGCAAATCCTGTTTTACAAATATCTGACAAATTCTGCAAAGAAATGCTGATTTTGAGCAAAGGGAGTCATTTGGTGTGTTCACAAACGGAACCTTTGCTTAAGTGTTTGATCTAGTCTAGTTGTGTCATAAACCAACTAGGCCTATTTTGTGGTGTTACAAACTGAATTGCACAGCTTTGTTATGAACCAAAATGGTTTTTCTTCTCCTCTCTCTCTCTCTCTCCCTTTTCTCTCTCTCTCTCTCTCTCTCTCTCTCTCGCGCGCGCGCGCGCGCGCACGCGCACGCGCACGCACACGCACACTTTCTAGGTAAGATTGTTTTGGGTCATGACGTTAAAACCAGATGCAAGGGAAGGTTTTAGTGTGAGCTTAACTCCTCCCCACCCTTCCCCCCGAAAAAAAAAAAGCGTAAACACTTACTCGTGCTGCTTGAAAAGGAAAAGATTCGAGATGCTTCCCTTCTTCCAACAGTTGTTTATTTTTTTTATATAATATTGTCAAGTTGGAGAGAGAGCTGTAGAATTGGGAAATGGACAAAAACGATTTTTTTCGATAAACGATCTTTAACTTAAATGGTACGGGGCATCTTTACACCCACAGGTGCAAAATAATGGACATCTTGTGCTTTAAGACGTGTTCATGCATTTTCTTGCTGAATGTTTTCGCAGAGCATTTTTTTATGTTATCACAACAGAACTTAAAACAATGTGAAATGAATAATGCGGTTTTTGCCAGTGGTCTTAATGTTTGTGAAGTTTAACATCTATATAATTTTTTTACGTTACTTGGCCAGTGCTCCGAGGTTCATTGAAGATGATATTTTGCGTATGCGACCGTTTTTTTTCCTATCGTTAAGGAACCGCATTCCATCCTGGGAATTATGTCTGAAATTATAAAATTATCATTCATTCCTACAAGCACAGAATGACCTACTCTTCACAAAGGCGGAACGAGTTTTAACGTGTTATTGTTGTATTTCATTTTGAAAGTGTATCTACACTTGCTGACATCAAACATTTTTTGTCAACACAGTTTAGATTACTTGACTCTATATGTTTTTGAGTTATGTTTAGCTTTTTTGGACAGGAAAATGTTGACAATAAGCAAATAAATAATTTAATAATTGAATACAAAAACGTTGTATGTCATTATTCATGTGTTAAAGACTGGAGGGTTTGAATCTTACACTACAGTTCCTATATTATTTTTATTTTATTTTATTTTATTTATTCTTTTATATCGAGGATAATGGAATAAGCATTCATGTGCTTATTTTCATCCGGTCCTCGTTTGTATGCAGTTTTGTAAATGTCATCTGTTCCCACCGGCACAGAATGGCCTACTTTTTCGAAAAGCGGAACAGGATTTAATATGTACGCAAGATGTCCTGCGTGCGTTTGCACATGGGGCCTTGGTTTACAGTCTCAGCTGAAAAACTCTATATGATGTAATTAATGTTATCCGTAATTGGGTGGATCCGTGGTCTAGCGATTGATCCCCGTGTTTGCCCGAAACTATCTTCTAAACTGTAAGTGGTTGTTTGTATGCAAGTCTTTCGGATCAGATAATGAACAAGGTCCTGCATGCAACACGCATATATCGCATGTAAAAGAACCCATGACACATAGAAAATGATCTTTAGCAACATTCTGGAGAATAAAGCCACTCTGACAGAGAAACATCAATTATCCAAATGAAAAATGACATTTTTTCTAGTGGCACTGCTCTTGTGGCGGTGCACTCTCCCATGGCAGAGAGGCCCAAATTTCACGCAGAGAAGTCTGAGTGAAAGGGGCATTCGATTCAAGTTTCAATTTATTTGAATTCAATTCAATTATAAAACTATTCTGAAATGATTCTGAACTGCTTTAGAAAAGAAACGAAAAAAAAACCTGTCATTATTATAACATAGGTGTCCATTTTTCATACATACGAGATTATTTTCCAACATCGGTGTACGATTTCTCACCTATCTTATAAACTTACGGGGTTTTTTGATCAGGTCAAATTTGGGTGGCTTCATACATTTAAAAAGAATATTGGTGTATGTTTTTTTCACTTACCTTATCAACTTATGTGGGCTTTTTTTGTTCAGGTAAAATTAGAAAATTTTAAAGCGTAGCGCTATAAAATTAGAATTTCTGCACTAAGTGCAACAGCTCACACATATGGGTATTTGCAATACTCTTTCTCTTACCGAGCCTTGTATGATACTACAAGGAAAAAGAAATCTTCAGGAGGGAAGACCCCACGCGGGCAGGGCTCGCGAGAGGCTGGCACACCCTAGGCTGGTCCGTCCTATAAAAGGGGGGTTCCCGCGGATATTTGGCGCTTTTGAAATTCGAGCAAACTGAAAACATGCGACACTTAAGTGTGAGCTGTTGCACTTAGTGCAGAAATTCTAATTTTATAGCGCTACGCTTTAAAATTTTCTAATTTCTGCACATAGTAAGTGCAACAGCTCACACATATGGGTGACTGTTTAACAGTCGCATGGTTTAGTCTATTAGGACATCATTAATCAGATGAGAAGACAGAAGAAATAACAGACATAGTCATGCCATTAACTACCTCTGTACAGACAATGTACTGACATGCAGTACTAACCTGATGCCATCAGTACCTGATACCTCTGGTAGAAAACGGTCCGATCAGTCAGCCGCTGAGAGAACCGCATCCTGAATGGTTCTCTCTTCAATGCTGCGCAGTGTTTCCTCTGGTAACACACGCAGGTAGTGGCGAAGGGGAGTGTCTTTCCGAGTCCAATCTGCCGAAGCCATAAACCGCTGCAGTGAAACACTATGTAGCATAGCACAAGTAGTCACTGTTGCACGGGTAGAGCCCGCTGACCCCTCTACCCCTGCTAGCTTCAACACAGATTCAATCCACCTGCGCACTGTAGTCAGCTGTACTGGGCGATACGGTCTGTAAGGAGATATCAACAGCTGCATTTCCCCTTGTCTTAGACCTTCCGTTCTGGTCATGTAATCACGCACATAACTGTGTGGTGTCTGAAACAACAGCTGTAGAAGCATTGGAAGCCATGGAGCATCGTTCCAACACGGGCTATCAGCAACATCTTGGAATGTAGTCCCCTGAACTTGTTCACTACTGTTGGTACCAAAGTTGGAGGGGGAAAAGCATACAGGAATTGGAAGTGCCAGGGTTGGCTCAGGGCGTCTATTGCATAAGCCTGACTGTCCTGTCTGTCCAGACACATGTATCTCTCCAGCTGTGACGTTGAGCGGGAGGCGAAGAGATCTATCTGTGGTGTCCCGAACTGAGCAACGATATTCTTCGCCACACGTGGATTCAGTTGCCATTGAGTGGCCTTGGTGCGTGACAGGGAGTCTGCTATAGTATTCCCGCTGCCCTTCACGTAGATTGGGATAAGGGAGATGTGACGGCGCTGACACCACAGCAGTATCTGACAGGCTAGACGAGACAGCTTCATCGACTTTGTTCCCCCTTCTTTCGTCAGATAAGCCACAGTGGTCTTGTTGTCTATCTGTACACACACCACCTTCCCTTCCAGTCCGTCCTGAAATGCCCTCAGTGCATTCCTGACCGCCTGCATTTCCAAGAAATTGATATAGTTGTACTTCTGTCTGGCCGACCACTGACCCTTGGCCGTCTGGGCCTGTAGGCTTGCTCCCCATCCCTTCCCCGATGCGTCTGTTGCCATTATAAGATCGGGTGTCGGGCGCTTGAGCTGGCGTGGAGTTCAGTCTAGCGTTTGCCAGAACTGGAGATTCTGCCTGGCTTCGTGATGTAATGCTGTCCGCTTCCACATGTCTTGTGGTCGTTGGTAAATTGACCGCAGCGCCTGCTGTAGCTCTCTGACATGTAGCCTGGCTAACGGTACGGCATAGGACGCGAATGTCACCTTCCCTAGAAATGTCATTAGCTTCCTGGCTGTCACGAGAGGGGAATGTAGAATATTGCATGCAAGCTCCCTGATTGATACTCGTTTGTCTTCCGGAAGACTGACAGTCATGCTGAGAGAGTCCCACAGAAGGCCAAGATACAGGAATCTCTGTGCTGGCACTATGCTGGATTTGTCCCAGTTTAGGCTGAAGCCCAGGTCTTCTAGCACTGTCACCACTGTCCTGGCATTGTTTTCTGCCTGCTGTTCTGGAAAGGATTAAAATGTCGTCCAGGTAAAAGACAACCCTGATTGCTCTTGACCTGAGGCAGTGCATGATGGGTTTGGTTACCCTGGTGAACACTCTGGGGGAGGAGGCAAGGCCGAAGGGCAGGGCTGTGTAGCGATACGTCTGTCCTCACCAGGTGAACTGCAGGAAACGTGCTGCTGTATGGTTTCCTAACTGCCCTGCCGTTCTTTCCCCTGCTGCTGTGTCCGTCTGACACAGTCATGCCGTCCTGTTGACCTGTGGCTTCTTGTGGAAAGGTAGCCTCCCCTTGGTTTTGTTCTGCTTCCTCCACTGATGTTGGGCAGAACCTGTGGGGTTGAACCCTCGAAAAACCTGTGGAGAGGAAGAAGAAGAGGGGAAAGACTGCTGCCCTGGTCTGTGTTGCTGGGGAGTCCTGCCTGCAAAAGAGCTCTCCACCTCCCTTCTGCTCTTCATGTCCTTGATGACAGAGGCCAGGTCCCCACTGAAGAGCTGTGTCTCTGATGGAGACAAGCTTTCGAGGGCTGCCCTGCCCTGAGTGTCTGCCACCGTGCTCAGGCATAGCTGCCGTCGTTCCTTGCACAGGGCTGAGGACTCAGCAGCAAGGATCCGCAGAGCATGACCCAGGGCATTGGCCATGTCCTCGCTCAGTAGCTGGAGCACCTTTCCACCGCTCCCTGCACGTCCGTCTGAAGTGGATGGGAGCAGGGGGGACAACCTCTCCAGGCACGTGCTCGCAGTGGTCATAGCCAGACACACCGCATGTGCAGCCGCTCCAATACGTGTCTGCTGGGCGCTGAGAAAATCATCCCTTCTGCAGGCATGGTCAGCAAGAGGAAAAAATAGCTGGCCGTGACTGTGCAGCAAAAGCCTCCGCCTCCTCATGGGCAGTATACATGGTGGTGACCCTGTTTGCCTTCACTGGCTGCCACGTGCGACCAGGGTTGTCGAGGTCACGTGCATGCAGCCAGAGGGAACGTGCCTGCTGTGAGGGAACCTTACCCCGGCGCCGCTTATTCAGTGCCACGCGAGCGCCAGACAGGTGGAAACCCTGTAACTCGGGAATGGCCTGAAAGGGGTCAGGAGTGCAGTCTTCCATGTCTGACCCGTCCGATGGCCCGCGTGACGTCCTCGAAATTAGATCCACTTCCAGACTGGGAGGGGGTGGGGGAATGGAAAGGAAAGGTGGAAGGGGGGGGATGGAAATTATGTACCACAGAGCCCCATGGCTGAGGAGCCAGGAACTGGGGCTGGGGGGTGGAGTGGAGGGAAACAGGGGGGGTGAGGGCAGAATTATCCCACCCCAGGGTTGAGGGAGAGGTGAAGGTATGGGGTTGGGATGACTGCATAGCAGGCATCGGGAGGGAGGAGGGAAAGGGAGATCCCAAGTGTTTACTTGCTGGCTGAGTGGGGTGGAGACAGGACCCTGATGCTATCTGGTCCACTGGCCAGCGCTGGCTGCCCTGGGTGTAAGCAGGCAGAGAAAAACCGCCCCCGGTGCCACTAGCTGGGGTCGTCCAGTGCTGCTGGGGGGTATCACTTACCTCCAGGCGTGGACGCTGGAAATGACAGGATAAACAGGGGTAAGCAACCAGACCTCCGACATGTGCCAATGTGCAGGATGTCGAGGCTGGGCATGTGCTGATAGTTGGCCGCCGATTTACGCTAAACGATATGGCTGTTTGTGCCGGGATCGTTAGCACCAGCACAGCACCCAGGGGGACACGCACAAAGCCGAGCCTGAGTGCTGCCTGCCAAAGCACAATATCACCCCGTCCCCAAAAACATAGGGGGATTCCTTCCATCTTGATCACACAAACACAAACACTCAGAGATAAGAACACAACAACTCAGTAACCTCTGCTTTCCTCTTCTCTGTGTGTTTTCTTTCCTTTTCTTTTTTAATTCTTTTAGATATAAATTTATTGTTTTAATCATTATATTTTTCCTTTAAAATAACAGGCCTAACCTACATGATATGCACCTACACATATCCAATGAGGGCCGTATGCAATATATATCTAAAGACTGTGGTAACAATTATCACAATATTAGTGATTACAGTTATCACAACATTACGATATAAAGAACAATGCCTATGGTATGCACGCATCTATGATCCAATTACTGTGAATACAGTTATCACAAAATTGAGACCAACATATGTGCGATGCACATATACGCACATATTTGTCTCAGAAACTGTGATTACAATCTCAACAAAACTGAAAGAAAAACAACGACAACACAAAGCAAAAACCAGTGCATGTGCTATGCACACACACACACACAAACACACATTGTGATCACAATCATCATGAAATAGAAACCAATGCATATGATGTGCACATGAACCGGAGTGGAACCGGAGTTTGAGAAACTGACCTTTTCTGGAGGTGATTGATGTATCTGTTTAGCCACCAGAATTGCCAGTTCCTGTAACTGGGAGGCAGACAAAGCAGTATGTCCTGTATCCAGCTGCCGATTGTCCACCTCCTCAAGCACCTCCGATACAACACACTCCGATGAAGTAGGCACATGAACATTGGAAGTATCCATATTTCTTTTTGATAACTCGGCGAGAATTGCAAAAAGCGCCAAATATCCGCGGGAACCCCCCTTTTTAAGGACGGACCAGCCTAGGGTGTGCCAGCCTCTCGCGAGCCCCTGCCCGCGTGGGGTCTTCCCTCCTGAAGATTTCTTTTTCCTTGTAGTATCATACAAGGCTCGGTAAGAGAAAGAGTATTGCAAATACCCATATGTGTGAGCTGTTGCACTTACTATGTGCAGAAATTGGGTGGCGTAGCGACTTGCCATGACAGCCGGTTCACACCAACTCTACAAGGTACAGCTGAGTGAGGCCGGCATCACAGACACCACAGGACGAGCTGGGTTTGCTGCAAAAGGAAGGACCAGACAAACCTAGACATCAAAGTCCACACAAACCTCACAACACAACCACACCAACCTCAACATCAAAGGACCACACAAACCTCAACATCAAAGACACCACACAAACCTCAACATCAAGGTCCACACACACCGTCAATATCAAGTCCACAGAAACCTCCACATCAAGGCCACACAAACTCAACAACAATGACCACACAAACCTCAACATGAAAGAGACGCCTGCAGCAGCATTACCTGACGGAGAAGATCAGCACTCCGCTCTTCAGCCTCCTCCCCTACCCCACCATCATCAAGAAAAGGTATGTAAAACAAGGCGTAGCTTATGAAAAAAAATATTCGAATATTTGTTTAAAAAAAAAAACACGAAAAAAAAGAAAAGCAGAGCTAATTTTTTTGTCAGATGGTTACTCGTAGTTTCCTTCAAGTACTGGAAATGTGTCTCTGATAAAGTAATTAGAAAAGTTGTACATTGTTCGCTATACCATACCGTGGCGAAGAGTAGATTTTTTTTTTTAATGTAAAGAAATAAACTTGGGCAATTTCTGTCGAAAATGAAGAGCATCTAATATTGGGAAATGTATAGATTAAACGAATAATTTTTGAATAAAAGAATTGTTGCGACGAGGGAGACTATGTGCATCTGGGCCTGTAGGCTTGCTCCCCATCCCTTCCCCGATGCGTCTGTTGCCATTATAAGATCGGGTGTCGGGCGCTTGAGCTGGCGTGGAGTTCAGTCTAGCGTTTGCCAGAACTGGAGATTCTGCCTGGCTTCGTGATGTAATGCTGTCCGCTTCCACATGTCTTGTGGTCGTTGGTAAATTGACCGCAGCGCCTGCTGTAGCTCTCTGACATGTAGCCTGGCTAACGGTACGGCATAGGACGCGAATGTCACCTTCCCTAGAAATGTCATTAGCTTCCTGGCTGTCACGAGAGGGGAATGTAGAATATTGCATGCAAGCTCCCTGATTGATACTCGTTTGTCTTCCGGAAGACTGACAGTCATGCTGAGAGAGTCCCACAGAAGGCCAAGATACAGGAATCTCTGTGCTGGCACTATGCTGGATTTGTCCCAGTTTAGGCTGAAGCCCAGGTCTTCTAGCACTGTCACCACTGTCCTGGCATTGTTTTCTGCCTGCTGTTCTGGAAAGGATTAAAATGTCGTCCAGGTAAAAGACAACCCTGATTGCTCTTGACCTGAGGCAGTGCATGATGGGTTTGGTTACCCTGGTGAACACTCTGGGGGAGGAGGCAAGGCCGAAGGGCAGGGCTGTGTAGCGATACGTCTGTCCTCACCAGGTGAACTGCAGGAAACGTGCTGCTGTATGGTTTCCTAACTGCCCTGCCGTTCTCTTCCCCTGCTGCTGTGTCCGTCTGACACAGTCATGCCGTCCTGTTGACCTGTGGCTTCTTGTGGAAAGGTAGCCTCCCCTTGGTTTTGTTCTGCTTCCTCCACTGATGTTGGGCAGAACCTGTGGGGTTGAACCCTCGAAAAACCTGTGGAGAGGAAGAAGAAGAGGGGAAAGACTGCTGCCCTGGTCTGTGTTGCTGGGGAGTCCTGCCTGCAAAAGAGCTCTCCACCTCCCTTCTGCTCTTCATGTCCTTGATGACAGAGGCCAGGTCCCCACTGAAGAGCTGTGTCTCTGATGGAGACAAGCTTTCGAGGGCTGCCCTGCCCTGAGTGTCTGCCACCGTGCTCAGGCATAGCTGCCGTCGTTCCTTGCACAGGGCTGAGGACTCAGCAGCAAGGATCCGCAGAGCATGACCCAGGGCATTGGCCATGTCCTCGCTCAGTAGCTGGAGCACCTTTCCACCGCTCCCTGCACGTCCGTCTGAAGTGGATGGGAGCAGGGGGGACAACCTCTCCAGGCACGTGCTCGCAGTGGTCATAGCCAGACACACCGCATGTGCAGCCGCTCCAATACGTGTCTGCTGGGCGCTGAGAAAATCATCCCTTCTGCAGGCATGGTCAGCAAGAGGAAAAATAGCTGGCCGTGACTGTGCAGCAAAAGCCTCCGCCTCCTCATGGGCAGTATACATGGTGGTGACCCTGTTTGCCTTCACTGGCTGCCACGTGCGACCAGGGTTGTCGAGGTCACGTGCATGCAGCCAGAGGGAACGTGCCTGCTGTGAGGGAACCTTACCCCGGCGCCGCTTATTCAGTGCCACGCGAGCGCCAGACAGGTGGAAACCCTGTAACTCGGGAATGGCCTGAAAGGGGTCAGGAGTGCAGTCTTCCATGTCTGACCCGTCCGATGGCCCGCTGACGTCCTCGAAATTAGATCCACTTCCAGACTGGGAGGGGGTGGGGGAATGGAAAGGAAAGGTGGAAGGGGGGGATGGAAATTATGTACCACAGAGCCCCATGGCTGAGGAGCCAGGAACTGGGGCTGGGGGTGGAGTGGAGGGAAACAGGGGGGGTGAGGGCAGAATTATCCCACCCCAGGGTTGAGGGAGAGGTGAAGGTATGGGGTTGGGATGACTGCATAGCAGGCATCGGGAGGGAGGAGGGAAAGGGAGATCCCAAGTGTTTACTTGCTGGCTGAGTGGGGTGGAGACAGGACCCTGATGCTATCTGGTCCACTGGCCAGCGCTGGCTGCCCTGGGTGTAAGCAGGCAGAGAAAAACCGCCCCCGGTGCCACTAGCTGGGGTCGTCCAGTGCTGCTGGGGGGTATCACTTACCTCCAGGCGTGGACGCTGGAAATGACAGGATAAACAGGGGTAAGCAACCAGACCTCCGACATGTGCCAATGTGCAGGATGTCGAGGCTGGGCATGTGCTGATAGTTGGCCGCCGATTTACGCTAAACGATATGGCTGTTTGTGCCGGGATCGTTAGCACCAGCACAGCACCCAGGGGGACACGCACAAAGCCGAGCCTGAGTGCTGCCTGCCAAAGCACAATATCACCCCGTCCCCAAAAACATAGGGGGATTCCTTCCATCTTGATCACACAAACACAAACACTCAGAGATAAGAACACAACAACTCAGTAACCTCTGCTTTCCTCTTCTCTGTGTGTTTTCTTTCCTTTTCTTTTTTAATTCTTTTAGATATAAATTTATTGTTTTAATCATTATTTTTCCTTTAAAATAACAGGCCTAACCTACATGATATGCACCTACACATATCCAATGAGGGCCGTATGCAATATATATCTAAAGACTGTGGTAACAATTATCACAATATTAGTGATTACAGTTATCACAACATTACGATATAAAGAACAATGCCTATGGTATGCACGCATCTATGATCCAATTACTGTGAATACAGTTATCACAAAATTGAGACCAACATATGTGCGATGCACATATACGCACATATTTGTCTCAGAAACTGTGATTACAATCTCAACAAAACTGAAAGAAAAACAACGACAACACAAAGCAAAAACCAGTGCATGTGCTATGCACACACACACACACAAACACACATTGTGATCACAATCATCATGAAATAGAAACCAATGCATATGATGTGCACATGAACCGGAGTGGAACCGGAGTTTGAGAAACTGACCTTTTCTGGAGGTGATTGATGTATCTGTTTAGCCACCAGAATTGCCAGTTCCTGTAACTGGGAGGCAGACAAAGCAGTATGTCCTGTATCCAGCTGCCGATTGTCCACCTCCTCAAGCACCTCCGATACAACACACTCCGATGAAGTAGGCACATGAACATTGGAAGTATCCATATTTCTTTTTGATAACTCGGCGAGAATTGCAAAAAGCGCCAAATATCCGCGGGAACCCCCCTTTTATAGGACGGACCAGCCTAGGGTGTGCCAGCCTCTCGCGAGCCCCTGCCCGCGTGGGGTCTTCCCTCCTGAAGATTTCTTTTTCCTTGTAGTATCATACAAGGCTCGGTAAGAGAAAGAGTATTGCAAATACCCATATGTGTGTGAGCTGTTGCACTTACTATGTGCAGAAATTGGGTGGCGTAGCGACTTGCCATGACAGCCGGTTCACACCAACTCTACAAGGTACAGCTGAGTGAGGCCGGCATCACAGACACCACAGGACGAGCTGGGTTTGCTGCAAAAGGAAGGACCAGACAAACCTCGACATCAAAGTCCACACAAACCTCACAACACAGACCACACAAACCTCAACATCAAAGGACCACACAAACCTCAACATCAAAGAACCACACAAACCTCAACATCAAGGTCCACACACACCTCAATATCAAGGTCCACAGAAACCTCCACATCAAGGGCCACACAAACCTCAACATCAAGGACCACAAAACCTCAACATGAAAGAGACGCCTGCAGCAGCATTACCTGACGGAGGAAGATCAGCACTCCGCTCTTCAGCCTCCCTCCCCTACCCCACCATCATCAGAGAAAAGGTATGTAAAACAAGGCGTAGCTTATGAAAAAAAATATTCGAAGATTTGTTTAAAAAAAAAAACACGAAAAAAAAGAAAAGCAGCTAATTTTTTTGTCAGATGGTTACTCGTAGTTTCCTTCAAGTTACTGGATGTGTTTCTGATAATGTATTTGAAAAGTTGTACATTGTTCTTCTATACCATACAGTGCGAAAGAGTAGATTTTTTTTTTTAATGTAAAGAAATAACTTGGGCAATTTCTGTCGAAAATGAAGAGCTCTAATATTGGGAAATGTATAGATAAACGAATATTTTTTGAATAAAAGAATTGGTTGCGACTGAGGGAGAATATGTGCACACACATCAGAGGCCTTTTTTCATAGAACATCTTGAACACATGTCAGATATTTTCATGGATTATCTTACGCACACACATGTCGGAAAATCTTTATGGTAGGACCTCTTGCACGCATGTCAGAAGCTGAGACTTTCGTCATATTTCTAAGGGATCTGCCAAAATAGATAATAAAAAGACAGGATCGGGGAACTAAGTAAAAATAATGAAAACATAAGTAATTATAAAAATCTTTCAGCGACCTCTCGGTGTTGCTATGAGTATTGTGACATAGACATATAGTAGTCAGTTTCTCATCGGTATTGTGATATAGACGTATAGTAGCCAGTTGCTCATGGGTATTGTGATATAGACATATAGTAGCCAGTTGCTCATGTTTTTTTCATCAGATCTTCTCCACTCCTCCTGGACCTGTCCACTTCAGGCTGCGAAGACACCAGCAGCACGATGCTGGAGCACAGGGCCCAGTGGACTTGTCCTTACCCACATGACTTAACTTGACTTATGTAAGACCGATAGGGAGGACGGGTAGGCTATCGGAGAAAGAAGCAATGCTTGAACGCAACCCTGACACGGGTCGAGCTTCTGAAGAGCAACAATATACTCAGTAGAAGTCCCTGGGGGGCGGGCAATGTCCTAGAAAAGTCCCTTAAGTGCAAACTCCTGGACAACAAGCCCTTATAGGGCAGCATCCTGCAAAACAGGCCCCTGAAGGGCAAACTCCTACATGCAAAACAGGCCCCTGAAGGGCACACTCCTGCATGAAAAACGAGCCCCTGAAGGGCAAACTACTGCATGCAAAACAGGCCCCTGAAGGGCAAAATATCCTGCATGCAAAACAGGCCCCTGAAGGGCAGCAACATGCAAAACAAGCCCCTGAAGGGCAAACTCCTGCATGCAAAACAGGCCCCTGAAGGGCAGCAACATGCAAAACAAGCCCCTGAAGGGCAGCAACATGCAAAACAGGCCCCTGAAGGGCAGCAACATGCAAAACAGGCCCCTGAAGGGCAGCAACATGCAAAACAGGCCCCTGAAGGGCAAACTCCTGGAAAACAGGCCCCTGAAGGGCAAATTCCTGGAAAGCAGGCCCCTGAAGGGCACACTCCAGAAAGACCAGCCCCTGAAGGGCAAATTCAGTGCAGAGCCTCGCATCGTTGCCCAGGGATCTAGGATCAGATCCCACTAGGCTGAACAGCAAAGTTTGTATAAGTTATGAGGACTTTCGCATCAAAGTGGAGTCTACACAACCTCCTACCTCTGAAACAAATCGGGGATCAAATGCGATGAGAGCAGCGAGGACTGTGTTCTCTGTGGACATCTGATATTCGACATGCAGCAGCAAGTAAAAAGTAAGAAATGCAAAGCCTCCTGCCATGAAACCGCTACCTTGCAAACATCAAAGGTATGTTTGTACTGAGTACCACCTGTCAATGCGTGTGTGCATAATGTTCACAAATGCACCTCAGTCTTTATTTCCCACGCTCGAAACAAAATTTGCCCCTGGAGTTTCATGTAAGGCTCAGTGATCGCGGATTTCGGACCTTCATCTGGAGCCTTTGAACCTCACTCCCTGATCACAAAGGATTGGCAGACTAGATGTCGACATTGGGTTTGGTGTCCTAAAAAGGCACAGCGAGCCTGGTACACCCTTGTACACAGTGCTCAAGGGGAAAGGACACATCCTGCCCCCAGAGACTTTCTACAAGTATATGCTCGACCTTCCGGGTCTCTTCCCTCGTGCCCTGATTCCTTAAAAGTCTTAGCGTAGATGTCAAAAAGTCATGTGGGATCATCTTAGTTCTCTGGCCCTGTCTCTAACGTCGTGACTGTTACGCGTATCAAGACCTCACAGAGGGTAAGTGCACGTGCAATGTTGTCTTCTTTTGTGCTCTTGTTTTTCGTGGTACCACTGTGAAGCCTTAGATTTATGTTGAGTATTTCGATGTTTCCATAACTTAGACACTGTTACTGGATAAAAACACATCCGTAAAAATTGTGCACTTTTTGAAAGGTAGAGAATACATAACATATATACATAATCTCTCTCTCTCTGTCTCTCTCTCTCTGTCTCTGTCAGTGTGTCTGTCTGTCCGTCTGTTTGCCCGTCTGTCTGTCCGTCCGTCTGTCTGTCTGTCTCTCCCTCTCTCTATTTCTCTCTCCCTCTCTCTCCATCTCTCTCTCCCTCTCTCTCTCCCTCTCTGTCTGTCTGTCTGTCTGTCTCTCTCTCTCTCTCTCTCTCTCTCTCTCTCTCTCTCTCTCTCTCTCTCTCTCTCTCTCTCTCTCTCTCTCTCTCCCTCCCTCCCTCCCTCCCTCCCTCCCTCTCTCTCTCCCTCTGTCTGTCTGTCTGTCTCTGTCTGTCTGTCTGTCTGTTCGTCCGTCTCTCTCTCTCCCTCTCTCTCTCTCTCTCTCTCTCTCTCTCTCTCTCTCTCTCTCTCTCCCTCCCTCTCTCTCTCTCTCTCTCTCTCTCTCTCTCCCTCCCTCCCTCCCTATCTCTTTCCCTCCCTCCCTCTCTCTCTCCCTCCCTCCCTCCCTCTCTCTCTCTCTCTCTCTCTCTCTCTCCCTCCCTATCTCTTTCCCTCCCTCCCTCTCTCTCTCCCTCCCTCCCTCCCTCTCTCTCTCTCTCTCTCTCTCTCTCTCTCCCTCTCTCTCCCTCTCTCTTTCCCCCCCCCCCCTCTCTCTCTCTCCCTCACCACACACACACACACACACACACACACGCACACAAAGATGCGCGTGTGCAGGCATCGAGTTTTAAAATGTCTCAATTTGTGTGTGTGTAGAAATCCTTCCGTCATCCAGACTGTTCCCGTCCTAGGTACTTCAATGCCTGAGGACGCGGCACGAGCAAGTGGAAACACCAAATAAGGTAATACTAGTCTTTCATCTCTCGTTGTTGTTGTGTTGGGCGTTTCCGTTCGTTGCATCGTATCTTGTGTTGTATAATGTTATCATATTGAGTTGTACTATATTGTTTACTAAAATTGTGTCGTATTGTCCCGTCTCGTATTGTATTTGTATAATTTCACCGTATGGTGTGGCGCGGTGCTGATGTGACTTTTTCCCTGTTACCTATTTCCAGACAAACTTCGTTCGAATCTAGGAAAATGCTGCCTTACTCGGTGATAAACGTGTCGTTCACCCCGGACAACACTTCACCCCGGAACAACACTTCACCCTGGAACAACACTTCACCCCGGAACACTTCACCACGGAACACTTCAACCACCATGGAACACTTCACCATGGAATCCTGCACTGCCAAGTGACTCACTGTAAGATTTCTGCCCCATTCTTGCCTGTCAGGAATGGAACTACAGAATCCCGGTACGTATTTTTTTCTGTCTCTCTCTCGTACCTTTGTAGCGTGTCGGGTTGTGTAGTGCCCTGCCGTACTGGGTCGGGTCGGGTCGCTTGCCGGGTCGGATCGCATCGGGTCGGGTCGGGTCGGGTCGGGTCGTGTTGGATCGGGTCGGGTCGGGTCGTGTTGGATCGGGTCGGGTCCGGTCGGGTCAGGTCGCTTGCCGTGTTGGATCGCATCGAGTCGCGTCGGGTCGGGTCGGATTGGTCCGGGTCGGGTCGTGTGTTGTGTCGCGTCGTGCCGGGTCGCGTCGCGTCGCGTCGCGTCGTGCCGGGTCGGGTCAGGTCAGGTCGCTAGATGTGTCAGATCGCATCGTGCCGTGTCGGGTCGGGTCGGATTGGTCCGGGTCGGGTTGTGTGTTGTGTCAAGTCGTGTCGTGTCGTGCCGGGTCGCGTCGCGTCGCATCACGTCGCATCACGTCGCGTAGTGTAGTTTTAGTTATGATGGTAGATTTCTCTGAGCGAAATCAATTCGAGCTGACTTCCAAAGGGAGAGAACATCATCATAAGAGCATTAACTCCCGGTACGTAAAAATAAATTTACTTACTATATGTAATTTCAATTTTCCTATTTCTCTCTCTCTCTCTCTCTCTCTCTCTCTCTCTCTCTCTCTCTCTCTCTCTCTCTCTCTCCTCTCTCTCTGTCTCTGTGTCTCTGTCTCTGTCTGTCTCTGTCTCTATCTGTCTGTCTCTGTCTTTCTCTCACTCTGTGTCTTCCTCTCTTTCTCTCACCCTCTCTGTCTCCCTATCTCTCTTTCTCCCCCTCTCTCTGTCTCCCTCTCTTTGTTTCCCCTCTCTCTCCCTCTCTGTCTCCCTATCTCTCTTTCTCCCCCTCTCTCTGTCTCCCTCTCTCTGTTTCCCCTCTCTCTCCCTCTCTGTCTCCCTATCTCTCTTTCTCCCCCTCTCTCTGTCTCCCTCTCTCTGTTTCCCCTCTCTCTCCCTCTCTGTCTCCCTATCTCTTTCTCCCCCTCTCTCTGTCTCCCTCTCTCTGTTTCCCCTCTCTCTCCCTCTCTGTCTCCCTATCTCTCTTTCTCCCCCTCTATCTGTCTCCCTCTCTCTGTTTCCCCTCTCTCTCCCTCTCTGTCTCCCTATCTCTCTTTGTCCCCCTCTCTCTGTCTCCCTCTCTCTGTTTCCCCTCTCTCTCCCTCTCTGTCTCCCTATCTCTCTTTCTCCCCCTCTCTCTGTCTCCCTCTCTCTGTTTCCCCTCTCTCTCCCTCTCTGTCTCCATCTATCTCTCTGTCTCCCTCCCTCTGTCTGTCTGTCTGTCTGTCTGTCTGTCTGTCTCTGTCTCTGTCTCTGTCTCTCTCTCTCTCTCTCTCTCTGTAAACACGGGTGCTGGATGTGAAAAAAGCACACGTGTGCTTATTCCATTGTCCGCGACATGAAAGAATAGATAGATAGATAAATAAAGAACCAAAATAAACAAATAGATAAATAGAATAAAACATATATGCAGGCAGATATTTGACTTTGAAATGTCAGTTTTTTGTGCAGAATCCTTCTTTCATCAAGGCTGTTCCCGTCCTAGGTACTTCAACGCCTGAGGATGCGGCACGAGCAAGTGGAAACGCCCAAAGTGGTAATGACAGTATGTCATCTTCTGTGATTGTTGTTGTTGTTGGGCATTCCACAGCTTAATATTCTGAAAATCCTCTTGAACATACACTCTGTCTCGCATATCATACTTAGGAATATCACTGAGAAATTTGCATACTATGAGAAATTTGCATACTATGGCCGTTTAGTGTATCGTCTACCTTCTACATAGGCACCTGTACTCTGCCTTCAGAAGATGTTTTTTCTACTTTCATGGAGAGCACAGCTCATTTTAAGATATTTGTCATGGATGAAGACAATCTCAACATAGTTTAAAACATAACATTTCAAAATTGGCATTTGCACTTTGCTTACCTCAATGATCTACTCAACTATTGGCCTAGGCCATGTCTGTTATTGCTAGGATGTTTCTTTTACAAGAATGACGATGTTTTATATTTTCAGGTGATCAGTTTGAGTTGAGTTGAAACTAGAGTAGGTGTTGTGGTCAAGAGATTTTCTCGTTTGTATCATTTTTTTTTTAAAATAAGGGGTGACAATCCAAATGTGGCCCACATGGCTGAAGGGAGTTACGCATCTTTGGTCATAATACAAATGCAGGAACAGTCGTTAGTGTCTGTCATAGTGTATCAAGCAAATTGTTTGGTTTTTTTTAGATTAAGGGTATTCTTTTAAGAAGCATTAACCCAGGTGCCTGCTTTCTTTTGAGAAAACACACATACACACACACGCACACGCACGTGCGCACACGCGCGCACACACGCGCGCGCGCGCGCGCGCACACACACAAAAACAGCACACACACACAAAACACACACACACAACACACACACACACACACACACACACACACACACACACACACACACACACACACACACACACACACACACAGCACACACACACACACACACACACACACACACAACACACACACACACACACACACACACACACACACACACACACACACACACACACACACCACTACACACCACACCATACACCACACACCACACACACAAAGGAATGATACAAAAATATGAAGTCAAAGCCATGAGTCTTTCATTCTTAATTTTTTTTTTCTTTTCAGGCTCCTCTGATGCCATGGAAGTACAAAACCATCAAAGACTTGACCACAGAAGTCTGCACGGTGGATGACTACACCACCGAAAACAACGTACACCATATTTGCTTGTTGTACTACATATCATATACTGTTGCTTGTTGTTTCTGAAACAAATAAAACTGTTTAAACCATACACCATTCTACCATGGAAGACAACGCTACATCACAGAAAACAATACCATAGAAGACTACGCTACACCAAAGGAAAAGAACACCAGGAAACTACGCCACACCAGGAAAACACCACGGAAGCTAGCTTAGACACAGGAAACACCACCATGAAAAACTACGTTACACCACGGGAAACATCACCAAGGAAGACTACGCTACACCACGGAAGACTACGCTACACCAAGGAAGACTACGCGACACCACCAAGGAAGACTATGCTACACCACCAAGGAATACGATGCTACACCACCAAGGAAGACTACGCTACACCACCAAAAGAGACTACGCTACACCACCAAGGAAGACTACGCTACACCACCAAGGAAGACTACGCTACACCACCAAGGAAGACTACGCTACACCGCCAAGGAAGACTACGCTACACCAACCAAGGAAGACTAAGCTACACCACCAAGGAAGACGACGCCACACCACCAAGGAAGACGACGCCACACCACCAAGGAAGACGACGCTACACCACACAAGGAAGACGACGCTACACCACCAAGGAAGACGACGCTACACACCAAGGAAGACGACGCTACACCAAGGAAGACGACGCTACACCACCAAGGAAGACGACGCTACACCACCAAGGAAGACTACGCTACACCACCAAGGAAGACTGCGCTACACCACCAAGAGAGACTACGCTACACCACCAAGGAAGACTACGCTACACCACCAAGGAAGACTAACGCTACACCACCAAGGAAGACTACTCTACACCACCAAGGAAGACTACGCTACACCACCAAGGAAGACTACGCTACATCACCGAAGATTACCCTACACCATGGAAGACTACCTCTACACCACGGAAGACTACGCTACATACACCACGGAAGACTACGCTACATACACCACGGAAGACTATGCTATATACACAGAAGACTACGCTACACCACAGAAAATACTACTGACTATTACACTACCGAAGACCCCACTACAGAACAGTGAACGGGGATCAAAGCTACACCTCGCGTTTTGTAGGCAGATGTGTTATCTTTAGACCACTGATCTGTGTGTGCGGTGTGTGCGCGCATGTGTGCATGCGTGCGCGCGCACGTGCGCGCAATATTATTTTAGTCCTTTTATTTCGAGGATATGGAATAACATTCCTTTTTTTTGCATTCAGTCCCTGTGTTAAGCAGTTTTGTCAATATGTGTCATCCGTTCCCACAGGCATGCATCAGCCTGCTCTTCCGAAAAGCGGAACAGGTTTTAACGAGCAATAGAATGGTGTTGGTTTGTTTTGAATGTAAGGAAATGTAGCCCTTAAATAACTCGGCTTTCCAGCTTTCTTCCCTACATTTTATTCATCCTATTTAGTTGCAAGGATAAAAGAAAAATTAATTACAGCAAAGTTAATTTGTTTTAGAAACGGGTCACTTTATTAAAGTAACTGTAATCAAAATATGCATTTCCCTTTTCATATTGAAATCGCCAGTGTTTATGTAGCTATTTTTGCTTCTGCTTTAAAATTTAACTTACTTCAGACCATAAAGCTGGTGCCCGCATATTAATTTTTTGTTCTCCATACTGAGCTAGTAGTAAAGAAATTAATGATGAAGCTACTTCTTTCTTTGTTCTGGGTCATGTACTCCACAAGGATTCAGCGCTATATAGATCCCATAGTTTTTTTATATTTATTTTATTGTTATTGTTATTATTTATTATATTATTATTATTATTATTATTATATTAATTTTGGAAAAATGTAGGCTAAAGCTTATTTCCATCATTTTCACTTAGTTGGTATCTTGGTTAGACATTATTTTTTTAGTTCCTTCATGTTATAGTTGGAGTCAAAGAGTAAAGTCTTGTCTTCATACTGATTTGTAATTACCCAGTATAACGTTCTTTTTTTTCGCATTCGGGTTAGCCTTAAAAAGCATTTTTTGTATTCATATTGAAAAAGTTGGTAGCAAGGTACAAGTTCTTAATTCATATTGGCGAGTAGGAATCGAGGTGCACAGTTTTTTTTCAACTGTTTGAAATATGACTATCTTTCATTCCTCTATGGTTGGTACAAAAGATTTTTTTCCCATTCATATCAAGTTGATCGGCTAGAGAAGTAATAAAGCAAATCTTATTTTTAGTTGCTATTCAATACAAAGTCACTTTTTTTCCATATCAAGTTAATTGGTAATCGACGTGTTTCTTTACCTATACAAAGACATGTTTTTTTTCCCTCAAATTGAGTTACTGGTATTGTTATCAAAAGTATAAAGTGCTCTTTTCTTTACCTCTTTAGTTGGTTCCAAAGATGCCCCATAATAGATACTTCCTCCTTATTGAAATAGTCCTAAGTATTAATTATCTTGAATATTTTGCTCCATTATAGTAATTCTTTTCCTTTCTATTTAATTTGTCATTGCCAAAGTAAATTGTTTTTTTCATACCAGTTTGTGGTAATATGAGGACATTTTTCTTACACTGATATAGAGGATAAGGTCCGAAACACACACACACACACACACACACACACACACACACACACACACACACACACACACACACACACACACACACACTTACACACACACACACACACACACACACACACACACACCACAGACACACACACACACACACACACACACACAACACACACACACACACACACACACACACACACACACACTACACACACACACACACACACTCACCACACCACCACACCACCCCCACCCCACACACACACACACACACACACACACACACACACACACACTTGACTGCTTTGAACAGAAAATTGGTCCAACTAAACTTTTTACACGTCGTTTATGTTTTGGTGCCAAAAAATACAGAAAAATCTAATCTAATTTCCGATCGGATGTATTCATACAAAACATGAATGTAATGAAAACTTCTGAAAAAGTACACTCAGATTTATACTTTTGTTAGGCTGCAAATCTTTGCCAAAGTCATTACTGGCATAGCATCGCCTGTTTCAGCAGAAACACATAATTTTATCTGGATTTTGCGGAGATCAGCTTAAAAGAGAAAATGATGCACAAGCTGAGTGCAAGGATGTTTCCAGAAAGAGCAGTATTTTTCCCGATACTCCTTTTTCCCTGTAGCTGCTGTTCCCTTGAGCTGTCAACACTCAACCTAACCCTAGTTATTGCCCCATGCCGCAAACCCTAACGCTTCACCAGTTTGATTCTAACAATTAACTCTTTGACACGGATTCCTTAACTCTGACTCAGTTCTGCGGTATGGGGAAACAGCTCTATAAGGGAATAGCAGCACAGGGAAAGAGGGGTTTGGGGTTACTGACCGGTTGCAAATATTTAATTCCGGAGAATAACCGTGATAGAGGAAGGATTTGCCAAAAAGAGATGACACGCGGAAAAATAAACAATAATAATGATAGCATCCTTTTGTTTGCAAAACACTGCTGCTTTAAGAAGTGTACTAACTTTAGTGTGGCCCACGTGGGGACAAAGTAGGGTGACTTGAGACCACAGTCATCCATAAATCGAACATCTTTGCCGGACTATAGCATCACATTGACAACCGAAAAAAGCCAGTCTTCAGCTAAATTTTGAAAATAGTTGCAGTACTGAGAAATGTTCACTGTAGGGGAGTTAACACACGGTTACCTCATAATGTCACCGTCAGTTTTGGCTTTATATTCTATAGTTATCAGTATACAATTTTTGTTCTCTTACATTCACTCCAGAGGGTTTTTTCCCCATTCTATGAAATCAATGTGGTTGTCAAGAACAGAATTATCCCCTTGCTATTGAAGAAGTAGGGTCAAAGAATACATTTCTAACCTTGGTATCGAGATAAATAATCAAACTGTTAGTTTTTTTTCTTCAAATTCAGTCATTGCAAAGAGTTCCATCCTTTCGCATTTCCTTGTTTTGTGTATCAGAGTGTAATTTTGTTCCTTCATACTCATTTAAGTTGGTGTTTTCAGGTTCTTCTCTTTCATACTAATGAGTTCTATCAAAGCATAAAGTTCTTTTTTCATGGTGAATGAGCGGTGTCAAAGTGATAAGGTCTTCTTTCATGCTGTATTGGGTCCACACATCAAGATTTTTCCCCATTACATTGAGGTAGTTGTATCAAAGCATATTTTTTCTTTCTTTAAATTAAGTTGGTATCAAGGTATATAGTTCTGTTCCTAGTATGCAATTGGTTTGTATCAAAATACGTTTCTTTTACACCGATTTAGTGGGTATCACAGTGGGAAGTCTTTCCCTACAAATTGATTTATTGGTATCAATATACAGCATCATATTGAATTAGTTGGTATAAAAAATGTTTTCTTTGAATTAAATCAGTTTACACCAAAGTATGTAGTGTTTTTCCTCATAATTATTGAATCAGCTGGTATTAAAGTATAGTTTTCTCCTTCACATTTAATGCAATGCTGTCAAAAGTACAAAGTTTTTCTCTTCGTATTGAATAAGCCGTTATCAAAGTATAAAGATTTTCTCTTCGTAAAGAAGCTGTTATCAAAGTACAAAGTTTTTCTCTTCGTAAAAATAAGCTGTTATCAAAGTATAAAGTTTTTTTCTTCGTATTGAGTTAGCTGTTATCAAAGTATAAAGTTCTTCCCTTCATACTAAGTTAGCAGTTATCAAATTAAAGCTACTCTTATGATGCTTACTGCTATCGAGAGACTTTTTTCATATCAAAAGTTTATTACAAAATCCTATAAATGATCACTGGTAAGGAAACATTTCCTTTTTTTAAAATTTCATCAATCTGTTGAAAAGTGTTAGGGTGCCCAGATAGTTTTGCTAGATTCATTTGCTATAATTTACACGTTTCCTCTCGGTATTTTTAATGGTGGTACGGTTATAAAACTGTTTAAAATCCTCAGAGCACACATGATATAAGCTGGACTAGACGTTGTTTGAGGGCTTGTTTCCCAATTGTCTGATTGGAAAATGGCTTTGAATTTTTATGTTTGCAAAACTCCAGAGGGTTTTTTTTGCGTGTCAATTTGTGAATTCAAATGAACTATTTGTCATTATGCATTTAATTCATAGTCCTTTTGTGAATTTTATTATACGCGGTCCCAAACATCAGGTCGTCTGTAGCCCTATTTTTCCTTGAATGTATTCAGATACTCTGTTTAAGCATGAAACTTGGTATAGTCCTGTCACAACTTGTGTTAGGTCAAGAAATAGTCACCTTTATTTGAAGTGACCACGCTGCAATACCCACTGGATGAATTTCAAGAGGGAACTATTGTAAAATGAATGCAAGTGTAATTACCCCCCCCCCCCCCCCCCCCCCTCTGAAAAAAAAATTAGGCCCAGGAAAAACAAAGGCACAACATTGTCAGGAAAGCGTGCAGCAAAGGCTAGAAAAATGAATTAAAGGATATAAACCTAACATTTTCACACATACACTAGAGCAAAAATAAACCCAGACAAATGTAAATCACTCCTTTACACGTGTAGAAACGCATGCAGCAGCAGCACACACTAGAGCAACAATAAACCCAGCCGACTGTTCAATGCCACTGAACATGAATTAGACCAGGCAGCAATTACACACTGGGGCAGTTATTGCTCTGGACGTAGGTAAAATGTGAAATGCTATTAAGGGTGCATGGATGATGGGAAAGAGATGGGAAGGGAAAGGGACACGTTTTTCCCGCTTTTTTGTTGTAGCTTTTAGGATTTTTTTTGGCCAATGAAGAGAGACATGTGAAGCACCCACCAAAAGATGTAAAAAAAAAAGATGGTGCTCCATGATCTGCATGCAACTGAGGCCAATATATATATATATATATATATAATATATATATATATATATATATATATATAGTATATATATATATAATGTACTAGCAAGGCATATTCTGAATGTATTGTAGTAAATCAGTATTGATAGTCTGTGTACTTATTATTTATGTTATACTAGAAGGAATTTAACATGCCTTCTGATTGAGGTGACTTGCCTATAACTTTTATTAACTGCTAATGATGACTTTCGATGCTGAAGTGCTGCAAGTGAACTTGCTCGAATTTTGATATTTTAATTTTTTTTATAAAAGCTTATGTGCTTTTAATATAATTTAATTTTGAATATTCAGATATGATCTTTTAAAAAAAACTTTGATTTAAAATCAGTTTTGTTGTCTGGGATTGAGATGCCTTTTAAGATTTGACAAATATTTGTATTTTCTGCATACAGTCAATGTTAGAAAATGTGCCCTGCTTTTGTACTGTTGAACATTTTTGGTGCTGTGATGTGGCGTGCGTGTTTGTCAACGCACATGTGAAATTATGAGAGCTGGTTAGCTATATTGATGTACCTTTTGTATAGTTTGGAATCGTGGTTTTCAATGGGGTTTAGACTTGAAATAAATAATTTTGCCTCGACAAATACAAGCAATTATATATTTTTTTTTTCTTTAGACTCGCGAGTAATTTAGAACTGTTTGTTTAATCATTTTTTTTTGTGAGATCTTATATTCTTGTTCATGTATGTATTTTTTGACATGTGAATTGTTGTCTTATGTAATGTTTTTTAAGACCGAAAGTTTTTTTTTTTTTTTTTTTTTTGCCAATGAAGAAAGACGTGTAGAGCACCCACACAAGAGAGAATAAAGAAATAAAACAAAACAAAAAAAGATGGTGCTCCATGATCTGCATGCAACTGAGGCCTTTATAAAAAAAATATATACATATGTATATTGGTGTGTGTGTGTGTAACCATTTTGCTCTGTCATGTGTGCTGGTTAGCCAGATTGTTCATGTGTGTGCGTAATTATAGTTTTTGCTTCTTAATTATTGGGTTTTTTAAAAGGAGAAAGTGCAGTTGAGTAAACAAAAACGCTGCATTTGAAAAGTTTTTGTGATTGCGTTTGATTGTTGATTTTTTATCCTGTACATTTTGTGTGTGTGTGTGTGTGTGTGTGTGTGTGTGTGTGTGTGTGTGTGTGTGTGTGTGTGTGTGTTTTATATCGAGGATAATGGAATCACTCGAATGCTTTTTTATATCCAGTCCCCGTGTATATGCAGTTTTGTAAATCTTGTCATCTGTTCCCACCGGCACACGATGGCCTGCTCTTACGAAAAGCGGAACAGGATTTAACGTGCGCAATATCTTCTGCGTACGTTCGTAGTTTTGTTGGA
>CM060337.1:24760066-24762566 GCA_030674155.1 Stramonita haemastoma
TTGCTGGATAAACAACCAGTCCGGATTGTAGCAAAAGACTAGCTAGGCCCTTCCTTCTCTCCCTTTCCTTTGCCTTTAAACGGCCTGTGCTTTTGTGTTTTTGTTAGTTTTTTTTGGGGTTGGTGGTTTTTTTTTTGTATATGAAGTACCGAGAACAGTTCAAAATCAGGCATCCATTTTTTTTTAAAAAATCAAATTTTATTTTTTTGATTGTTTTAGGGTTTTTGTTTATTCTTTCAAGGACAAAAAAAATAAACTGAGTTTGCCTTGTTTGGGATTAGGTTTTTTTTTTTTTTTGTTTTTTTGTTATATTAAATACGACAAAATAAACTCGTCCTTTTTCTTCTTTTTTTTAAATATTTATTTAAAGGTAAATTTTTCAATTTTTTGATTTCTAGTGGGTTTTTTTATCATTCAAAAAAAAAAAAATCGAAAGTTTTCTCCCTTTTTAAGGCATTAAATAAAAATAGAATAAATTCAGTCTCTTTTTCTGATTTTTTTTTAAAGTCAAATTCAATATTTTTTTTATTTTAACCGGGTTTTTCTTCTTCAAAAGTAAAAAACAAAAAACCTTATAGATCTAGAGGAAAGTGTGTATTTTTGCGGGAAATGTCTTCAAGGGGTTTTTTCGGGAACCAGGAATGCAGAACGGGCCAGGAATCGCATGGTTAGTATAAATGGTTGAAATTTCACTTATTGGAAGCTAAGCCGATGGTTAAGACCGCTGGACTTCAACCCCGGGTTCAAAAACCGGGGTTCCCAAATTTTCGGCAGGGGCCTCGGAATTAAAAAGGGTAAAATTTTTAACCATCTCCCAGGTCACTTCAAGTGAAACCTCCAGTGCCTCATTCTATTGCTGAAAGCACCCTGCAGAAGATCAATATGTACGGTAAAAACCCCGTGATTTATGTCAGCATTCGGTAGGTTCGGAAAACCCAAAAACCCAAAAAAAAAAAAAAAAAAAAAAAAAAAAAAAAAAAAAAAAAAAAAAAAAAAAAAAAAAAAAAAAAAAAAAAAAAAAAAAAAAAAAAAAAAAAAAAAAAAAAAAAAAAAAAAAAAAAAAAAAAAAAAAAAAAAAAAAAAAAAAAAAAAAAAAAAAAAAAAAAAAAAAAAAAAAAAAAAAAAAAAAAAAAAAAAAAAAAAAAAAAAAAAAAAAAAAAAAAAAAAAAAAAAAAAAAAAAAAAAAAAAAAAAAAAAAAAAAAAAAAAAAAAAAAAAAAAAAAAAAAAAAAAAAAAAAAAAAAAAAAAAAAAAAAAAAAAAAAAAAAAAAAAAAAAAAAAAAAAAAAAAAAAAAAAAAAAAAAAAAAAAAAAAAAAAAAAAAAAAAAAAAAAAAAAAAAAAAAAAAAAAAAAAAAAAAAAAAAAAAAAAAAAAAAAAAAAAAAAAAAAAAAAAAAAAAAAAAAAAAAAAAAAAAAAAAAAAAAAAAAAAAAAAAAAAAAAAAAAAAAAAAAAAAAAAAAAAAAAAAAAAAAAAAAAAAAAAAAAAAAAAAAAAAAAAAAAAAAAAAAAAAAAAAAAAAAAAAAAAAAAAAAAAAAAAAAAAAAAAAAAAAAAAAAAAAAAAAAAAAAAAAAAAAAAAAAAAAAAAAAAAAAAAAAAAAAAAAAAAAAAAAAAAAAAAAAAAAAAAAAAAAAAAAAAAAAAAAAAAAAAAAAAAAAAAAAAAAAAAAAAAAAAAAAAAAAAAAAAAAAAAAAAAAAAAAAAAAAAAAAAAAAAAAAAAAAAAAAAAAAAAAAAAAAAAAAAAAAAAAAAAAAAAAAAAAAAAAAAAAAAAAAAAAAAAAAAAAAAAAAAAAAAAAAAAAAAAAAAAAAAAAAAAAAAAAAAAAAAAAAAAAAAAAAAAAAAAAAAAAAAAAAAAAAAAAAAAAAAAAAAAAAAAAAAAAAAAAAAAAAAAAAAAAAAAAAAAAAAAAAAAAAAAAAAAAAAAAAAAAAAAAAAAAAAAAAAAAAAAAAAAAAAAAAAAAAAAAAAAAAAAAAAAAAAAAAAAAAAAAAAAAAAAAAAAAAAAAAAAAAAAAAAAAAAAAAAAAAAAAAAAAAAAAAAAAAAAAAAAAAAAAAAAAAAAAAAAAAAAAAAAAAAAAAAAAAAAAAAAAAAAAAAAAAAAAAAAAAAAAAAAAAAAAAAAAAAAAAAAAAAAAAAAAAAAAAAAAAAAAAAAAAAAAAAAAAAAAAAAAAAAAAAAAAAAAAAAAAAAAAAAAAAAAAAAAAAAAAAAAAAAAAAAAAAAAAAAAAAAAAAAAAAAAAAAAAAAAAAAAAAAAAAAAAAAAAAAAAAAAAAAAAAAAAAAAAAAAAAAAAAAAAAAAAAAAAAAAAAAAAAAAAAAAAAAAAAAAAAAAAAAAAAAAAAAAAAAAAAAAATTTTTTTTTTTTTTTTTTTTTTTTTTTTTTTTTTTTTTTTTTTTTTTTTTTTTTTTTTTTTTTTTTTTTTTTTTTTTTTTTTTTTTTTTTTTTTTTTTTTTTTTTTTTTTTTTTTTTTTTTTTTTTTTTTTTTTTTTTTTTTTTTTTTTTTTT
>CM060337.1:24765066-24772566 GCA_030674155.1 Stramonita haemastoma
GGTAATATGTCTTCCCCCCCCTCCAATAAGGATATTAGTTAAAAAAACAAATTCCCCCTTTTATCCAAATGTATGATTTATATCACATGTATAACTTTTGACAGATGGTGGTGGATTGATGTTTCAGCTGTTTATTTCATTTTGATCTCTTGTTTGCTCTTTATCTATAAACGCTTTTCTTTTCTTCTATAATCAAAATCTTTTTATTGTGACTTCTGATTTTTGCCTTCTGAACGAGTGCATTTTTATTACCTTATCATATAAAGTGTCCTTATTCTTGTGTGTTGTTTGGTACTGCGTAAAGTTTTATTGTTAAGTATCTTTTCAACTTGATGTATCCCTGGAAAGGGTGGGGACTGGATGTAAAAAAGCACACGAGTGCTTATCTGTTATCCTCGAATAAAATACTTTGCCTTGCCTTGCCTTGCCTTGCCTTGCCTTGCCTTGCCTTGCCTTGCCTTGCCTCTCTCTCTCTCTCTCTCTCTCTCTCTCTCTCTCTCTCTCTCCTCTCTTCTCTCTCCTCTCTCTCTCTCTCTCTCTCTCTCTCTCCTCTCTCTCTCTCTCTCTCTCTCTCTGAAATAGATACAGAGAGATGCTGTAATTTTTGTTCCCAAAACCCACATAGTAATGTAAAAGTCCAATTAACAGTAAGTTTGAAAACTTCTTTGGAGAAGAGTGATGACATTTTCCATCCATTGATAGCGCTTTGGACCTAGACATACAAAATGTCTGGAACTGCTCTGGAACCGTGCCACGCTTGATAAAGGACACAAGAAAGAAGCTGACGAAAGAAAAGAGAGGAAGAAAGGATAGAGAGAGAGATAGAGGAGGTTACAGGGGGAGGGGGGGAGAATGGGGAAGAAGGGAGGGCAGTGGGACAGGGGGGGGGGATGGGGAGGATGGGGGGGGGGGGGGGTAGAGCAACAGTGCACAGAACAAGCGGGAATCAAAACATGATCTTTTTGCTCATGTCCCGCCACCCAAAAAAAAGTCTCCTAGATATTATATGGGTTTCTTTTTTTTTTTTTCTTTTTTTTTTATGCATGCTCATTATCTTCAAAAGCTCTGCGGCAGCTTTCTGCGATAGCTCAGTGGTTATCTCCGCTCATTACGCCGTGTTCACGTGGCGAGGCCATTGAGTGACTCGGCTGGTACCCTTGGTAAAGTAAGAATTCCTACCCCGTGATTGGGTAAAAAAAAAGAAAGAAAAATAAAAGAAAAGAAGTGTATGATAAAAAAAGGGGAGAAAGGGAAACCACTCTGCATGGCATCATCCTTACTGCTGATTGGTTGTTATATTTATTTTATTCGTAAAGTTTTCTCCTCCCTCACATTTTTTTTTCTTTCTTAGGGGGGTTGGATTCACTGTAGAGACAGACAGTGGACACAGGATGGAAGAATCAGTCTACCTTCCCTCCTTCCCTTCCTCCCTCCCTCTGTGTTAGATTCAAGATTTTATTGCAAGAACCCCTTCAACCCCCCCCCCTAGCCTCTGGATCTGCCTCCGTGTTGTGTGTTGTGTGTGTGTGTGTGTGTGTGTGTGTGGTGTGGTGTGTGTTGTGTGTTGTTCGTGTTGTCTGTGTGTCTCGTCTGTCTGTCTCTGTCTTGTCTTTCTGTCTCGTCTGTCTGCTCTCTCTGTCTCTCTCTGTCTGTCTCTGTCTTCTCTGTCTTCTCGTCTCTGTCTCGGTCTGTCTGTCTCTGTCTGTCTGTCTCGGTCTCTGTCTCTGTCTCTCTCTGTCTCTCTGTCTCTCTCTCTCTTCTCTCCTTCTCTCTCTTCTCTCTTCTCTCTCTCTCTCTCTCTCTCTCTCTCTCTCTCTCTCTCTCTCTTCTCTCTCTCTCTCTCTCTCTCTCTCTCTCTCTCTCTCTCTCTCTCTCTCTCTCTCTCTCTCTCTCACTCTCTCTCTCTCTCTCTCTCTCTCTCTTCTCTCTCTCCTCTCCTCTCTCTTCTCTCTCTCATCTCTCTCTCTCTCTCACTCCTCTCTCTCTCTCTCTCTCTCTCTCTCTCTCTCTCTCTCTCTCTCTTCTCTCTCTTTCTCTCTCACTCATCTCTCTCTCTCTATCTCTCCTCTCTCTATCTCTCTCTTCTCTCTTCTCACTCTCTCTCTCTCTCTCTCTTCTCTCTCCTCTCTCTCTCTCTCTCTCTCTCTCTCTCTCTCTCTCTCTCTCTCTCTTCTCTCTCTCTCTCTCTCTCTCTCTCTGTCTTTTTCTGTCTGTCTGTTTGTCTTTCCGTCTCTCTATCTGTCTCTGTCTCTGCCTCTGTCTCTGTCTCTCTCTGTCAAGCGCATCTTAAGCAGGCACAATCTGCTTTCACACTTAACATTAAATACCTTGTTCCATCCAAATCAGAGCGAATTCTCAGAAAATCATTTATTTTATTTTATTGTATTTTATTTAAATGCCATACATTCATACCATAAATCTTCCACCAGCCTTTTCAGAACAGCGACACTTACATATAAACAATGATCTTTTTTAACAGGAACACTCTTTGTGGACTTTGCCAAAGCCTTCCACACTATTGATCACAATCTTCTATTAAGGAAACTTACAATCTATGGCTTAGCCCCCAAAGCATTTAAACTACTAACCTCCTTTCCTTACTGATAGAAGACAAGCAGTCCTTTAAGATTCGTTACTGAGACATGGTGTTCCCCAGGGATCCATTCTAGGCCCAAAACAGTTTACAATACATATCAATGATCTTCTCTCTTCTTGTTATGAACTATTTGCTGACGATACAACCTTGTATAGTTCAGGAAATGATCTGAAATCAGCATGCAACGATAGTTATACAAAAAGATATTGATAAACTTGTAACATGGACGAATTATAATCATATGGCCCTACATCCAACTACATCGAAATTCATGTTAGTTACAACACGTCAGAAACGTCAACATTAAAGCTAAATTATGTGACTTGAATATGTCAAAATTTAGCACACACACGCACGCAATCATCCAAGCACTCAAGCACGCACGCACGCACGCACACACACACACAAACACCCCAACACACACACACACTCACACACTCACACACACACACTCACACACACACACACACACACACCACACACACACACACACACACACACACACACACACACACACACACACACACACACACACACACACACACACACACACTAACACCGGCACAGAATTATGTCCAATGCTAAAAGCAAGCAGACAAGCAGACAGACACACACACAACCAGAAAATCTTCTTTTTTTTATAAATCAAACTCACCTGGTGGCTTTAAAAAAACAACAGACACACAAACAACCAGAGCAATCCTTTTAAAAAAAATCAAACTCACCTGACAGCTTGAAGTTATCATATAATATCTCAACAAATATGGTATGTAGCTATTTCGTGTCTTTGATTACGATTCGTATCAATATGCCTCTCAATATTGTAGTTGCCCTTCAGGGATGACTAAAGTGTTTTTGACTTGATTTGACTTGACTTAAAAAAAAGAGATGTCAACTGTTGTTTCAGGACAAGACAAAGGCAGCCACACTCCAGCAGCGGACGGGCCACGTCTGTTGCAGGCCCCCTCAGCCAAGGTGAAGAGAAACAGGACCACTTTCTCCACGGGGCAGCTACAAGAACTGGAGCACGCTTTCCGAAAGACCCACTACCCTGATGTCTTCACTCGTGAAAAGCTGGCCTCCAAAGTCAGGCTCCCAGAATCCAGAATTCAGGTTAGAGTCCATTCTTCCATGTCTTTCTTTTCATTTTTTTTTTTTTTTTCGCCTCATTCATTCTTTTATATCGAGGACAATGGAATAAGCAATCATATGCTTTTTTTTTTTTACATCCAGTCCCTGTGTGTATGCAGTTTTGTAAATGTCATCTGTTCTCACCGGCACAAGATGGCCTACTCTTACGAAAAGTGGAACAGGATTTAACATGTGCGCAAGATGTTCTGCGTGTGATCACACACGGGGCCTCGGTTTTTAGTCTCATCCGAAAGACTTCTACATCTTAACTTCATACCACACCTTTTTAAACTCTTTTTTCCCCTTTACCTTAGCTTTTTTTTTATTCTAGTTTTCACTTTTTCATTAGAATAAAGAATGCCATCGGTCCATATGAAGAGCTCCTAACTACAGTTGAAAAAACAACAACACCGCAAGCTAAAGTGGTACGGGCACGTCACACGATCATCTGGACTGGCCAAGACAGTCTTACAGGTAACAGTAAGGGGAGGGAGAGGAAGAGGCAGACAGAGGAAAAGATGGGATGACAACATCAGAGAGTGGACAGGCCTTGGGTGGAACGATCTACTACGGAGGGTGGGAGGACTGTTGGGAGTGGAGGGGGCTGGTTTCAGAATCTTCAGTTGTGCCCCCACGGTCCACAGGAATATGGGGCAGGTGAAGGTAAAGGTGAAGGAAGCTTCTTTTTTACTCTTTCTTTCTTTCTTTTTTTATTTTAAATTCTCCTTCATTCAGATCACAAAAGTTGCTCTAATGTCGTTGGTCTTTCTTTTCTTAGTTTTTCTTCATTTCTTTCTCTGTCAGGTTGGAGTTCAGTGTTTCTTTCTTTTGTTTCTTTGTTTGTTTGTTTCTTCCCTTTTTTTATATTATTCCTTCCTCCATCATGTAGGAGTTCATTGTTCCTTCATTTCTTTCTGTCTTCCTTCCTTCCGTTCTTTGATTCTTCCTTCCTTCCTTCCCTCCTTCCTTGCTTCCTTGCTTCCTTCCTTTCTTCTTTCCTTCACTTATTCCTATTTCGGGTTAAAGTCCATTCTTCCTTCCCTCCTTCCTTCCTTCATTCCTTGCTATCTTCCTTCCTTTCATCCTCTATCAGGTTAGAGTATACTGTTCCTTTCTTCCTTCCTTCCTTCCTTTCTTTCATCCTCCATCAGGGTAGAGTGCACTGTTACCTCCTTCTTGTGTATTTTCTGCCTTCTTGGTCTATTCTTCTGCCTTTTAAAAGATAACAACTTTCTCACATGCCGAAGTCGGATTTTTAATTTTAATTTTATTTTATACCTATACCACCTTAAGTCTCAGCAGATTTCTCTGCGTGAAATTCGGGCTGTTCTCCCCGGGGAGAGCGCGTCGCCACAAGTGTAGCACCATCCATTGAGTACTATTTTTTCTGTCTGCAATTGTATTTGTTTCTCTATCAGAGTGGCTTTTTTCTACAGAATTTGGCCACAGACAACCCCCTTGTTACCGTGGATTCTTTTACGTGCGCTCTGTATTATAATGATGTGTAACATACATGACCTCGGTGTATTGTCTTATCCGAAAGACTAGCACCCAGACCACCACTCATTGTCTAATGGATGGGGAAACGTTTTGGGCCCAAACGGATTTCGAACCACCGCACACTCCGACCCAGACTTTTCGCTTTCTAGGCAAGTTGCGTTACCTTCTAGACCACCGATCCACATGGGCCTGACTTGTGAGGCGCTTTAATGGCAATTAGTAAAAAAAAAAAAAAAAAAAAAAAAAAAAGGTAAAAAGGTAAAAGGTGTCCCATAACCTGTGTGGTCGTAGGGGAGTGAGGCGTCAGAGACCTCAGCTTCTCTTGGGGCCAGCATATTGAAGGCGGCGCCCATCTCCTCTCCCTCGCTGCTTTACTTTCCCTGACCCTAAAGAGGGCAGGTACCCATTTACAGCTGGGTGAACTGGGGGAACTGTACTGTAGCTAAGGCGCGCAAACTGTCACCCATCCAGTTGGCAACCACGCGGGACGCTGCTTAACCCGGCTGGGGGAAAGCGAGCGCTCTGACCACTGAGCTATCCCATCCCCAATTAATGAAACGCGTTAATTTTTGCTCATAAGACAGACAACAGTTACAGTTGTGTGAGTGTAAGAAAGTAGTATGTAATACTGATGTTAAGGTCATTTCATCATGTGATAGGCACGCTCTAATGTTTTAGATATTGTGTTATGGTCTTTTTCTGTTATTAATGTTTTACTGTTTTTTATGTATGATTTTGTAACCCATATGAATTTATCTGCTCGTGAAATAATACTTAAGTATTTAAATTAAATCGGATTGAGATGTCAGAAAAGCAAAATTCCAAATGGAACGGAGTGTGGAGCACTAAATCAGTTTTCAGTCAGACACAAAAAAAAAGATAAAACAACCCTCTTTTTTCCAAACTGGAATTATTCTAATTCGAAGAGAATGAATAAGACTGTGCATGTGCTATTTTACATCCAGTCCCCATTTTGCATGTGGTTTCGTCTAGATTGTCACACCATTCCACTGGCAGACAATAGCGTACTTTTCCAATAGGTAGAACAGGTCCCATGAGGGAGATATTCTGCGTGCGTTCGCATTCGGAACCTCGGTTTATAGTCTCATCCCAAAAAGAAACGTTCGGGGGAGTGGAGTCGGGACTGATATTAACTCCAGGGGTAAAGGCGAGGCAAGACAAGGCAAATTCTTTTCTTCGAGGATAATGACTAAGCACTCGTGTGCTTTTTTTTTACATCCAGTCTCCGCCCTTTTCAGGGATAACATCAAGATAAAAACAAACCTCTAACTAAACAACAACAACAATAATAATGATCCAAATACCAAGAGCAAGAAATCATACAAAGTATCAAACAACAGGCAAGAAATAAGACACAGATACAATAATAATGTAATGATATAAAAAAAGGCACTCATTCAGAAACGAAAATAAGAAGTAAGAATCAATGATGATTTTGATTTCGAAAAAAAAGCGCAATAATTAAAGAGGTGGTAAAGTCTCCTTGAGCAGGTGTGTGAGTAGTAGCTTTAACCTGAGAAGGTACCCTGACATAATAGTAGTACTTTTTGTCATGAATTCTATTGATCGGGATATTCATGGATCGGTGGTCTAGAGGTAACACGCCTGTCTATAAAGCGAAATGTCCGGGCCAGAGTGTGCAGTGGTTCACGAATCCCGTTTTGGGCCTAAAACTTTTCCCCATCCATTAGACTATGAGTGGTGGTCTGGGTGCTAGTCTTTCGGATGAGACAATAAACCGAGGCCTTGTGTGTTACACATCATTAAATAGTGCAGGATTTTAAAAGAATCCACGGCAACAAGGGAGTTGTCCCTAGCAAAATTCTGTAGAAAAAACCCCCACTCTGATAGGGAAACAAATACATTTGTAGACAGGAAAAATAAAACAAATAAAAAAAAAATAATGGGTTGCGCTGCACTTGTAGTGACGCTCTCTCTCCAGGGAGGGAAGCCCGAATTTCACGCAGAGAAAACTGTTGTGACATAAAGTGGTATAAGATAAAATAAAATAAAATAAAATGAAATGAACTAAACTAAACTAAACTAACAAACTAACAAACTAACAAACTAACTAACTAACTAACTAACTAACTAACTAACTAACTAACTAACTAACCAACTAACTAACTAACTAACCAACTAACTAACTAACTAACTAAAACTGTTATCCTCGATATAAAAGAATAAATAAATAAATAAATAAATGTTCCAGGTCTGGTTTCAAAATCGGCGAGCCAAATGGCGCAAGAGAG
>CM060337.1:24790066-24792566 GCA_030674155.1 Stramonita haemastoma
TCAGTTTTGACAGTGCTGTTATTGTCTGTGCAATCCTGCATACTACCTCTGGCTTGGACCCCTTGTCTGATACAACAGCTCCCAAGTACTCAAAGCTTTGAACCGTTTCCAGCTGCTGGTTGTTGACCCTGATGTCAGTGCTGATGCCCTTGGCATTGTTGGTCATCAGTGTGGTCTTCTCAGCACTGACTTCCATCCCGCATATTTTAGAGGTCTTGTTCAGGTGATCTGTTAGGCCGTCAAGCTCCTGTTTTGATCCTGCTAGTCCGTCAATGTCATCTGCGAAGCGGAGGTTTGTGATCGTTCTGCCACCAATGCTGATTGATCCTTTGTGGTGTTCCAGTGCATCAGCTATGATTCTCTCAAGGAAGATGTTGAAAAGAGTGGGTAAGAGTACACAGCCTTGCCTTAATTCAACTGTTGTTTGAAACCACTCTCCAATGTTGCTGCTGTAGTATACTGCACTGGTGGCCTTGTTGTACAGCTTTTTGATGACTGATCAGGTTTGCATTGATGCTGTATACATTCCTGGTTGCCCACAAAGCTGCATGCCACACCCTGTCGAATGCCTTCTTAAAATCAATAAATATGTGGTAGAGGTCTTGTTGGTGTTGAAGGTACCTCTCACAGAGTATTCTGAGGTTGAATATTTGTACTGTTGTGCTACTCCCTGCTCTGAAACCTGCTTGTTCCTCAGCAATGATGGTCTCTGCTTGTGGCTTCAGTCTGTTCAATGTAGTCTTCGACATGACCTTGCTTGGGTGGCATATGAGAATGATTGTGCGGTGATTCTGGCACTGCTGAAGATTTCCTTTCTTGGAGAGGGTGATGATGAGTGACTGTGTCCATGGTATTGGCCTTTTTTCTGTCAGACCTTGTTGCAGATTTGTAGTAGAGCGTTCATCATGGCTTCCCCTTCAGCTTTAACCAGCTCAGCTAGAATGTTGTCAGCCCCTGCTGACTTCCCCCTTTTCAGCGATCTGACTGCTGTTTCCACTTCTTCTCGGAAGATAGGGTGACTGTCTGTATCTGTGCTTGTGGGGACATTGAGGACTGTACTTCTAGATCTCCTGTGGTTTTGTAGTTATACAGGTCGGAGCAGTATTCTGTCCATCTGTTCAGAATATCCTGGTCATCAATGAGACACTTCCCATTTTTGTCTTGGATTGTTGAGCTTCTTCCCTGTTTTGTGCCAGTCAGATCTTTCACCAGTTGATATGCTTTCTTGCTGTTGTTTTTCTTTGAGTCAGGTATAGGTATTTAGCGCACGTAAAGAACCCAGGGCATACACACATCACCACAAAATTAACATACATCTAAACACATACATACACACCTCATTGATTTACCACATAACATTTAAACACACACATACACACATCATCCAATCACCACATAGATTTAAACACATACATACACACATCATCCAATCACCACATAGATTTAAACACATACATACACACATCATCCAACCACCACATACATCTAAACACTTACATACACACATCATCCATTCACCGCATAACATCTAAACACATACATACATACACACATCATCCAATCACCACATAACATCTAAACACATACATAAACACATCATCCAATCACCACATACATTTAAACACATACACAGACATCATCCAATCACCACATACATTTAAACACATACATACACGCATCATCCATTCACCACATAACATCTAAACACATACATACACACATCACCCAATTACCACATAACATCTAAACACATACATACACACATCACGCAATCACCACATAACATCTAAACACGTACATACATACACACATCATCCATTCACACCATAACATCTAAACACTCCCACACGGAAAGCATCAAAGAAGGGAAAACAGTGCAGTGCAGATAGTACACACACTCGAGATCAATAGTTGATTTCAAGGATGAAAGAGGCAGCCTACGTTTTAAAGTTGGACTTGAACAAGGGAACTGCTGATTTTTGTGCCTTAAAGGCAGAAGAAGGAAAATCCAGTCTGTAAGAAAAAAAGCGGCTCCCCATACAACTTTTTTTTATACAGATAAGTTGAAATTTAAAGCAAGCAAGTGCCAGCTGGTGTAACCCACTAATAGTTACGATGTAACCAGCCGCTATGGCATAGTGGTTATAGCGCCTTGGGTTATAGAATGATAGGTCGCATGTTCGAATCCCATTCAATCCATAGAGATTTCTTGGTCTCACTTGCTGGCTCTTACCCAGAGTGAGTGGTACTGTGTGCTTGTTGCGAAGACTGGAACCATACAGTCGAGCTTTATCTACTTTACTGATGCGAGTTTGAGAGTGTTGCTGCTCATATTGCCTGAACAACACAGCAGGTGTTTGTATCTCTCAGGCCTGGTTGACGCTGGGATGTAATATGGCAGTAAGCGTAGAGGACAACCGGGTCAAAAAATCTCAAAGCACACGCACTTCCATAGAAGTAATATTACGTCATTGTCATTATTGATCATCACGCAATAGAA
>CM060337.1:24797566-24802566 GCA_030674155.1 Stramonita haemastoma
CAGGACTTTGCTCTTTTCAGTGCTCACTTCCATGCCGTATGCTCTTGCACTGTCTGTTAATCTGTTTGTGAGATCCTGTAGCTCGGTGTTGCTGCCGCCCATCAGATCGATGTCGTCGGCAAAGCGTAGGTTGTTTATCGTTCTTCCCCCTAAAGAGATGGTAGAATGGAAGTCGTGTAGGGTATCTCTCATGATGTTTTCCAGGAAGAGGTTGAACAAGATTGGGGATAGCAGGCAACCTTGTCAGACGCCAACTGTGGTCTTGAAGTAGTCGCCTATCTGGCTGTTGAGGAGGACTGCACTGTTGGATGTGGCATACAGCGCCTGGATGGTTTGGACTAGATCCTCTTCTATGCCAAAGTTCCTCAGGACCCGCCATAGACCTTCGTGCCACACTCTATCAAAGGCCTTCTTGAAGTCTATAAAGTTGTGGAACAAGTCTCTCTGGTGATGTAGGTGTTTCTCCATCAGAATACAGGCACATATACACGTAAAAGATATTATGCACATTCTTTTATTCTTTATTCAAGGTGTGTGTGTGTGTTATATATATATATATATATATATATATATATATATATATATATATATATATATATATATATATATATATATATACCTTTTATCACATGCCAATAACAAGTTAATGCTGCGGTGTTGATAGTAAAAAATAATTTGAAAAATGTAGCACGAGAACTCTACAGAGAGAGAGAGAGAGAGAGAGAGAGAGAGAGAGAGAGAGAGAGAGAGAGAGAGAGAGAGAGAGAGAGAGAGAGAGAGAGAGAGAGAGAGAGAGGAGAGAGAGAGAGAGAGAGAGAGAGAGGAGAGGAGAGAGAGAGAGAGAGAGAGAGAGAGAGAGAGACAGACAGACAGACAGACAGACAGACAGACAGACAGACAGACAGACAGGCAGGCAGGCAGACAGAGTACGACAGACAGTAAAACAATGCACATTTCTTTGTATAGGTGTATATGTTTACGAAAATGGAAAAGGTGTTAATGTTTGTAAATAGCTCAAAAAGAAAACTGTCTTTGAAAATTATAGCGCTAATTGTATATAAACAAATGCCTTGTCGATATTCATTTTTTCTGTTATTATTTGCAGATCTAAAAAAAGGAAGAAATTAACAATAAACCAAAATGTCTTCCATAGCATAAGGGCAACAATGCACATAACGTGTATGTTATCCAAAACAGGATGATTTATATGGCAATGTGATGCCTTGTACTGCATTGTATTGTATTATATTGTATTGTATTGTTTTGTATTGCATTACATTGTATTGTATTACATTATATTGTATTGTATTGTTCTAAACTGTATTGTATTATATAGCAATGTAGTGCATCGTATCATATTGTATTGCATCATAATACATTGTATTGTATCATAGTGCATTGCATTGTGTTATATTGTATTGCATCAGATTGTACTGTGTTGTATTACATTGTATTGTGCTGTATTTATTCGTGTTAGATTCTTTATTCACAGTATAATTATTTCCAAGGAATGAATATAAATGAGGAAACTAATAAATATGTGAGACAATGTAAAGCACAGTCACATACATTTTGAGAAATTTCAGCGGGACACCTCCAAAAGGAAAGCCTTGACTGGTTTTCAACACAGACACATGGAGATAGATTGAGAGGGGAGGGAGGGGGAGAATGAAAACCTAGGGCTCAGACCGTTGCTTATGCAATTTTGACGGTCCGAGTTTCAACCACCCCCGAGACGCCCGTTCCATTTTCCCTTGGAACTATCCTCAGCACTGACTCTACTACTCTCCAAGGGAACACTGGATGAACTTTAAACCTGCAAGGCCCTGTGCCCAAACCCATGCAGAACATCTTAGGCACACAATCAAGGATAGCCTAATGGTCAGGAAAATTGCGCTCGCAATTTGATGACGGGTTGTTGGGGATTTTTCCCCTAGGGGTTAAGATCAGTGCTGACTCCGTTTCCCCAAAAGTCCTTCGGATAGACTATAAACCGAGGTCCCGTGTGCGAACGCACGCAGAACATCTTGCGCACATGTTAAATCCTGTTCCGCTTTTCGTAATAGTAGGCCATCGTGTGCCTGGTGGTAACAGATGACAAGATTGACAAAACTGATACACACGGGGACTGGATGTATAAAAGCACATGAGGGCTTATTTTTTCCATTATCCCCGATATAAAACAAAGAAAGAAAGAAAGAAAGAAAAGAAAGAAAGGAAAGAAAATTCAAACAACCGTTCTGCCTTTGGGAAGTGCGGGTCATTTGTGTCAGTAATGAACAGAATGAAAACAAAAAAATAGTAATAATAAAAACGCATGCATACTGGAGTCGTGTGTAGTGTAGATTTCATCCCCGAAATCAGTATGCGGCTAGCTCATTGATGGGTTAAAACGGTCGCAACTCAAATATCTCATCATAATTAAACTTCGAGTTTTGGTCAAGGAACAAGAGGGAAAAACACGAACACATCAAAGCGAACAAAGGAAACTCGCGAAGGATTTTTTATATTAAAGTAGAGTGTTTTGGTTTGTTTTTTTTTTAAAATCTGAAGACTTAACTATGCGTTGATTTCATTGTTTACACTTGAATGTGAAATTTTGCATATTCTTAAAGATTCGAATAAAAATTGTGTTAACAATAACAAAAACGACCGTTCAACTGACCCATAAATTAATGAAGGCATGAAAGTTGCGATATAGTTTAAAATGGACAACTGCTCCCGTGGAGATGCCAAGGGGAACGTTAGTTTAAATAGCATCCCCATCTTCTGGAATTTATGTGCTAGAAAATTAATGTTCTCTTTTGTATCACTCAGGGGACGGGATAGCTCAGTGGTCAGAGCGCTCGCTTTCCCCCAATCAAGTTAAGCAGCGTCGAGCGTGGTTTACCAATTGGATGGGTGACCGTTTGCGCGCCTTGGCTACAGTACAGTTCCCCAAGTTCACCCAGCTGTAAATGGGTACCTGCCCTCTTCAGGGTCATGGAAGGTAAAGCAGCGAGGGAGAGGAGATGGGCGCCGCTTGGAATGTTAAAACAAAATTATTATGGTTGTTTATAGGCATTGTGAGATAGAGTCCACACATAGGGCTTCAACACAACTAGCTGCGTAGTTGCTAACCCTTTTCAAAGAAGGATGTTAGTATGGTGTGGTCTTTGTTTTTGGTTTTGGGGTTGTTTGTTGTGTGTTGTTTTCCTTCCTCGGCTAGTGCTTTGAGTATCACTAATGGTGAGATTTATGCGTAAGTGCCCCCCCCCCCCCCCCCCCCTTCACACACACTACACACCATTTAGTTAGCTGCATACCGACCTCAGGGATGGTGTCTAAAACATATCTGTGTGCTTGCTTGTCTTTTATCATCCTTTTCCTACTGGTACACAATGGCCTTCTCTTGCAAAATGTGGAACTCGTGTTTGTTTGTTTTTTTTAGCGTGTGCGCAAGATGTTCTGCATGTGTTTTGCACACGGGGCTTCGGTTTATAGTCTCATCTGAAGGATTTTGACATTCAGGTTTGATTTTTTTTGTCAAAGAAACTCGTTGGAAGGCAAACGTCTTAGCCTTCCTTTCACTCTCCTTGAAAATATGTTTAAGGACACGCAGACATTCTATAACTCCCTTGTGTAACACTGTCATTGGGGGGGGGGGGGGGGGCAAAACCGCATTGGAATGGGGGGTGCAAAATGTCATTTGAGGGGTTGCCATGTGACGAGTTTATGACTTGAAATGGCACGGGCATTTCACACGAACATTTGGACTGGTTAAAACGGTCCTACAGGGAACAGTAAAGGGAAGGAAAGGACGAAGCAGACAAAGAAAACGATGGGAAGACAACATCAGAGAGTGGATTGGCCCTGAAAACATCTTCTTGCCATACACCTCATGGTCAGTACAAGAATGGACAGATCAGCAGACAGCTGACCAAGCTTCTGTCGGTAAAAGTGCCCACCATACAGTAAAAAAAGGGTAAAGGTGTCCCATAACCTGTGTGGTCGTAGAGAAGCGATGCATCAGAGACCTCGGCTTCTCTAGGTGCCAGCATATTGAGGACGGCGCCCATCTCCGCTCCCTCGCTGCTTTACCTTCCCTGACCCCTAGGGAGAACAGGTACTCGTTGAGAGCTGGGTGAACTGGGGGACGAACTGAAGCCCAGGCGGACAAACGGACGCCTATCCACTCGGTAACCACGTTTGATGTAGCTTAACATTAGCTTGGGAGAAAGCGAGTGCCCTGACCACTGAGCTATCCCTTCCTCCCCCACCAACACATTATACATTATGAAACAGCATATAATTATATGACACCACAAACCAAATCTTACTTTTTTTTGCAATTCTCCAGTTGCTCAATATGTCATGGTGACCTCGATAGCACTTCTCAGGGATGATGACGTCACTGATGGTTCCCATGACGACATCCGTCTCCCCGGACAGAGAGGCGCTAATGACGGAACTGCTCATCCCGTTGTTGTGATTGGTCCTTGGTCAGGGGGGTCCTTGTGGGAGTGTGTGGTGGGGGTGGGGGGGGGGGACAAGATTGGATGCAGTAATTAAGTCCAGGCATAGAATTGCAATCTTCGACTCTTTTTCTCTCAGAAAAAGGTCATCACCATCACGATTTTCCTCCCACAGAGTTTCCGTAGCGAGTTAGTCTACTCGAGACCAGTCTCCTCTCGGATGTCCTCTTCTATCGTTTTCTCGATCTGCCTCTTTGTTTTCCTCATTATTGTACTTTTTTCCCTGTAGGGCAGTCTTATCTTGGCCAGTCCAGATGTTTTGTCCTTCAGCTCGATTTTCTCGTCAAGCTGCGAAGAAAAGGCAAGGCTGGAATTGGACCCAGAAGCTTATACCGGTTTACTTGTTAGGCAGGTGTATGTCATAGCCCCGTGTGTAGGCAGTTTTTGTCAATGTTATCAACCCGTTCCCATGTACCGGCACACATTGGCCTACTCTTCCGAAAAAGCGGAACGGGTTTTAAACGTGTGCGCGAGATTTTCCCGTCT
>CM060337.1:24807566-24817925 GCA_030674155.1 Stramonita haemastoma
ATATATATATATATATATATATATATATTATATATTGCATGCATACAAACAGAAGATCAAATGATTATGCACGTTTAAGATCCGGCCTGTAATTCATGGTAACGTTCGGTGAGTTAAGGAAACAAGAACATTATGTACCCAATAATATCTATTCCCGAAGTCAGAATGCGGTTACTTTCGTGGTGGGCAAAAAACTGTCGCATACGCTCACTCTCCCCATCAGTGAACCTCAGAGTGCTAACAGAGGAACGAAAAAAAAAATCCAACTCAAACCAAAACAAAACTCCAATCCTGGATCGGTGTGGATCGGTGGTCTAGGTGGTAACGCGCCTTGCCTAGAAAGCGAAAATTCCGGGTCGGAGTGTGCGGTGGTTCGTACTCCTGTTCGGGCCCAAAACTTTTTCTCCATCCATTAGACCCTAAGTGGTGGTCTGGGCGTTAGTCTTTCGGATGAGACAAATAAACCGAGGTCCCGTGTGTTACACTCACTATTTAGTACACATAAAAATACCACGGCAACAAGGGGGTTGACCCTTGCAAAAAAATTCGGTAGAAAGCAGTCTTTCTGATAGGGAAACAAATACAGTTGCATGCAGGGAAAAGAAAACAAAACAAAATGGGTAGGCGCTGCATTGTGGCGACGCGCTCTCCCCGGGGAGGAGAGCAGCCGAATTTCACGCAGAGAAATCTGCTGTGACATAAAGTGGTATAAAATACAAAATACAATCCACTGTTGGCCATCGCTCCTTCTCTGTTTCAGACCCAGGACAAGTGGAATCACCGCCCTCTCTCAATTTGCCAAAAGCCTGTATTAGACACTTTGAAATCCAGCTTCGAAATGGCGTTAGTTTTAATCGTAAGATCTTTCCCCGCTGTCACACCCAAGACCGGTCAATATTCTCAATAGACACCCCCATTGCCATTAGTACTCGCTAAAGTGAGTACTGTCATGTGTGTGTGTATGTGTGTGTGTGTGTGTGTGTGTGCGCGCGCGCGCACTCGCGCGGCGCGCGCGCGCGCGCGTGTGTGTGTGTCTTTATAAAAATCCTAGGTAATCTGTAAGTGACTGTTTTCATTTATTCGATGTTCCCAGCCGTGACAAATGGAACCAAGCCTTTTTGCCACGTAGCCAAATTAGTTTCAAACCACTGTACCATGATACGGGCTGTACGTGCCATATACCCAAGTGACAAATGATGGTTTTGATAACAGATCCAATAGTACACCCTACGGTTTAGAGAACACGTCAGCTTGATTTACGTTTCATACCTTCTGGATCGCTGTTACAGTTGTTGTTGTTTTTTTTGTACCTATAGGACTGAGTCTTTTAGTACTACAAGAAAACTGTTCCTTCCTAAAAACGCTAATGCTTGCAACTTGTCATTGTTTGTATTGATCGATTGATTTTTGTTTTGCAGATAAACTGCACTTTTGTTTTAAGGAATAAACATCCTCTTTTTGCATGAATACTATGCTTTTTGTTTTAATTTTTCATATCTCATCATAAATTCTAATTGCCCGTAAACTGTCAATCATGAACGAGGCTGATTACATTATGGCAGCTCACCACTATTACCGCCTGTTGGAGTTCCGACATCCACAAACTACTACTAACTACTACTACTACTACTACTACTACTACTACTACTACTACTGCTACTGCTACTGCTGCTGCTGCTACTGCTACTGCTACTGCTGCTACTGCTACTGCTACTACTACTACTACTACTACTACTACTACTACTACTACTACTACTACTACTACTACTTCGGAAATCTTCGCAATTCTTCGCAATTCTTTGCATTCTTCTGCGCAATTTCTTGCATTTCTTCTTCTTCCTAAGTCTTCGCAACAATTTGTTCTTCTTTGTATACTTCTCCCAGAGCACTAAACACTGAAGTTGTTTATTTTTTCTCGCCAATATGATAAATAGTCAACAGTTTGTCATTTCTTACTGTTGAAGAGGAGAGAGAGGAGAGAGAGAGATGAGAGATGAGAGAGAGATGAGAGAGAGAGAGAGAGAGGACGACGAGACGGAGAGAGAGTAGAGCGAATGGAGTGAAAGAGAGAGAGAGAGAGAGAGAAAGAGGAGGAGGGAGAGAAGAGAGAGAGAGAGAGAGAGTGGCGAGAAGAGAGACAGACGAAGCAAGCAGACGAAGCACAGACAGAAGAAAGCAAGAGAAGAGAGTAAGAGAGTAGAGAGAGAGAGATAAGAAGAGAGAGAGAGAGAGGTGAGAGAGAAGGAGACAGAAGACAGAAGACAGACAGACAGACAGACAGGAGAGCGACAGAGAGACAAAGAGACAGAGAGAGAGACAGAGAGAAAGAAGAAGAATAAGAGAGAAGACTTAGAGACAGAGACAGACAGACAGACATACAAACAGGCAAGAAGACAGACAAACAGAGAGACAGACAGATAAAGCAAGAGATAGAGAGTTAGAGAGAGGGTGAGAGAGAGAGAGATAAAGCAAGAGGGGGAGGGAGGAGAGAGAGAAGAGAGAGGAGTGAGAGAGGAGAGAGAGAGAGAGAGGAGAGAGACAGACAGACAGACAGACAGACAGACAGACAGACAGACAGACAGACAGACAGACAGACAGACAGACAGGGAGAGCGACAGAGAGACAAAGAGACAGAGAGAGACAGAGAGAGAGAGAGAGCAGGATGATAAAGGAATTATTTTATTGAGGGAAAGGAGTGAACGCAAATCATTGCAGTGTTGTTGTTTTATATATATATACATCCAGCGCTCAGTCGAGGAGGAGAAATACAAAAACAAAAATCAAACAAACAATGAGAAAGAGATCCATAGGAGAGTCAATACTGCAGTAGTATGAATAAGAATGGAAAAAATGCACCAAAATCAAAGCAAAAACAACAGCAACAACAACAACAAAATCAGTTGAATAGGGGGGTCCACTGAAAAGTATGAAAAGGCAAAGATTACAATAAAAGTAATAATAGAAGTAATGATGATGATGATGATAAAAAAATAACAAACAACAATATCTATAGTAATAATACAATCATCATCATCATCATATCATCATCATCATCATCATCATCATCATATCATCATTTCATCATCATCATCATCATCGTCATCATCATCATCATTACATACTACTATACATACTATTACTACTACTACTACTACTACTTACTAACTACTACTACTACTACTACTACTATCTACTACTACTACTACTACTACTACTACTACTACTACTACTACTACTACTATACTACATATATAACTATAATAAGAATAAGAATAAGAATAAGAATAAGAATAAGAATAAGAATAAGAATAAGAATAATATTAAAAAAAAAACGTAAGAGAAAAATTTTTTTTTAAAAAATTATGATGAGCAGCTTGAAAAAACATTAATCATTATTCAAGCACAAAACGAGAGAGAGAGAGAGGAGAGAGAGAGAGAGAGAGAGAGAGAGAGAGAGAGAGAGAGAGAGAGAGAGAGAGAGAGAGAGAGAGAGAGAGAGGAGAGGAGAGAGGAGAGAGAGAGAGAGACGTTCATTCGTTCATTTGTAGGGCGCCTGCTTTTCCCCCCCGCCCTTTCCCTGTCCATTGTTCGTGGTGACCCCCACACTGAAGTTGTGCACACGGATATTTCCACAATGGAGTGTTAGGCTGGGTATATCATCATCTTCTTCTTCTTCTTCTTCTTCTTCTTCTTCTTCTTCTTCTTCTTCTTCTTCTTCTTTGCAATTCTTCTTCTTTTTTGCAATTCTTTTCCGCAATTTCTTCTTCTTTCTTCTCTTCTTCTTCTTCTTCTTCTTCTTCTTCTCTTCTCTTCTTCTTTTTCTTCTTCTTCTTCTTACTTCTTCTTTCTTCTTTTTCTACCCAGTCCCCGTATGTATGCAGTTTTGTAAATGTTGTCAACCGTTTTTACCGGTACACAATGGCCTACTCTTCAGCGGAAAGGTTTTTAACGTGTGCTCAAGATGTTCTGCTGCTTTTTCACCTCAGTTTATAGTCTCATCCGAAGGACTTTTGAGGGGAGTGGAGCCGGCACTGATGTTAACTCCAGAGGAAAAAATCTTCTTGAACGAGATTCGAACCGGGTCAGCAGATCCGAGCGCAAATGCACATCACTCTAACCACCAGGCTATCCTCCCCTTGATAACTATAGTTCTTTGCTGACCTGACTGACGTTGACCCCTTTGATAATCCTAGTTCATTTCTGACCCTGACCCTAACTAACCCTTGATAATCCCAGTTCATTTCTGACCCTGACCCTAACTAACCCTTGATAATCCCAGTTCATTTCTGACCCTGACCCTAACTGACCCTTGATAATCCCAGTTCATTTTGACTCTGCCTGACTGACTCCTTGATAATCCCAGTTCATTTCTGACTCTGCCTGACTGACCCCTTGATAATCCCAGTTCATTTTTGACTCTGCCCTAGACTGACTCCTTGATAATCCCAGTTCATTTCTGACTCTGCCTGAACTGACCCCTTGATAATCCAGTTCATTTCTGACCCTGACTACTGACCCTTGATAATCCCACTTCATTTCTGACTCTGCCCCTGACTGACCCTGTAATCCCAATTAATTTGATAATTACAGCTAATTTCCATGCCAAAAAATCGGGCTGCGTGCCATACTAAGTGATGACGATAATTATTATCATCATTTCAAAATAATTTCTCCGTGGGGGGTCAGAATACACGAGGTAGCCTCACAACTACAGGGTGTACCTAGCCTTCTACCCAAAGCCAGCCATAGGGCGAGGTCTGTCCATTGCATATTTAAATCGTCATCTTTGTTGCAGTCATTCTCTTCTGCTTCCCACACCGCTAGCCTAGCCTAGCCTAGCTCCGCTGCCAGCATCTCTGCTCATATTGCAGGCTGTTGCTGCTGTTGCTGTTGCTGTTGCTGCTGTTGCTGCTGCTGCCTCAGTACTGCTGTTTGCGGCTTCTCAGCAAGGGCTGTCTTTCCATCTACGGCTGTCTGTTTTTTTTTTTGAAAGTGCAAGGCAGGGATAAGTTTTCGGATTTTTTTTCTTCTTACAAGAAAGGAAAAGAATAGGTAAATAAGTAAAGATTAACAAAGAGTTGATTTTTTTTTTTTGGTTGTTGGTAAATTTCGGGCGAGCTAAACTTTTCACTTGGAAGTGACTTTGTGTAAAAATTAAAAGAAGAAGAAGACGAAGAAGAAGAGCGGCAGCTAAAACAAAAGACATACTTTTTTTAACGTCAGAAATTACAAAAGAAAACGCAATTACAGAAAGAAAAAAAAATCTTGACATCAATTTAAAAAAAAAAAAACACGGAGACATAAAAGTAAAGAGAAGAAAGGCAAAAAAAAAAAAAAGACAAACTCATAAAAGAAACGGAAATTAAGGCTGAGGGGAAAAAAATTGCTAAGAAAGAAAGAAAACAAATTAAAGACACACACGCACACATAAAAAGAAAAGGGAAGCAAAACCTGAAGGCTTGTTGTGAGACACTTTTCCTGCGACTGATGAAACAAAGCAATTAAGAAAGAAGAAAAAACACACACACTCATTACCACAAAAAAAAAACAACCAAAGAATTCCAACAACAAAAAAGAACAGTATATCTTGGAAATCTGGCGACAATTTTCTACGGTTCTAGAAAAGAGTTGTATAGATCTCAAAAGTCTGGCTTTAGTGAAGAAGGGAGCTTTTGTGCTGCCAAGCGAACGAGACAAGACAGTCATCAGACGTCTTTGCATCTTAACTTCTCCTTCTTCGCCTTCTGCCCTTCCTGTCTTCCTTCCTTCCTTCCTTCCTTCCTTTCTGCCTTCCTGCCTGCCTGCCTGCCGCCCACAGACACACGTTCATTAATTAACCAGCGCGTAAGTAAAACTGATGTTCTGTTGTTACGTTTCCGGGCAAAATCTGTAGCTGTAGCTGTAGCTGTAGCTGTAGCTGTAGCTGTAGCTGTGCTGTGCTGTGCTGTGCTGTGCTGTGCTGTGCTGTGCTGTGCTGTGCTGTGCTGTGCTGTGGTATGTTATGGTATGTTTATGGTATGGTATGGGGACGGGATAGCCTAGTGGTCAGAACATTGCGCTCGTAATTTAGACGACCCAGGTTCGATTCCCGTTCGAGGAGGTTTTTTTCTCCTGGAGTTAACATCAGCGCTGACTCCACTCTCCCTTAAAATCCTTTGGATGAGACTATACACCGAGGCCCCGTGTGTGAATGCACGCAGAACATCTTGAGCACATGTTACATCCTGTTCCACTTTTCGTAAGAGCAGGCCATCGTGTGCCGATGGGAACAGATGACATTTACAAAACTGCATACACATGAGGACTGGTTGTAAAAAAAAAAAAGCACAAGAGTGCTTATCCCATTATCCTCGATATAAAAGAAATAATAAATAAATAATAATATGGTATGTTATGGTATATTATGTTATGCCGTGTTAAGTCATGTCATATTATGTTACGTTATGTTATGTTATGGTCTGTTATGGTATGGTACGTTATCTTAGGCTATTCTATGTTGTGTTTTGCTATGATGTGTTGTACTGTGTTGCATATAATAATTGTGTGTTGTGTTTTGGGGTTTTTTTCTGTACTGCTGTGTTGTGCTGTGCTGTGCAAGGTAGTGTTGTGCTGTTTTGTGCTGTGCTGTGCTGTGCTATGCTGTGCTGTGCTGTATTGTGGTATGGTATGGTATGGTATGGTATGGTATGGTATGGTATGGTATGGTATGGTATGGTATGGGATGGTATGGGATGGTATGGGATGGTATGGTATGGTATGGGATGGTATGGTATGGTATGGTATGGTATGGTATGGTATGGTATGGTATGGTATGTCATTTCGTGTCATATGTTACGTTATGTTATGTTATGATATGGTAATATGGTATCTTAGGCTATTCTTTGTTCTGTTTTGTTATCATGTGTTGTGCTGTGTTGCATATAATAATCGTGTTGTGTTTGGGGGCTTTTTTCTGTACTGCTGTGCTGTGTTGTGCTTTGCTGTGCTGTGTTTGCGCACACGTTAAATCCTGTTCCGCTTTTCGTAAGAGTAAGCCATCGTGTACCGGTGGGAACAGATGACATTTACAAAACTGCATACACACGGGGACTGGATGTAAAAAAGCACAAGAGTGCTTATCCCATTATCCTCGATATAAAAGAAATAACATAAAAGTTATAAAAATAGATACATTAATCTTCATCTTTCTTTTTTGTGTCTAATATCACTTCGAGTGGAAAGACGTTAAATTGAAGAAAGTACACACACACACACACACACACACACACACACACACACACACACACACACACACACACACACACACACCACACACACACACACACACAAACACACACACACACACTAATATATATATATATATATGTATGTATATATATATATATATATATATATATATATATATATATATATATATATATATATACAAATACATACGTACCTCCCCCACACACACACACACACAAACACACACACAACACACACACCCGCCCCCCCACACAAGCTTACTTCCAAGTAGTACGGATTTGTCTGCAAGAGAAAAAAAAATAGCCCTTTGCTAAGAGCATCATTTGATTGCAATTACCAAATGAATAGTCTGGAACCTAGTTCTGAATGCAAAGAGAGAGAGAGAGAGAGAGAGAGAGAGAGAGAGAGGAGAGAGAGAGAGACGAGAGAGACAGAGACGAGACAGACAGACAGAAGACAGGACGACGAGACAGACAGAGGACAAGAGAGGGGAGAAGAGAGAGAGAGAGAGAAGAGAGAGAGAGAGAGAGAGAGAGAGAGAGAGAGAGAGGGGAAGGGAGAGGAAAAGAAGAGAGAGAGAGAGGAGGGGAGACAGGACAGACAGACAGACAGACAGACAGACAGACAGACCAGACAGACAGACAGACAGACAGACAGACAGACAGACAGACAGACAGAAGCAGACAGAGCAGAGAGACAAACAGAGAGAGAGACAGAGAGTGAGAGAGACAGACAGAGAGACAGAGAGACAGACAGACAGAGAGAGAGAGACAGAGACAGAGACAGAGAGAGATAGAGAGAAGCAGGATTTAAGCCCAGTAGTAGTAAATAAGTCTGCTTCTATAGTCTGCTAAGTCTGCTCCCACTGTGATTCTTCCCAGTGGCTTTTAATCAGGAGAGAGTAGCAATCAAACGACAAAACAAACAAACAAACAACAAAAAGCTATATCAAAAAAGGATGTCTTAAAGAATAACTAATCAATCTTGTTTTTGACTAGACTCTCCATGGGGGCGGGATAGCTCAGTGGTCAGAGCACTCGCTTTCCCCAAGTCAAGTTAAGCAGCGTCGTGCGCGCCTTGGCTTCAGTACAGTCCCCCCCCCCCCCCCACACCCAGTTCACCCAGCTGTAAATGGGTACCTGCCCTCTTTAGGGTCAGGGAAGGTAAAGCAGCGAGGGAGAGAGATGGGCGCCGCCCTCAACATGCTGGCCCCTAGAGAAGCTGAGGTCTCTGATGCCTTGCTTCCCTATGACCGTGTAGGTTATGAGACACCTTTACCTTTACCTCTATGTTTACATCGCCTGGTCTCTGTTTCTGTCCTGTCTCGGTTTCTGTTTCTTGTCTTCTTGTCTCCATATAATTATCTCTGTTTGTTTCGTCTTCTTGTCCTTTAGTCTCTGTTTTGTCTTCTTTGTCTTGGTTTCTATCTTTCTGTCTCTGTACTTGTATGTCTCTGTTTTTTTCTTTTTTTTGTCTCTGTATATCTCTGTTTCTGTCTTCTTGATTTTGCCTCTTATCTATCTATCTATCTATCTATCTATCTATCTATCTATCTATCTATCTATCTATCTATCTATCTATCTATCTATCTATCTATCTATCTATCTATCTGTCTGTCTGTCTGTCTGTCTGTCTGTTTGTCTGTTTGTCTGTCTATCTGTCTGTCTGTCTGTCTATCTATCTATCTATCTATCTATCTATCTATCTATCTATCTATCTATCTATCTATCTATCTATCTATCTATTCTAATCTAATCTAATCTAATCTAATCTATCTATCTATCTGTCTATCTATCTATATATCTATCTGTATCTCTATCTGTCTATTTATCTATCTATCTATTCATCTATCTATTCATCTATCTATCTATTTATTTATCTAGCTAGCTAGCTATTTCTTTGACTGAGGGCTGGATGTAAAAAAGCCATTATGTGTGCTTATTCTTATCCCTTAATAAAAGTGTTTCAAAGTGTGTTTCAAAATGTTTCAAGTGCTATCTCTGAATCTCTATCTCATTTTTATTTTCTCTCATCTCATATTACCTATCTAATCTAATCTCTCTGATCTGATCTATCCAATTTCTATCTAATCTAAAGTAACCTGTCTGATCTAATTCAATATCTTTTTTTTTTCATCCAATCTAATATAATCTTATCTATCTTATTCGTCGTCGACCGCTCAGACAGTAACTATGGCTGTCTGTTATATGAGCAAATAATGCGTTGTGCTGCCATTAAGCGCCTGACAAGTCAGGCCCAGCGCATTCGACTACAGCGTGGCTTTTGATCTATCTACTTTCTATAGACTCTAATCTATCCTGTCTAAATCTACTCTTTCTATCTTTTTTTTCTCGAAGTAAAGTCAAGTTGGGAACACAGACAAATTGTCAGAACACACACAAAAGCAAACTATTTTCTACATGTGCTTGCAGAGCATAGAGAGAATGATCGAAACAAAGCTAATCCACGAAAACATAAGAGAGAGGGGAGAGGAGAGAGAGAGAGAGAGAGAGAGAGAGAGAGAGAGAGAGAGAGAGAGAGGAGAGAGAGAGAGAGAGAGAGGAGGAGAGAGAGAGAGAGGAGGAGAGAGAGAAGAGAGAGAGAAGAGACGAGACAGACAGACAGACAGACAGACACGACAGAGACAGACAGACAGACAGACAGACAGACAGACAGACAGAAGACCAAGGACAGACAGACAGAGACAGACAGAGACAGACAGACAGACAGAAGACAGACAGAGGCAGCGCAGAACAAGACAGAACAGACAAGACAAAACAAAGACAGAGGACAGACAGTAGACAGACAAAGACAGACAGACAGAAAAAAAGACAGACAGACAGAGCAGAGGAAGGCAGAGACAAGAAGAAATGAGAGACAGAGATAAAGACTTACAGACAGAAGAGACAGACAAAAGTCAGTAGGGAAAGAGGATAAACGAAGACAACAGAAATAAGAGAAATTTAGAAAAGTCAAATAATGAAACAACAATTGGTACCTAACAATTGTAGAACAAATGTAATTTCTAAACAAACAACAGGGTATATAGATAGGTATAGGGCAGTGCAGCTTTTTGTTTGTTTTTGCTGGCAACTGTAACCAATTGGTTTT
>CM060337.1:24818025-24834381 GCA_030674155.1 Stramonita haemastoma
GTCTGTCTGTCTGTCTGTCTTTCTGTTTTTGTATCCCTCTCTGAAACAAAAAATACAGCCTTTTCCGTCCCTCAATTTGTCTGTCTGTTTGTTTGTCTGTTTGTCTGTCTGTCTGTCTGTCTGTCTGTCTGTCTGTCTGTGTCTCTCTTTGTGTCCATCTCTGAAACAAAATACAGTTGCAGACAGGAAAAGAAAAAAAAGTAGTGGGTAGGAGCTTCACTTGTGTTGACGCGCTCTCCCCGTGGAGAGCAGCTCGAATTTCATGGAGAGAAATCTGCTGTGACATAAAGTGGTAATAAATAGACAAATAAATAAATGAATAAATAGATAAACGAATTAATCAATGAATACGCACGCACACACACACAAATATATATATACATATATAAATGAAGTAGGCTTCAGTCAGTCTCGGAAGACTGTGTGGAGTTGCGCCCAAGGCTTTAGAGCATAACAAAGCCTAAGTAAGTATGGAGGGCAAGCTGTTACCCATGCAGCAGAATTTGTGCTGTGTTGTAGTACATTGTACTGTATTGTCATGTTTTGTATGGTATTGCATTGTATTACGACATAACTTAACCGATTTCTCTGCAGTTAAATCTGGAGTGCTAGCCTGAAGAGAGCGCTTTACTTCCCAAGCCTCTTTCCTGGAGAATAGAATGTGTTATTTGTGTGTGCGTGCGTGTGTGTGTGTGTGTGTGTTTGTATGTGTGTATGTGTGTATGTGTGTATGTGTTTGTGTGTGTGTGTGTGTGTGTTTGTGTGTGTGTGTGTGTGTGTGTGTGTGTGTGTGTGTGTGTGTGTGTGGTGTGTGTGTGTGTGTATGTGTGTGTGTGTATGTGTGTGTGTGTTTGTGAATGTGTGTGTATGTTTGTATGAGTGTATGTGTGTGTATTTTATGTGTGTTTGTGTGTGTGTGTGTGCGTGCGTGCATGTGTGTGTGTGTGTGTGTTTTGTGTGTGTGTGTGTGTGTGTGTGTGTGTGTGTGTGTGTGTGTGTGTGTGTGTGTGTGTGTGAGTCTGAGTCTGAGTCTGAGTCTGTGTCTGTGTGTGTAACAAATCTGTGTTTAATTACAAAATCTCACACGTAAAACATTTTTAACTTTCTCGCTGACCAAGGAAAAAAACGGAAAAAAAAACGAAAAAACCAAACAAATAACAACAGTAAAACAGAACACGTAACAAAGAAACAAGCAAAGCAGAAAAAATAAAACAAAAACGAAACACATAAACAAAAAAACGGAGAAAAAAAACTACACACAAAAAAATTGAAGGACGTTCTAGCAAAATCGTTACAGAAAAACAATGGGAGGTAACTGCAACCAGCTGTTGACGCACAATTCGATAACCATTTTGGGCTGAGGCAACCATACTTGTTTTGCTTTTTTTATATTTTGTGGGGCTCTTTTTTTCGTTCTCATTTCAATCGTCTAGCTCGGTGGTCAGAGCGCTCGCTTTCCCCCAACCAAGTTAAACAGCGTCGAGCGTGGTTGCCAATTGGATGGGTGACCGTTTGCGCGCCTTGGCTACAGTACAGTTCCCCCAGTTCACCCAGCTGTAAATGGGTACCTGCCCTCTTTAAGGTCAGGGAAAGTAAAGCAGCGAGGGAGAGGAGATGGGCGCCGCCCTCAACATGCTGGCCCCCTAAAGAAGCTGAGTTCTCTGACACCTCGCTCTCCTACGACCACACAGGTTATGGGACACCTTTACCTTTTACCCTACCTTCAATCGCTAACTCCCAGAAATTGGTGTGAAGGGCCACAGCAACAGAATAGAAAATTAATGGTCATTTAATGAGTAACAAACTCGTCCAACTAATCATTAGGACTTATTTGAATGCTTACCTGGACTGTACAGTACACACGAGTATAGAGGTATTGAGTTGTATTGTATTGTATTGTATTGTATTGAAATGTATTGTATTGTATTGTATTGTATTGTATTGTATTGTATTGTATTGTATTGTATTGTATTGTATTGTATTGTATTGGATTGCATTGGATTGGATTGCATTGGATTGGATTGGGTTGTATGTATTGCATTGCACTGTATTGTATTGTACTGTATTGTATTGTATGTATTGTACTTTACTGCAATGCATTGGTTTGCAATGCATTGAATTGTATTGTACAGTTTTGTACTGCACTGTGCTGTACTGTACTGTATTGCATTGCAATGCATTGCTTCGTTTTGTATTTTATTGTATCGTATCGTATCGTATCGTATCGTATCGTATCGTATCGTATCGTATCGTATCGTATCGTATCGTATTGTATTGTATTGTATTGTTTTGTATTGTATTATACTACACTGTATTGTATTGTACCGTTTTGTATTGTATTGTATTGTATTGATTTACATTCCTTTGTATGCTACTTTCAGTCACCGCAGATTTCTTTGCGTGAAATTCCGGTTGCTTTAGCAGGGGAGAGCGGGTTGCCGCAAAAAAGCAGCCCCACCCATTACTTAAAAAAAAAATTCCTGTTTCAATGGGTGTTTGTTTTCCTATCATACGGCTGTTTTCTATAACATTAATTTGCCAGGAACAAATCTCTTGTTGCCCAGGACTTTTTTCATGCTCTAAACGCGTGTCGTGTGCGGGAACACGTTTTATCGTGTCATTCGAAAGACTAGGACCCAGACCACCCACTTACGGTCTAGTAGGTGGGGGAAAAGTTTCAGGCACAAACGGGGATCGAACTACTACACACTTCGAACTCAGACTTCTTGCTTTCTAGGCAGGTGCAATACCTTTAGACCACCGATCCACCTTGTAAGCACATTACATTAGATTACGTTGTAGTCACGAACAAGTAATCATGTGCCTATACATATGTATGTATGTATGTATGTTTGTATGAATGTATGTATGTATGTATGTATGTATGTATGTATGTATGTATGTATGTATGTATGTATGTATGTATGTATGTATGTATGTATGTATGTATGTATGTATGTTTGTAGGTATGTATGTATGGATGGATGGATGCATGTATGGATGCATGGATGCATGGATGCATGTATGTATGGATGGATGCATGGATGCATGGATGCTTAGATGCATGGATGGATGGATGGATGGGTGGATGCTTAGATGCATGGATGGATGGGTGGATGCTTAGATGCATGCATGCATGGATGCATGGATGTATTATGTATTATGTATTATGGATGGATGCATGGATGCATAGGTGGATGGGTCCGCGCATGCATGCATGCATGCATGCGAGCGTATGTATGTATGTATGTATGTACGTACGTACGTACGTGCGTGCGTGCGTGCGCACGCGTGCGTGCGTGCGTGCGTGCGTGCGTGCGTGCGTGCGTGCGTGCGTGCGTGCGTGCGTGCATGCATGCATGCATGCATGCACACCAGTTATTATAATAATAAAAGAATGACTTGCCCGCACACCAGTTATTATAATACTAAAAAAAATGACTCATAAACTGTAGCGGAAAGACATTGGTAAAAAAAAAAAAAGAGTGAATAATTGCAGACTTTGTAATGTAGTGGATTGGTTGTCTAGGTGGTAACGCGCCTGCCTAGAAAGCGAAAAGTCTGGGTCGGAGCAGAGAAATCTGCCGTGACATAAAGTAGTATAATTATAATAAACATGAATAAGATAATAACTCCCTGTAAAACTTCAGGCTAGGCGAATAACAGACCATCTATTATTTGCCTCATTACGCCTGCTATCACTGTCTGGCCTGCTTTGTCTGTCGCTGCCATTATTAACTAACTGAGGGGATATTGCTTTTTGCTTCAATCTGATGATACTTCGGTCACTTTTTTCATATCCTGACTATTAACTTCAACATTCTGCTTGCTAAGCTTTTTAGTTGATGTTGTTATGTGTGTGTATGTGTGTGTGATATTGATATCTGTTTATGTGGTTCGTGGATGCTTTTATGAGTGTAAATGATGATTTAAATGTAAGCGCTTTATGTGGTTTTTATGTTGCTTTACAAGATTGAGCAAAAAAGTGAAGGATTGCAGACTTTGTAATGTGGTGGATCGGTTGTCTATGTGGTAACGTGTCTGCCTAGAAAGCGAAAAGCCCGGGTCGGAAGTGTGCGGTGGTTCAATCCCCGTTTGGGCCCGAAAATTCCCCCCTTCCATTAGACCATGAGTGGTGGTCTGGGTGCTAGTCATTCGGATGAGACAATAAACTGAGGTTCTATGTGTTACACAGAATTATTTAGCGCATGTAAAAGAATCGACAGCAACAGGAGGGTTGCCCCTGGCAAAATTCCGTAGAAAAAAGTCACTCTGATAGGGCAACAAAATTAATACAGTTGCAGACAGGAAAAGATAATTTAACAAAAAATGGGTGGCGCTGCTCTTTTGAGACGATGCGCTCTCCCCCGGAGAAGGGGGAAAGGGGGGGGGGGGGGGGGGGGCAGCAGCCCAAACTTTATGCAGAGAAATCTGCCGTGACATAAAGTGGTATGAGATAGGTAAACGGTAAAGGTGTCCCATAACCTGTGTGGTCGTAGGGGAGCGAGGCATCAGAGACCTCAGCTTCTCTAGGGGCAGCAGCACCCATCTATATTGAGGGCAGCAGCACCCATCTCCTTTCCCTCGCTGCTTTACCTTCCCAGACCCTAAAGAGGGCAGGTACCCATTTACAGCTGGGTGAACTGGGGGAGAACTGTACTGTAGCCAAGGCGCGCAAACGGTCACCCATCCAATTGGCAACCACACTCGACGCTGCTTAACCTTGGCTGGGGGAAAGCGAGCGCTGTGACCACTGAGCTATCCCGTCCCCATGTTATGTATGACATAAGAATAAATAATAAAGTGATAACAAGACCAAACTTCATTGAAATCGACTCGCCGCCTCGCGCTGACAGCCCTGAGCAATGAAGACTTATCTGCGGCATGTAAACGTGGCAGTTGCGGCCATTTTGAAGCAGGTGATGCTAGCAATTTCCTGTCAGGTGGCGCTCCCACTGCTCATAATGGGAGACAATAAGCACAGGGTTGTTTTGTGGGTTTATTCCCCTTTTTTTTCGTTCTTTCTTTCGGAGCACGAAAGATGTTGCTGAAGTGATCTTTCCCTGGGTTGTGTGGTGTGTGTGTGTGTGTGTGTGTGTGTGTGTGTGTGTGTGTGTGTGTGTGTGTGTGTGTGTGTGTGTGTGTGTGTGTGTGTATGTGTGTGTGTGTGTGTGTGTGTGTGTGTGTGTGTGTGTGTGTGTGTGTGTGTGTGTGTGTGTTGTGTGGTGTGTGTGTGTGTGAGTGATGTGTTTTAATGGGATGAGTTTTTTTTTGTTCTTTACATGTAATAGCTGTTCTGTTCTATTCTGTTCTCTATTCTCTCTGTTTCTGTCTCTCTGTCTGTCTGTCTCTCTCTCTCCTAAAATCATTCCTAACAGATCGCACCCATACTGTCTTTCTTGGTAAAAAAGAGTCTGGATTTCTTATCCAGAAGTTTGGTGTCCCTCAAGGGTCTGTACTCGGGCCTCTTCTTTTTTCTCTTTATATAAATGATCTGCCGCTTTTCATTACAAAAGGCCAGTGTGAACTTTTTGCTGATGACACTTCTATTCATGCCTCTCATCCTGACTTGGAACAACTTGTTATTTCTTTACAAGAAAATGCCAATCAATTATTAAAGTGGACTGAGCTCAACCATATGTCTTTGAATGAACACAAAACAAAATACATGACAATTACTTCTCGACAAAAGCGACAAAACATTTCTTTTCTCATGCCTCATATTTATCTTGGTAATAACGCTATCAGTGAAGTTAACACTCATCGAGTATTGGGAGTCATTATTGATAACAATCTCAGCTGGTCATCCCATATTGACAGCCTATGCAAGCGAATCTCACAAAAGGTATATCAACTTTCAAAAATTAAACATTATTTAGATCTCAATGCTCGTAAACAATTTTATCATGCTCATATACAATCTATCATTGATTATGCTTCAACGTTGTATGACTTAAGCAGTGGTAACAACTTAAAACCTCTTTTAAGGATCCACAAGAGAGCTCTTAAACTCATACTGTTAAAATCTTCTAGCTTGTCACCTCAAGATTACATTAAACTAGATATCCTCCCCTTAAATTACCAGCTCGAATACAATAAAGCTGTTACAGTGTATCGAATAATGAACGAACTCGCTCCAACTACTGTGACTGCAAGATTTCCCCTTAATCAATCAAAATACACGAACAATATACTGATTCGGAAACCAAGGATTGACATGTACAAAACTAGCCTTTCCTACTCAGGAGGAGTTCTATGGAACACGTTGCCAGAATGCATAAAAAATGCCAGCAGTATCTTGTCATTTAAACGTGCTTATAAATGTCATCTTATGCATTCATTGAAAAATGAGTTAACCTAGTCAATAGTTTGTATTTCCTGTCTTTATTGCTACTATAATGCTAAGCTAAAGACTTACGTCATATACGAGTGTTTTGTTAGTTGAAGCGTATTGATCTTAAACTTGCGTATTTCACATTTTAAAGTAGTTTTTATTGTATAATTATCCATACAGTGCATCATCCATTTGTCGTGCATATGCAGCATGCAGTGATCAGTATGTTTTAATATGAGATTGAGTGCGTGTGTGCGTGCAGGTGTATGCGTTTTGTGATATTTTCTTATGATACAAACATTCTTTTTTTTTATAGAACTTTTCTTTGTTCTGTGTTGTCCTCAATAAGGGGAAATAGGGGGGGGGGAGTCTCTTTGTTTTTGGGTATTTAGTGTTGTTGTTAGGTAATGGCTTGTTTATTTTAATTATCTCATTACCCTGGTAAAAAATTGTTCATAATTTCTCTCTTTGTATCTGTCTGTCTGTCAGTCTGTCAGTCTGTCTGTCTGTCTGTCTGTCTGTCTGTCTGTCTGTCTGTCTGTCTGTCTGTCTGTCTGTCTGTCTGTCTGTCTGTCTGTCTGTCTGTCTCTCTCTCTCTCTCTCTCTCTCTCTCTCTCTCTCTCTCTCTCTCTCTGTCTGTCTGTCTCTCTCTCATTTACTTCAGCTGTTCGCCTATTATTTGAAAACAGGTATAATTGCATGATTAAGAATCAGGTTATGTCCCCCCCCCCCCCCCCCGAATTGTTTCTCATTCTTATGATTTTCTTTCCTCTTTTTTGTTTTTGTTATTGTTATAGAAGGCTGGATGTAAAAAAGCAATTGTCATGCTTACTCTATCACCTTCTGAAAATAAAATTAATTCAATTCAATTCAATTCAATTCTCTCTGGCTCTCTCTGTCTTTGTCTATCTCTTTCTATCTCTCAATCTCTCTCCCTGTCACTCTCTGTCACTATGTCTGTCTGTCTTTCTGTATATCTCTGTCTGTTTGTCTCTATAATCATATCATCCGGTTTTCAACACTTTGTATCTGTCTCTCCCTCCGTCTCTTTGTCTGTCTCTCTTTGTCTCTGTCTGCCCGTCTGTCTGTCTGTCTGTCTGTCTCTGTCTCTGTCTCTGTCTCTCTCTTTCTCTCTCTCCTCCTCTCTCTCTCTCTCTCTCTCTCTCTCTCTCTCTCTCTCTCTCTCTCTCTCTCTCTCTCTCTCTCTCCTCTCTCTCTCTCTCTCTCTCCTTCTTCTTCTTCTTCTTCTTCTTCTTCTTCTTCTTCTTCTTCTTCTTCTTCTTCTTCTTCTTCTTCTTCTTTTAAGAGTAAAGCAGTGGTATGAATACACTGACATAACCCTACATGATGTGCTTTTAGCGTGTGTAAGTTCTTTATTTCTGGGTATATCATGTTCAACATGTTCTCCATAAAACCACTTCTGATAACGATATTACTACTAATTAACTGAATTTATATAGCCCTATATCTTGGGGAAAAAAAAAAAAACGAAAACGCTTGCATTCAACCTGTTCTTATGCATGCAACCAATGAAATGACTATAGTGTCTGAGTAATGTGCTTTAAAGAATATTTTATTTGTTTGCGCAGGAAACTTTAATGTACGCTTTACCATACGTGTTCACTTAAACGACATGGACACATCAAGAAATAGTTGAGTAGCTGTGTGTTGCTTGAGTGTTCCATCTAGAAAATTTTACAATAGAAAAGCAGATACTTTTATATAGGTGTCACGTAAATAACGTTAAAGTTACCGTCCATGTAACCTTTAACATGTTAAAATCAGAGATCTTTACGCATACGTCACATAACGCTAGAGTTATCGTCCCTGTAACCTTCTACAGTTTAAAATCAGTGACCTTTATGCGTACGTCACATAACGTTAGAGTTATCTTCCCTGGAACATTCTATTTGTGAAATCAGAAAATGTAAACACGGGGTGTTCTTTATTTCTATTATTTCCTAAAAGGCAAAAAGTAACAACAAACCACAGAGTAACTAGCATGACACACGCAACATTGGGAATCGCCCATAATGCATAAGAAACACATGACAAAGGAATAACAAACATACAGGAGCCTCGCACTATATGCTTGGTTGCTTGATTCCTGATATCGGGGGCGGGATATAGCCTAGTGGTCAGAACATTGCGCTCGCGATTTGACGACCCGGGTTTGATTCCCGGTCGAGGGGATTTTTCTTCTGGGGTTAACATCAGTGCTGACTCCACTTCCCCAAACAGTCTTTCGGATGAGACTATAAACCGAGGCCCCGTGTGCGAACACACGCAGAACATCTTGCACACACGTTTAATCCTGTTCCTCTTTTCGTAAGATTAGGCCATCATGTGCCGATGGGAACAGATGACATTAACAAAACTGCATACACACGGGGACTGGATGTAAAAAAAAGCATACGATTGCTTATTCCATTATCCTCGATATAAAAGAATAAATAAATCAATCAATCAATAAATCTTTTGGTTGTACCATTGACTGATTGATCTTCTTCTTTGTTGAACACTTATACCGCAACTATAGCAAGCTGTTATAATAATTATATGAGCAAAAATGCAAAAAGGTGCTGTAAATAAGCGCCTGACAAGCGAACACACGTACGCAGAACGTCTTGCACACACGTTAAATCCTGTTCCGCTTTTCGTAAGAGTAGGCCATCGTGTGCCAGTGGGAACAGATGACAAGATTTATAAAACTGCATACACACGGGGACTGAATGTAACAAAGCACATGAGTTCTTATTCCATTTATCCTCGATATAAAATAATAAATGAATAAAAATGAATGAATAAATAAATAAATAAATAAATAAATAAATAAATAAATAAAGGCAGCAGGAAAATGGATAAAAAAGGCAGAAAGTCGACAAGAAAGAACTAAAACAAAAAAAAACCTTGGCAATAAACAAAGAGAAGGATAGAAAAGAGAAAATTTTGAGCACAGAATTTCCAAAAGGTGGGGGGTGTTATTAATTTTATACTTACAGGACACCTGGCATCCCAATGAGGACAAATTAAATTGTGGTGAAAAAAAGGGTTGAAGGAGGGATAGAAAAGTAAACAGCTTGCAGACAAGCAAACTCGGCTCACTTCTTCAGTCACACACCATCTTTATGTTTTGTCACTTTTCCCTCTGTTTTCCTGTATTACTCTTGCATTGATACTGCTCAAACTCAGGCAGCCACAAAAATCAACACATCTTGTGCTACACTACCTTGTGACCTGTTACACTAGCCTGTTAACAGTTTGCCCTCCATACTTACTTACCCAGGCTTTGCGCTCAAAAGACTAGAGTGCAACTCCATAATCTTCCGAGACTGATGGGTGCCTACTACCACTACTGCTGCTGCTGCTGCTGCTGCTGCTGCTGCTGCTGGTGCTGCTGCTGCTGCTGCTGCTGCTACTACTTCTACTACTACTACTACTACTACTACTACTACTACTACTACTACTACTACTACTACTACTACTAGCCTGTGACTGAAAACATTTTGCTTTTGCTCAAATTTGGTAGTTTTCATTTTTGTTTTTAATTTGTCAACGAACACTGTACCCCCTAAGTCCTTGGTCATCTGCTAGCTTCCTAACTGCAATACGCATGCGTAAGGGGTCAACACTTCGGGAACACAAGGAGTCCTCATTTGAATGATTGATTCCAACTTTTTCGCGACTACCTGACATTGATCTGTGTCATCAATCTCTAAAATAAAAGTACACAGTGCATTTTTACATATTGAAAAAAGCATATGTAAAAATCAGCAGAAAATGTTCAAACTAGCATTGTATAGAAGATACTACATGGCCCGGAAGCTAAAGGTAGAGTGTAGCCTCAGAGGCGGCGTGGGGGAGGCTGTAAAATGACCGGAAGATCCTGACCGGAAATGAAAAAGAAAGAGAAGAAAAAGGGAAAAAATGCAATATTGAAATTGGAATTAGTATTGGAAGCCTCCCCCCCTTCTTCTGCCTCTCTGTCTCTCTCTGTCTCTCTGTCTCTCTGTCTGTCTCTGTCTCTGTCTCACTCTCTGTGTCAATGTGCGTGTGTGTGTGTGTGTGTGTGCGTGTGCGTGTGCGCGCGCACGCATGCGAGTGTGTGTATGTAGATCTATCTATCCATCTATCTATCTGTCTATCTATCTATCTATCTATCTATCTATCTATCTATCTATCTATCTATCTATCTATCTATCTATCTATCTATCTATCTATCTATCTATCTATCTATCTCTTAGTCTGGCAACCGTGGGGGCACCCCTGAAGACTTGACAACCAATTCCCTCCATTCCTCTCTCTGTTCTTGCAGTTGACTACCGTGGCTTCTACTCTCTTCAAGATGTATGTAAATAGACGATTTGTGTGTGTGTGTGTGTGTGTGTGTGTGTGTGTGTGTGTGTGTGTGTGTGTGTGTGTGTGTGTTGTGTGTGTGTGTGTGTGTGTAGATGTGTGTGTGTGTGTGTGTGCGTGTGCGTGTGTGTAGGTGTGTGTAGGTGTGTGTGGGTGTGCGTGTGTGTAGGTGTGTATGTGCGCGTGCGTGGGTGCGTGTGTGTGTGTGTTTGTGCGTGTGCGTGCGTGTGTGTGTATATGATATAGTACTTCACACACATTTTCTTCAAGTTCATACTGCCTACACATTTATCTTTATGTTATTCATGTCACTGCTCTGTTTTTCATATTTCATTTTTTTTGTCGTTTTTTTTTAAAATCCGTTTTCTGTTTACTTTTAATCAAAACTGTATTTTTCTTCATATTTTTTGTAGAGTGATATATATTTGTTTTGTTTTTGCTTTCTTCCATTGAGTTTTTCATCCATGACTTTGCTGTTCTTTCGGTTTGTTCTTTGGTCTCTGCTCCGATTGCTTGGCTGTTCTTTGGGTTTGGTTTGTTCTTTAGATTTGTTCGTTGTTTCTCTGGTAGTCTGCTTCAAAGAGTAGGCAGTGTAAGGTGTAAGCTTGCTTCATAAACATACATCGATAGACACAGACATACACAGACAAACGAACAGACTCTCAGACACAGACAGACAGACTGGAAATACAATTTTGACTTGACTTGACGTGACTTGACTTGACTTGACACACACACACACAGACACACACACACACATAGACACAGACACACACATTCGATAGCACACACATACTCACACATAAACAGACACATACACAAACTCACACTCACACAGACACACACAGACACAGACACAGACACAGACACACACACAGACACACACGCACACACACACACACACACACACACACACACACACACACACACACACACACACACACACACACACACACACACACACACACACACACACACACACACATCCGGGAGTTAACATCAGTGCTGACTCCACTCTCCCCAAAAGTCCTTCGAATGAGACTGTAAACCGAGGCCCCGTGTGCGAACGCATGCAGAACATCTTGTTCTGCTTTTTGTAAGAGTGGGTCATTGTGTGCCGGTGGGAACAGATGACGAGATTTACAAAACTGCCTACACATGGGGACTGGATGTAAAAAAAAAAGCACATTAGTGCTTATTCCATTAACCTCGATAGTAAAGAATAAATAAATCAATAAATATATAAATAAATCCTAGGTATAAAAGAATAAATATTAATATAAACAAACAAACACACACACACCCTCCCCCCACACAAACCTCCCCCCCCCCCACACACACACACACTTACAGCCAGTCTACTAGTCCCCACTGGAGAGACGACTGAAGACCAAGGGGATGATGCAGGGGAGGTAAATCTGCCATAGACTGCAGACAGCTGCAGAGCTTGGTACTGCTTCTCTCTCTTGCGCCATTTGGCTCGCCGATTTTGAAACCAGACCTGGAACATTTTAGTTAGTTAGTTAGTTAGTTGGTTAGTTGGTTGGTTAGTTGGTTGGTTAGTTAGTTAGTTAGTTAGTTAGTTAGTTAGTTAGTTAGTTAGTTAGTTAGTTAGTTAGTTAGTTAGTTAGTTAGTTAGTTAGTTAGTTAGTTAGTTAGTTAGTTAGTTAGTTGGTTAGTTAGTTAGTTGGTTAGTTGGTTGGTTAGTTAGTTAGTTAGTTAGTTAGTTAGTTAGTTAGTTTGTTAGTTTGTTAGTTTGTTAGTTTAGTTTAGTTTAGTTTAGTTCATTTCATTTTATTTTATTTTATTTTATCTTATACCACTTTATGTCACAACAGATTTCTCTGCGTGAAATTCGGGCTTCCCTCCCTGGAGAGAGAGCGTCACTACAAGTGCAGCGCAACCCATAATTTTTTTTTATTTTTTTTATTTTTCCTGTCTACAAATGTATTTGTTTCCCTATCAGAGTGGGGTTTTTTTTCTACAGAATTTTGCTAGGGACAACTCCCTTGTTGCCGTGGATTCTTTTAAAATCCTGCGCTATATAATGATGTGTAACACACAGGACCTCGGTTGATTGTCTCATCCGAAAGACTAGCACCCAGACCACAACTCATGGTCTAATGGATGGGGGAAAGTTTTGGGCCCAAACAGGATTCCAACCAGTGCACACGCTGACCCGGACTTTTCGCTTTATAGGCAGACGCGTTACCTTTAGACCACCGATCCATGAATATCCCGATCAATAGAATTCACGACAAAAAGTACTACTATTATGTCAGGGTACCCTCCCAGGTTAAAACTACCACTCACACACCTGTTCAAGGAGACTTTACCACCTCTTTAATTATTGCGCTTTTTTTCGAAATCAAAATCATCATTGATTCTTACTTCTTATTTTCGTTTCTGAATGAGTGCCTTTTTTAATATCATTACCTTAATAATGTATCTCTGTCTTATTTCTTGCCTGTTGTTTGATACTGTGTATGGTTTCTTGCTCTTGGTATTTGGATCATTATTATTGTTGTTGTTGTTTAGTTAGAGGTTTGTTTTTATTTTGATGTTATCCCTGAAAAGGGCGGAGACTGGATGTAAAAAAAAAGCACACGAGTGTTTATTTATTATCCTCGAATAAAAGAATTTGCCTTGCCTTACCTTGCCTTTACCCTTGGAGTTTATATCAGTCCCGACTCCACTCCCCCGAACGTTTCTTTTTGGGATGAGACTATAAACCGAGGTTCCGAATGCGAACGCACGCAGAATATCTCCCACATGAGACCTATTCTACCTATTGGAAAAGTACGCTAATGTCTGCCAGTGAAATGGTGTGACAAACTTGACGAAACCACATGCAAAATGGGGACTGGATGTAAAATAGCACATTAACAGTCTTGGTCATTCTCTTTGAATTAGAATAATTCCACTTTGAAAAAAAGGGTTGTTTATCTTTTTTATCTGACTGAAAACTAATTTAGTGCTCCACACTCCGTTCCACTTTGGAATCTTTTTTGTTTTTGACAATTCAACCCGATTCAATTCACATACTTTAGTATTATTTCACAAGCAGATAAATTCACATGGGTTACAAAACCATACATAAAAACAGTAAAACATCGATAACAGAAAAATACCACAACAGTCTCTAAAATATTAGCGCGTGCCTATCACATGATAAAATGACCTTAACATCAGTATTACCTTCTTCTTCTTCTATCACTCCCACAAAAACTACAACTATAACCCGAGGTCGATTCCCGGTCGAGGGGATTTTTCCTCTGGAGTTAACATCAGTGCTGACTCCACTCTCCCCAAAAGTCTTTCGGATAAGACTGTAAACTGAGGCCCCGTGTGCGAACGCACGCAGAACATCTTGCGCACACGTTAAATCCTGTTCCGCTTTTCGTAAGAGTAGGCTATCGTGTGCCGGTGGGAACAAATGACAAGATTTACAAAACTGCATACACACGGGGACTGGATGTAAAAAAGCACAAGAGTGCTTATCCCATTATCTTCAATATAAAAGAATAATAAATAAATAATTAATTAATTAAAAGCGCCTCACAAGTCATGCCCAGGTGGATCGGTGGTCTAGGAGGTAACACACCTTGCCCAGTAAGCAAAAAGTCTGGGTCGGAGTGTGCGGTGGTTCAAATCCTGTTTGGGCCCAAAACGGTTCCCCATCCATTAAACCATGAGTGGTGGTCTGGGTGCTAGTCTTTCGGATAAGACAATAAACCGACATCATGTGTCTTACACATCATTTTATATAGCGCACGTAAAAGAACCCACGGCAACAAGGGGTTTGTCCGGCAAAATTCTGTAGAAAATAGCCACTCTGATAGGGAAACAAGTACAGTTGCAGACAGGAAAAAATATAAATAATGGGTGGCACTGCACTTGTGGCGACGCGCTCTCCCCGGGTAGAGCAGCCCGAATTTCACGCAGAGAAATCTGCTGGGACATAAAGTGGCATAAAATAGAAATTAAAAAAAAACAATCCGACTTCGGCATAAGAGAAAATTGTTATCTTTTAAAAGACAGGAGAATAGACCAAGAAGGCAGAAAATACACAAGTAGGAGGGGACAGTGCACTCTACCCTGTTGGAGGATGAAATAAAGGAAGAAAGATGGGAAGAAAGAAAGAAACATAATACTCTAACTGAAGATAAAATAAAAGAAAGGTATGAAGAAAGGAACAGTATATTCTAACCTGATGGAAGATGAAAATTAATAAAGGAAAGAAGGAAGGAAGGAAGAAAGGAAGGAAGGAAGAAAGGAACAGTATACTCTTACCTGATGGAAGATGAAATAAAGGAAGGAAGGAAGGAAGAAAGGAAGGAAGGAAGGAAGGAAGGAAGGAATAATATACTCTAATCTGATGGAAGATGAAATAAAGGAAGGACGGAAGGAACAGAATGCTCTAACACGATGGAAGATAAAATAAAGGAAGGAAGAAAGGAACAGTATACTCTAACATGACGGAGGAAGATAGCAAAGAATAAAGGAAGAAAGGAGGGAAGGAAGGAAGAAGGGAAGGAAGAATGGACTTTAACCCGAAATATGAATAAGGGAAGGAGAGAAGAAAGGAGGGAAGGAAGGAAGCAACCAAGGAAGGAAAAGTGGACTCTAACCTGACGAACGAAAACATTAAGAAGGGAAGGAAGAAATGAAGAACGGAAGGACGCAAGGAAGGAAGACAGAAAGAAAGGAAAGAACAATGAACTCCTATTTGATGGAGGAAGGAATAAAAAAGAAAGGAAGGTAAAAAGAAATAAATAAACAAAGAAACACAGAAACAAAAGATGAAACACTGAACTCCAACCTGACAGAGAAAGAAATAAAGAAAAACCTAGAAAAAAAGAAAGACCAACGACATTAGAGCAACTTTTGCGTTTTGAATAAAGGAGAATAAAAAAAAGGAAAAGAAAGAAAAGCAAAAAAGAAGCTTCCTTCACCTTTACCTTCACCTGCCCCATAGTCCTGTGGACCGTGGGGGCACAACTGAAGATTCTGAAACCAGCCCCCTCCACTCCCAACAGTCCTCCCACCCTCCGTAGTAGATCGTTCCACCCAAGGCCTGTCCACTCTCTGATGTTGTCATCCCATCTTTTCCTCTGTCTGCCTCTTCCTCTCCCTCCCCTTACTGTTACCTGTAAGACTGTCTTGGCCAGTCCAGATGATCGTGTGACGTGCCCGTACCACTTTAGCTTGCGGTGTTGTTGTTTTTTCAACTGTAGTTAGGAGCTCTTCATATGGACCGATGGCATTCTTTATTCTAATGAAAAAGTGAAAACTAGAATAAAAAAAAAGCTAAGGTAAAGGGGAAAAAAGAGTTTAAAAAGGTGTGGTATGAAGTTAAGATGTAGAAGTCTTTCGGATGAGACTAAAAACCGAGGCCCCGTGTGTGATCACACGCAGAACATCTTGCGCACATGTTAAATCCTGTTCCACTTTTCGTAAGAGTAGGCCATCTTGTGCCGGTGAGAACAGATGACATTTACAAAACTGCATACACACAGGGACTGGATGTAAAAAAAAAAGCATATGATTGCTTATTCCATTGTCCTCGATATAAAAGAATGAATGAGGCGAAAAAAAAAAAAGAAAATGAAAAGAAAGACATGGAAGAATGGACTCTAACCTGAATTCTGGATTCTGGGAGCCTG
>CM060337.1:24834481-24841981 GCA_030674155.1 Stramonita haemastoma
AGATAGATTGATAGATTGATAGATTGATAGATTGATTGATAGATAGATATATAGGTAGATAGGTAGATAGAGATAGAGATAGGTAGATAGATAGATGGATAGGTAGGTAGGTAGGTAGGTAGGTAGGTAGGTAGATAGATAGATAGATAGATAGATAGATAGATAGATAGATAGATAGATAGATAGATAGAGACAGACAGACAGACAGACAGACAGACAGACAGACAGACAGACAGACAGACAGACAGACAGACAGACAGACAGATATAATAGAGACAGACGGAGAGAGAAAAACACAGACAGACAAAGCTAGAGTGGCCTATCGACATACAATAGCACCCCCACCTTTAGGAAATTCTGTGTTAGAAATTCCATCTTTTCTATCCCTCTCTTTGGTTCTGCCTTGTGCTTCTTTTTCTTCTTATATTAACTCCTTCGTGTCTTTTTTCTGCCTTCCTGGTCCATTCTTATACCTTCTAGTCCCCCTCCCCCCACCATCCTCTCCAGAAAGACTAACAAGATAACAATTCTCTCCCATGCGGAATTCGGATGCGCTGGGCCTAATTTGTCAGGCACTTAACGGCGGCGTAACGCATTTTTGCTCATATGACAGACAAGAATAGTAACTGGCTGAGCGTTTGATGAAGACGAAGAAGATCTACCAGACGTTCTTTTCCGATTCTTTAGGCATTTGTAAGGACAGGGGAGGGGAATAGAAAAGAGGCAGACAGAAAAGTAGTAGGACTTGAGAATATTGCAGAATGGGCAATCAAAGCATACCCGGCTTTGGCACACGACCGAGATAAATATATCAAACAACACTTCAATGTGATGTGCCAGATCTGTAGTCATTTCTTTATTTTCTAGTTGTGTCTCCATTAATTTATCGATCAGTTTGCTTAAACGGGTATTGTAGGCTGGCATTATAAATCCCATCTTTGGATTAACACATTACTACCTCCTTTTTTAATTTTTAAGGGAATGCGCTCGTTTCGGGTTTTTTTTGGCTTGTTTGGGTTTTTTGTTTATTTAGTCGTTTGCTTTGTGATTTGCTTTTATTTTGTGTTGATATTTTAGTGTGGGTTATTTTTTTTTATAGTTTTTTTAGCTTTTATTTTTCCTTTACAGAAAATTTAACAACAACCGCCTCTAAACAAAACAAATTTAGTGAACACAAAGTACATATACAATTTATTTTTTTATAAACAAGTGACATCAACTGCTTTTGAAGTACTTGAACAAACAAGAACACACACAGAGACACACATAGAGACACACACAGACACATAGACACACAGACACACACACACACATATATATAACACCCCCTTCACACACACACCCCTCTCCCCCTCCGCACACACACACACACACACACACACACACACACACACACACACACACACACACACACACACACATCTTGTAATGTTTTCTCCTACCTGAAGCGGAAGAAGACGGCAGATTGAGAATGGCAGAGATGGAAAACTTGAGAGAAGAAGAGGTAGCGGCACTGCTATGATGGCCTTTGACCCCTGCTGCAGGTTCACACGCACTGTCCACGTCACAGAGGGCGGGGTCCTTGCTGACGTCATGACAACGGGCAGTGACGTCATGCTCACTGATGCCGTCAGGAGGGCAGTAAGACCTTGAGGACAGAGCCTTGTGGCCCGCTGGGGGCTGTGTAGCCGCGTGGTCAGTTCCTGAAGCGTTGACTGCGTGGTCTTTCGGCCAACTTCTGTCTGGAGTGGGGACTTTAAAGCCCCCGAGAAATGGACCAGGAGGTTAACGTTTTCTTTGAGTAAATGGGGAACGAAAAAAAATTAATGGTAAAGGTGTCCTATAACCTATGTGGTCGCAGGGGGAGCGAGGCGTGAGAGTCCTTGCTTCTTCAGGGCCCATTATAATGAGGGCGGCGCCTCTCTTTCTCTTTCATAACTTTATGCTTAATCATACGATTGGTTCATTGATTCACTTTAATTTTAAGAGGGCTGGATGAAAACAAGCCACCATTGTGCTTAATATTTTCCACCAATAAAAATGTTCATTCATTCATTCATTCATTCATTCATTCATTCTCTCTCTCTCTCTCTCTCTCTCTCTCTCTCTCTCTCTCTCTCTCCTCTCTTCTCCTCTCTCTCTCTCTCTCTCTCTCTCTCTCTCTCTCCTCTCTCTCTCTCTCTCTCTCTCTCTCTCTCTCTCTCTCTCTCTCTCTCTCTCTGTCTCTCTCTCTCTCTCTCTCTCTCTCTCTCTGGGACGGATAGCCTAGTTGTCAGAACATAGCGCTGGCAATTTGACGACGTGGGTTCGAGTTCGGTCGAGGACATTTTTCTCCTGGAGTTGACATCAGTGCTGACTCCACTCTCCCCAAAAGTCCTTCGGATGAGACTTTAAACTGAGGCCCCGTGTGCGAATGCACATAGAAATCTTGCGCACACGTTAAATCCTGTTCCGCTTTTCGTAAGAGAAGGCCATTGTGTGCCGGTAGGGCCAGCATGTTGAGGGCGGCGCCCATCTCCTCTCCCTCGCTGTTTTACCTTCCCTGACCCTAAAGAGGGCAGGTACCCATTTACAGCTGGGAGAACTGGGGGAACTGTACTGCAGCCAAGGCGTGCAAACGGTCACCCATCCAATTGGCAACCACGCTTAACGCTGCTTAGCTTGACTGGGGAAAATCAAGCGCTCTGACCACTGAGCTATCCCGTCCCCATCAACAATGGTACAATAATAATTTTTAAAAAACAACCAACCAAACAAACACACCAACCTTTGGTAACAATATATGTCACAGAGTGAAAAAAGGTATAATCACCTACTAGAGCTATGAGACAAGGACTTAATAACATTGTTATTATAGTTGTGATATTGTGGGTGTGATATTCGTCGTCGTTACTGTTGCCGTCAGACACGTTCTTGTTTTGTTGTTGAGGTTAATCTTATTCTCGCTCTCGCTGTTCTGGTTCTCCTTGCAATTGTTGTTGCTGTTGTTGTTGTTGTGGTGGTGGTGGTGGTGGTAGTGGTGGTGGTGGTGGTGGTGGTTTAACACTACTTTCTCCTTCTGCGTCCATGTCGAACGCTCAGACAGCTCAGCAACTATCATCGTCTGTCATATATAAGCAAACATGCGTTACGCTGCCGTTAAACGCCTGACAAATCAGGCCCAGCGCATCCGACTTCGACGTGGAAGAGAATTGTTATCTTGTAAGTTTTTTTCTTGAGAAAAAGAAAAGGACGGAGAAGGGGCAAAGAAGGCATAAAATAGACAAGAAGGAGGTGACAGGAAGAAAAGGAACGAGGCGGAAACAAAGAGAGGGATAGAAAAAAGGGGAATTTCTCCTAGAGGATTTCCAAAAGATGAGGATTTTTTTTTTTACTCACAGGTCCTCGGCATGTCTATTGGGGAGAACTAACTTTTTAACAGGTGTATTTCAATATTAGCGGACCATTTCAGATTATTTGTAGAAATAGTTTGATCGTACATACATGATCAAAACCTGCCCTTTTCGGAAGAGTAGGCCATTCATTGTGTGCCGGTGGGAACAGATGACAAAATTGACAAAACCGCATACACACAGGGACTGGATGTAAAAAAGACCAAAAAAGTGCGTATTCCATTTCCTGGATATTAAAGAATAAATAAATGAATAAATAGATAAATAAAATAATACATATATAAATAAATAGATAGAACCTGAGAGTTTAGTTTCCTAATCTGCATTGTACAAATTCTATAAATACTGCTTCTTAACTCACCCTTAAATTTCTGTTATGTTCATTATCAAAAAACAACAGCAACAACAACAACACCAACAACAACAACAACTTTGGCTTAGAATGAGTTCTGCCCAACTTATTTTGCCGTAATTCTACCACCTCTTTTTAAGGATTACGAATAAAGTTTGAAAAGATGAATACAAAAATTATTGAATATTACATGATTCAACATCAAACCTAATGAAGTGAATTGACAGAATGGTCGGCTTGCTATTCGGCTTCTTTGTTTACACTTCAGAAAATGAAAACAATTCCTGCTTGAATAAACAGTAGTACCAACAAAGTGATGTGGGTTTTTTCCTCGAAAATTGATATCTTTTTCCCTGGCTAAAAACAGATAGTTTGAAGACTTAGTAAGTAAGTAACTTAGTTTTTGAAAACAATGAAAACAATTCCTGCTTCAATAAACAGTAGTACCAACAAAGTGATGGTTTTTTCCCCTCGAAAATTGATATCTTTCTCATTGGCTAAAAGAAGATAGTCTGAAGACATAGTAAGTAAGTAACTTAGTTTTTATAGAAGATTTCTACTTTTATAAATATATATATATACATATATATATATATATAAGAGAGAGAGAGAGAGAGAGAGAGAGAGAGAGAGAGAGAGAGATGGATAGATAGATAGATAGATAGATAGATAGATAGATAGATAGATAGATAGATAGATAGATAGATAGATAGATAGATAGATAGATAGATAGATAGATAGATAGATAGATAGATAGATAGATAGATAGATAGATACGAAAGTCATCTCCGGCTCCAGATAAAACGATAAACCAGTCCAATGTGTAACTCAATTTAGTGCACGGAGGCTGAAAGAAACCACGGTATCGAAAAAAACCGTTCCCTCGTGGGGGGTGCCGGGGCTTGTACGTATAAAAAGTTAATGACATCCCCACATTCTCGAAGTTGTATGCTCAAAATTTCCTCTTTTTCTAGCACTCTCTTTGCTTCTACCTTGTTCCTTGTCTTCCTGTCCAGTCCTTCTAGTTTATTTTCTGACTTCTTGGTCCCTTCTCCTCGCCTCTTTATTTTCAGAAATACTAAAATCATAACAATTCTTGCTTATGCCGAAGCCGGATGCGCTGGCCCTGATTTGTCACGCGCGTAACTGCGATATGACATATTTTCGCTCATATAACAGACAAAAATCGTAGCCGTCTGAGAGTTCGACGAAACAGAAGTAGATTAGAGCTATTTATGACAAAATTGGATAATAAAAGGCCTCTTTCATAAGGGAGAAATTACACATGGAGACAGGCAAAAGGAAAAGCAAAAAAAAAAAAAAGAGTGGCACTGGTCTTGTGGTGACGCATTCTTCCCAGGGAGAACAGCTAGCCCCAAGTTTTCACACAGAGAAATATGCCGTGGTTGAAGATGACAGAGAAGACAATACACTGTCCTGCACTAGTAACCCCTCTCTGATGCCTTTAATACTTTTTTTAAATTATTATTTTACACCACTTTATGTCACAGCAGATAATTTTCTCTGCGAGAAATTCGGGCTGCTCTCCCCAGGAAGAGCGCGTCTCCACAAGTGCAGCGTCACCTTTTTTTCTTCTTTTCTTTTTCCTGTCTGCAACTGTATTTGTTTCCTATCAGAGTGGCTTTTTTCTTCAGAATTTTACCAGGGGCAACCCTCTTCTTGCCGTGGGTTCTTTTACATGCGCTAAAATAATGATGTGTAACACACGGGACCTAGGTTTATCGTCTCATCCGAAAGACTAACACCAAGACCACCACTTATGGTTTAATGGATGGAGGAAAAGTTTTGGGCCCAAACGGGATTCGAACCACCACACACTTCGACCCGAACTTTTCGCTTTCTAGGCAAGACGCGTTACCACCTAGAACACCAATCCACCAAGTCTACAAGTTCATTTTCTTTTCCCCCTTCCTCCCCTTAGAGCTCTGATCCGAGATTCTTTGAAAGGTGACAGTTTGCGTATGTGACCATTTCTTGCCCACCATGAAGGTAGCCACTTTCCGACCTCGAGGATGCATGCTGGGTATGTTCGTGTTTCCGTCACCCACTGAATATGGCATGAATCACAGGATTTTTTCCCGTATATATATTTGATCTTCTGCAGGTGTCTATGTAGCAATAGAATGAAGGCACTGGCAGGTCTGCACTTGAAGTTGACCTGGGGGGAGGGGGGGGGGTAAATATCCTCACCCTTAATTCACCAGACGCCACTGCCGAAATTGGAACTCGCGACTTTAAGGACCCATGAGATTGAAGTAGTGCGGTATTGACCACTCTGCTATAGCTTCCATCAAGTGAAAGTTCAACCATTGATACTAACCATGCGATTCCTGGCCAGTCTCTGCATTCCTGGTTCCTCGAACACCCCTTGAAGACATTTCACAGCAAAATAACACACTTTCCTCTAGATCTATAAGGTTTTTTTGTTTTTTTTACTTTTGAGAGAAGAAAAGACGCAGGTTAGAATAAAAGAAATATTGAATTTGACTTTGAAAAAAAATCAGAAAAAGATGACTGAATTTATTCTATTGTACTTAATGCCTTAAAAAGGGAGAAAACTTTACGACTTTTTTTTCTTGAATGGGTAAAAAAACACACTAGATAATAAAAATAACTTGAATTTGACCTTAAATAAAAAAGGATAAAAAAATTACAGAGTTTATTTTGTCGTACTTAATGCAAAAAAAAGCCTCAAAAACAAAAAACCAAACAACCAAAATAACCCTCACAAACCCAACCCCAAACAAGAAAAATTCACGTTCTTTTTTATCCTTAAAAGAGTAAACACAACCTCTAAAAACAATTTTAAAAATATTGAAATTTGACTTTTAAAACAAAAAATGGATGCCTGATTTTTAACTGTTCTCGGTACTCCACATATACTAAAAAAAAAAAAACCACCCCAAACAAACTAACAATAAACAACAAGCACAGGCCGTTTAAAGGCAACGGAAAGGGAGAGAGAGGACAGGCCTAGCTAGATCTAGCTACAATCCAGACTTGGTTGTTTATCCAGCAAAATGGGGGGTGGGTAGTTTTGTGGTGCATGGTTTTATAGTTTGGCACCGAAGCCTGTGTGGAAAATTAATATCCTGTCTAATCCGGCAAGGACTAACATGTTAGGCTTCCATTGAAATGGAATCAACGCCACTTAGCGGCCAGGATGTTCTCTGTGTGTGTGTCTGTCTGTCTTTGTGTCTGTTGTGTCTGTCTCTGTCTTTGACTTTGTCGGTCTCTGTGTGTGTCTCTCTCTGTCTTTGTCTTTGTGTCTGTCTCTGTCTCTGTCTCTTTCTTTGTCTGTCTCTGTTTCTGTATCTGTCTCTGTCTTTGTTTCTGTCTGTGTCTGTCTTTGTCTATCTCTGTATCTGTCTCAGTCTCTGACTGTCTTTGAGTCTATGTATCTGTCTCTGTCTTTGTCTGTCTCTGACTGTCTGTCTCTGTATCTGTCTCTCTCTCTGTCTTTCTGTCTGTCTCTGTCTCAATTTGTGTCTGTGTAGCTGTCTGTTTCTCTGTCTCTGTCTTTGTCTGTCTGTCTTTGATTGTCTGTTTCTGTATCTGTCTCTGTCTTTGTTTCTTTGTGTCTGTCTCTGTGTCTGTCTTTGTCTGTCTGTCTCTGCATCTGTCTCTCTCTCTCTGTCTTTGTCTCTGTATCTGTCTGTCTTTGTATGTCTGTTTCTGTATCTGTCTCTGTCTGTCTTTGTCTGTCTCTGTCTATCTTTGACTGTCTGTCTCTGT
>CM060337.1:24846981-24848928 GCA_030674155.1 Stramonita haemastoma
TTTTTTTGGTGGGTATTAAAAAAAACCCTTAATGCCCCCCCAATAAGGGGGGGTTTGGGGGTGGAAACCCAAAAGGGGCTTTTTTCCCTGATCCGAAAATAAAAAGTTTTTTATTTAATTTTCCCTCGTTCTCTTCCTCTCTTTCTTTTTTTTTCCCCCCCCCCCCCCCCACCCCCTCCTCTTTCTCTCTTCTCTTCTTTTCCCCCTGTGTGTCTCGTCTTTTTTTCCCTGTCTCTGTCGTCTGTCTCGTTCTGTCTTTTCCCTCTCTGTTTTCTCTGTCTCGCCCTTTTCTCTCCCCCCCCCTCATCTCCCTCTCCCCTCCCCCCTTTTCCTTTCTCTCTTCTCTCTTTCTTCTTTTATCTCACTCGGGTCTCTCTGCCCCCTGTCCCCCCACTCCCTGCTTTTTCTATTTCTCCCTTCTCTGTCTCTCTGAAAATTTTTCCCTTTTATTCAGGGGCTGGAAAAAAGTGGGGTTTAAAACTATATTATTGTCTATTACTACTGTGGAAAACAAAAAGAATTAAAAAAAGTTACATTTTTTTTTTTTTCCCCCCAAACCCTTTTCCCCTTCCCTTTTTTCTTCCCTTTGTCTTTTTTTTTCCCCCCCCCCCCCCTTCCCCCCCCCCCCCCCCCCCCCCCCCCCCTCTCCCTCCTTCCCCTCTCTCTCCCCTCTTCTCTCTTATATATAATATATATGTGTATGTTTGTGTGGGCGCGCGCGCGCGCGCCGGCGTGGGTTTTGTTTTTGTGTGTGTGTGTGTGTTTTTGGGTGGCGGCGCGCGCGCGCCGGTGGTGTGCGTGCGTTTTTTTCGCGTGCGCGCGCGTGTGTGTGGGTTTTTATGAAATTTCCCTTTTTTGGGTTCTCCTTTTTATCCTCTATTGTTTCTTTAAACGGTTTTTTTTTTTTTCCCGCTTTTTCAGTATTCCCCCCCATAATTATAAACCCCCTTTTTAAAACCATCTTTAGCACACGCACAAGTTTTTGTTTTCCCAAAAAGCCGCTAACATCCACCCGGGGTTTCCTTTTTTGGGGTTGGGTCGCCACATGAAAAACGCCACCCATAAAAAGACGCTAGAAAAAAATTAAATTTCGTCATTACAGCACTCCTTTTTGCCGCGGGGTTTGCTTTTGGGCCCCAAAAAATTTGGACAGAAGGGGAAACCCAAACCCGGGATTTGTCCCTATCTTCTCATATACCCCCTTTTTTTTTTGGGGGTGGTTTCGCGCATAACTGCACACCCCGGGGTTTGTGTGTGCGGTTGTTTTTTTTTTGCGAGTGTATTTATTTTTTTATTTTTTGCTTAAAATCGGGATAATGGGGAAAAAACACTCGTCTTTTTTTTTTTCATCCCCCCCCGTGTTACACAGTTTTTGTAAATATTTAACTGTTCCAAAACCCGGGGGGCAACGGCCTACTCTTACAAAAGCGGGGAAAAGATTTTTTTCGTGTTGCAAGATTTTTCTGGGGGGCGTTCGCACACAGGGGGTCGGTTTACATCTCCTCCCAAAGACTTTTGGGGGGGAGAAAGTGACAAAGGGATTTAACCCCAGGGGAAAAATCCCCCAAAAAGGGGAAACAACTCGGGGGGACAAATTTTTTAGCCCCAATGTTTGACCACGGGGGGTATCCCCCCCCCCCCCCCCCCCCCCCCCCCCTGCCCCCACCCCCACCCCCACCCCCCTCGCCCCGCCCCACCCCCCCTTTCGGGGGGGCGAGGACCCCTGCCTTTTACGTGGGGCCATCATCTTGTATAAATTCCATTAATATTAACTGTAATGCATGTAGTGTTTCCCCCAGACTTACAAACTTTTATTTTCCCAGAAGGCTTTATTTTCAAGCCAGGGGGGGCATTTTCGGGGGTGTGGTGTCACCACAAGAACCGCCCCACCCATACAAAGATGTCCCTAAAAAATGTTTTGCATACAATAAAGCGCCTCATGGGCCC
>CM060337.1:24851528-24859028 GCA_030674155.1 Stramonita haemastoma
TTTTTTCATCTTTTTTTTCTGTCTCCTCTCGATCTTAATCTTTTTGATTTACTTAATTGTAATCGGTGCATCTGTCTTGACATTAATGTTCGGGTCAGTTGTGGATTATGACCGTGTTTGTTGAATATAGATCTATCTCTATTGTTTTAAAAAAAAAAATTGTCAATACATCCAGTTGGAGATTATGCGTTTGTTAAATGTAGACCTATCTCTTTTTTGAATTTTAAAGGTTAAACTGTTGTTGTTTTTTTTTATTTACTTTTTATACCCCTTTATGTCGCAACAGATTTATCTGAATGAAATTCGGGCTGCTCTCCCCAGGGAGAGCACGTCGTCACAAGTGCAGCGCCTACCCCCCCCCCCCCCCCCCTTTTTTTTAGACAGCCCTGAGCCGCCCTGGGGACTCCAACTCCCCGATTTTTCCTCAGGGATGGTGTCTCAACAAGACACCTGTGCGCATGCTGGTTTTTTATAATCTTGTCATCCGTTCCTACCGGCACACAATGGCCTGCTCTTCCGAAAGGCGGAACGGGGTTTTAACGTGTGTGCAAGATGTTCTTGCGTGCGTTCACACACAGGGCCTCGGTTTATAGTCTCATCCCAATGATGAGACTTGTTGGTTGATGGTCGTTTGTGGGGTAGAGGGTTGCTATTTTCTTATATCTATGTTCCCTAATCAGGGAAAAGGCCTGATGAAAAAAAAATGTAATACTTACTCTGTAACCCTTGAAAAATAAAGATCATTCATTCATTCATTCATTCATTCATTTATTCATTCATTCATTCATTCATTTGTTCATTCATTTGTTCATTCTCTCCTATTCTCTCTCTGTCTCTGTCTCTGTCTGTCTGTCTCTGTCTTTCTGTCTCTGTCTGTCGTCTGTCTGTCTGTCTGTCTGTCTGTCTGTCTGTCTGTCTGTCTGTCTGTCTGTCTGTCTGTCTGTCTGTCTGTCTGTCTGTCTCTCTCTCCTCTCTCTCTCTCTCCTCTCTCTCTCTCTCTCTCTCTCTCTCTCTCTCTCTCTCTCTCTCTCTCTCTCTCTCTCTCTCTCTCTCTCCCTCTCTCTCTCTGTCCTTTTTTTTTTTATACTACTCTTGGCTTTTTGTACAAAACTTCTTACTGATGATCGACAAGTTTGAAAATGGGAAACCCTGTTGTTAGGTTTCTTATGTGCAAGAAGTCCAAGGTCCTGGCTCAAACATGTGTATAATTACTGGCAATTTCTGTTCTCTTGTCTCTCATACAGCGTCTATATAACTCGCCCGTAACTTACGTTAATGAGCACGCTCTACTGTTATTCTGCCAATTAAAAAAAATGAAGAGCAAGAACTGTTGTCCTTACACAAATCCATCGAGAGTTCTTTTCTTTTTTTATTTTTTTTTTTTTTTACAGAAGCACCTTGACCTAAATGTTTAGGTCAAGGATATTCTTTTTCTTTTTAATTTACACCATAAAGAAAAAATCCAAGTTTGCTTCGATTTCAAAGAGTATAAATTTGACAGATATTCCAAAACAGTTTTATGAGAGAATTCTATCAAGTGAGGAGCTTTTTTTTTAAATAAAAAAGTAAAGAGGAGAGGTAATAGAACTGTACCTTGTGTTTGATTTTTCAGAGGATAGTGCGTTTTGAAAGCTGACATTGTAAGTTAGATTAATTTTTTTAAAAACCAGCATAATCCAATCCGTACAATAATTTTAGAGCAGACATTCAAAGAAAACAATGCAGACAGGCAGAAGATGGGTTGAATAGTGTTAAATGCAGATGAGAAATCAAAAAAAGAAGCATGCATTTTCAAAAAAAAAGGTTTTCTGGTATAGGTATAATGCAGCAAAGTGGCAGTAGCATCATCTGTCCTCCTACTCGTTTGATATGCAAACTGGTAAGAATCTAAACTGAGATTATGTACATAGGAGAATTCCTTTCAGTACTTTGCGTTCCAAACATTTCATTTCTTTTTCTGTTTTTTTTTAAAAATTCTTTTTTTATCGAGGATAAGGGCAATAAGCACTCATGTGCTTTTTTTCATCAAGTCCCCGTATGCATGCAGTTTTGTAAATATTGTCTTCTGTTCCAACCGGCACACAATGGCCTACTCTTACGAAAAGCGGAAAAGGATTTAACGTGCGCGCAAGATGTTATGCGTGCGGTGGCACAAGGGGCCTCGGTTTACAGTCTCATCCGAAAGTCTTTTGGGGAGAGTGGAGTCAGCACTGATGTTAACTCCAGGGGTAAAATCCCCTCGACCGGGAATCGAACTCGGGTCGTCAAATTGCGAGCGCAAATGTTCTGACCACTAGGCTATCCCGTCCCTATAACTATAAAGTCGATATCTCAGGCCTGTAATTATTAAAAGATAAAAGTTTGCTCATCTTTGGAACTTGACGAGACGATTGATTTTTTTCCCATTCTAGATGCACAGTACGGTTTTAAAAACCAAGAAAAAACACACTAAAAGTAGAATACAGCTGCTCTGCACATATGTTCACCCACACCATCCACACCACCCACACCATCCACACCGGCATCTTTCCTTACAACTAATCGTTTATACATTGATTTAACAGTCATCTGTGGCTTCCCTTGTCCTCCTTTCAGGGATATGCATTCTGATATTGAGGATATATGTTGGGGTTTTCTTTTTGTTCTTATGTCGAGGGCACATGAGAATAAATGAATAAACGGAGTCAATGAAAATTGTATGTGTTTTTGATGTAGTTGTTATTTATGTTGTGTGTTTTTTGTTTTTCTTGATTCTTGTTTCCTTGTTCTTGTTCTTCTTGTCCTTGTTCTTCTTGTTCTTGTTCTTGTCCTTGTTCTTCTTGTTCTTCTTGTTCTCTCTCCCCTCTCTCTCTCTCTCTCTCTCTCTCTCTCTCTCTCTCTCTCTCTCTCCTCTCTCTCTCTCTCTCTCTCTCTCTCTCTCTCTCTCTCTCTCTCTCTCTCTCTCTCTCTCTCTCTCCCTTCCTCTCTCATTCTCTCTCCTCCCCCCCATCCTCCTCTCTCCCTCTCCTCTTACCCCCCCCCCCTCTCTCTCTCTCTCTCTCTCTTCCAACCCCACCCCCTCACTCCCCCCCCACCCCTCCCCCTCCATCCCCTCCCTTCACCCTAACATATCCTACAGTGCCGGTTATATTCCACAAAACAGTGGTTTGAAGATGACAGTGTGCAAGGAGAGAGAGAGAGGCTGTGTGGAATAAGGGATGTCCTTTGACCCCACTCCTTCATGTCCTCTGTCACACGGTGAAAAGTGGACACTAGGGGGTGGTCATTGATTGTCCAGCGGCTGCTGACAGCTCAAAGACAGCTCAAACCATGGGCAGTCTTGTTTGCCTGCTTACCTCCTACCCTGGCCCTGCCGAGTTCGGAAGATATATATGCCTATCCACCGTAGATCCACACCCCAGAATCAGGATTTCAAGGGCTTTGTACAAATCAACGATTGCTCGCTGGTGTCCTTTGTGTGTATATTTTGTGTGTGTGTGTGTGTGTGTGTGTGTGTGTGTGTGTGTGTGTGTGTGTGTGTGTGTTGTGTGTGTGTGTGTGTGTGTGTGTGTGTGTGTGTGTGTGTGTGTGTTGTGTGGATGTGCTTCTCATCCTCCTTTATCATGATGATGGTCATACAACCCTGTTTTGTAGGATGATACAGAGGGAGGAGGAAGGGAGGAGGAGGAGGAGGAGAAGGAGGAGGAGGAGGAGGAGGGAGGAGGAGGAGGGGAGGAGAGGAGGAGAGAAGGAGGGGATGATGATGATAGTGGGGGTGATTGTGGTGATGGTGGTGATGGTGTGAGGGTGTGGTGTATGTGGTGGTGGTGATGAGGTGTGGTGGTGTTTGTGATGGTGGTGGTGGTGATGGTGGTGTGATGGTAGTGTGGTTGTGGCGGTGGTGATGATGATGATGGATAGGTGAGAGGGGGGGGATGGTGTGGTGGTGGTGGTGGTCGATGGTAGTAGTGGTGGTGATGATGATGATGGTGATGATGTTGATGGAGTGATGGTGGTGATGATGACGGAGTGAGTGCGACGGGATCGCGATGATGACGATGATGACGATGATGATGATGATGGTGTGATGTGATGATGTGTGATGATGATGATGATGATGATGATGTGATGTGTGTGATGATAATGATGTTGTTGTTTAGTGTGTTAATGTTGTGATGATGGTGTGTGTGTGTATGTCTGTCTGTGCTGCTGTGTCTGTCTGTCTGCGCGCGCGCGCTTGTGCTCTCTCGCTGCGTACGGCTCGTGTGTGTTATATCTCTGTGTCTATGTCTGTTTGTGTTAAGTGTTCTTCCGATTCGTGTTTGCCTTCTGTAATGATCACAGTAGGCCTGCACTAACCACGGTATCAGTGCAATGTGGCGCTGTACTTTGGTCCTGCTTGCCGATAATATCTGTCTTTGTCTGTGCAGTGTCTGTTCCTCAGCTTTGCCTGTTGTCCTTACCCTTTATCCCTGGCCTGTGTGCTGCTTAGGGATGGGGGTGGGGGTGGGGTTGGGGGTGGGGGGCCAGACATACTCCTTGCTAAAGTCCCACCTCGACTCAAAAGCTCAGAACTCAATTTGTGAAAGATTCGTTCTGATCTTCCCTACACCTCTGTCTTTATATCCAGGCTTTCAGAAGGAGGTGGGGGGTGGGGCGGGATGGGAGGGGGTGGGGGTTGGGGTGGGAGAAGGAGGGATAGCTTCGTGGTTAGACTGTTAAGCTTGCGATCTGATGGTCTGAGTTTGATCCATTCAATGAGGCAGCTTTTTGATAGGGATTTTTTTCTTCCTGGAGTTAGTATCAGTACTGAACCCATTCCTTTTTATAACAGTTATTTGGACAAGACTGAAAGCAGAGAACCTGTCTGTGAGCGCGTGCAGAACATCGTGCGCACACACCTGTTCTGCTTTTATTATAATAATAATAATAATAATAATAATAATAATAATAATAATAATAATGATAATAATAATAATAATAATAATAATAATAATAATAATAATAATAATAATAATAATAATAATGATAATAATAATAATAATAATAATAATAATAATAATAATAATAATAAGTGATGGGGGTGATGATTGATGGTGATGAAAGGAGGATAGCATGGATGATGTATGAATTGATGGTTGAGTTTGATCATTCAATAATAATAATTTATAGTATATATAAATCTATTTAAAATAATTGACAATGATGAAAAGAGAATGTTGATGTGATGCGCGGCATGAAATGTGGATAGATGTTGCTTTATGATAATAATAATAATAATAATAATAATAATAATAATAATAATAATAATAATAATAATAATAATAATAATAATAATAATAATAATAATAATAATAATATAATAATACATGGAATTTATAAGCGCTATATCTTGTAAAAACGAATAAAAGCGCTTGCATTCGACCCATAGAAAAACACACATCGTATTACAACACAACAATTTACTAGTTTTAGCAAATTCGAATCGCACACATCCGTACCGGTACGCGGTAGGAATGAATATTGACTTTTTTTTTTAAAACCGGCATGCACACGGGTGTTGTGTTTAGATATCACGCCCGAGTCAGAATACAACTGCCTTAATGTTGGGCAAAAGATGGGTCACATAAAGCGAAAATGTCACCATTGGAGGACTTGGAGCTCTAGGCTTTGGTGCGCAACCCCAACATAGCAATGTAGGCTACAAGTCTTCAGAGTGGTGTCCTTATAAATTGTCATGGAGTGTAGGTGAGAAAGAAGAAGAATTACGAAGAAGAATTGCGAAGAAGAGAGAAGAATTGCGAAGAATTGCGAAGAATTGCGAAGAATGAAGAAGAAGAAGAAGAAGAAGAAGAAGAAGAAGAAGAAGAAGAAGAAGAAGAAGAAGAAGAAGAAGAAGAAGAAGAAGAAGAAGAAGAAGAAGAAGAAAAAGAAGGAGGAGGAGGAGGAGGAAGGAGATACAATGAATAATCTTTATTGAATGAGTAAATTTTTTTTCGAGGGTTACAGATTAAGAGAGGGAGAAGGAAGGAGAGAGAGAGAGAGAGAGAGAGAGAGAGAGAGAGAGAGAGAGAGAGAGAGAGAGAGAGAGAGAGAGAGAGAGAGAGAGAGAGAGAGAGAGAGAGAGAGAGAGAGGATTAAAAAATGAAAATGCTTTTTATTGAACATCAGCCTTGGGCCACAATTCAAAACAAAGTGGGAGAGGGGGGAGTGGATGTGCGTGCATGTAACGAATTTGTACAAAGTCTCAATGGTACACACTTGATACAACTCATCTTTGTTTTTTCTATTAGATCTAGATCTGCTTAGTTTACATAAGTTCTGCCATGGTCTTTCTTCTTCGAACAGCATGGGATAAAAATGTTGCTAGCTGCACTGAACGACATTTACTACGTGCCTGAAGAAGAAAAGGCATAGGCATATGAAGAAGATCTTTCAGGTAACTGGTTCGCAAATCTGTATATAATGAACAAATATATATGAGGTGGTATTCATCTTCAATAACGTTTTTGCACAAAGAACAGTTTTTATCTTGATAGTTGTTGCTGTATCTATGGAGATTATTATCTAAAGGAAGAACATTTCATTCTGGCCTGTGACAGTGCAACTCTGAAACAATAAACATCAATACTATGAGATACAATTCTTTTTCAAAAACAGTCTTAAAATATCTATATGTTGCGTACCTACTGCTCTCTCTCATAACACCTGACCACTCCTGAATAAACATATCTATTAACTTTGCTTGGGTGCACTAAGGAATCCCTGAATATCACCAACATCCTGTTGTAGCCAAACAATATTAAACCCTGAATTACACAACAATGCCCTTACACTTGCTACCCAACATTTTTTACCTTTTTGATCTAGAATTAATTGCATTTCGTAGGCCTGTCTTGGCAACCTCTGATGACTCATTTGTAGGTAATTTTAACCAATATAGTAGAAAACTGCACAAATATATGAGTTTACAAATAAAGGAATATCTGACAAATTTTCTACATAAAACCATTTTATTAGGTGTTTTAACATGAGCTCCCAGAAAACGTTTACAAGCCATCAAATGTATTTTTTCTACAGATTCTAAGCGATTTACACCCTAGACTTTAGATGCATATAGCAATATTGGCTTAATTTTTTACATCGAAAACTTTAAAATAAACCTGGTAAGTAATATCTTTGTTTTTTTAAACGCTCTAATTAAACTTATTAGTGTTTTTTTTTTCACTTTTACACACAAATGTTCCGTACCCAGCCTATGACAAAGTTTTGTCGTAAATACATACCCCAAATAAGAATATTTATTTACAACTTCTAACTTTTATCTCCTAAAAACCATTCCTCATCCTTACCCAAACCCCTCCTTTCCTAAAAACCATAAATTTGGTTTTATCTGTATTGATGTTTACTTTCATATCTACACAACCATTTTGGAGAATATTCAACTGATTCTGCAGGCCTAGGGGAGTAGAAGACAACAAAACAACATCATCTGCGAAAAGCAAAATAAACAACTCTACA
>CM060337.1:24876528-24879028 GCA_030674155.1 Stramonita haemastoma
TCCTTCGCTTCTCTTGCCTTCTTCATTCTTTGCATTTCTTCGAATACTCCAAGAGCCAGACTATTTGTCTGCAAAATTAAAGAAAAAGCGTTGGCTGCTGTTAAGCGCCTGACAAGTCAAGCAACACATCTCTCGGCGTAGGAGATATGATTGTTGTCTTCTAATCTTTCTGAAAAATAAAGCAAGGAGGAGAATGGACAAGGAGGCAGGATTAGCACAAGGGGTGACAAGAAGAAAGAAGAAGGCAGAAAAGAGACAGAGAAGAGCAGACAGACAGAGAGACAGAGACAGAGAGAGAGAGAGAGAGAGAGAGAGACAGACAGACAGACAGACAGACAGACAGACAGACAGACAGACAGACAGACAGACAGACAGACAGACAGACAGACAGAAGACAGAGAGAGGACGGACAGACAGACAGAACAGAGAAGAGACAGACAGCGAGAGAAGGAGAGACAGACAGACAGGCAAAGAGAGAGACAGAGACAGACAGAGTCTAGCACAGAATTTCAGAGAAAGAGAGGGGAGGACTAAGACTTAGAGAGCACAACACCACACACCAACACAACCCAATGTGGCATCCGCAGAGGTGGAGCTAATGTAGCAGCCTCAAGGGATGGTAGGGGTGGTGGATGGAGGAGGAGTGGAGAGGATGAAGAGTGTGTGTAGAGAGTGGTGGTGGTGCGATGGGGTTGGTAGATGGAGATGATGGTGGTGGTGGAGGAAGAGGGGGTGGTGGTGGTGATCTAGGTGGGGTGGTAGAGTTGGTGGTCGGTGGTGGTGGTGGTGGTGGTGGTTGGTGGTGGTGGTGGAGATGATGGTGGTTTGTGCTATGCTACACCTGTCAGAGCCAACACAATGGATGTGCTAACCTAACCACCCCTTAAGTCAACGATAACCATTTAAAACGATGCTAGACTATAACCACCTTCCCTACACCTTCCTACACCGAGCCTAGCCTAGCCCAGCCGAGCTGGCCACTTTGCTTTTCAAGCAAGCGTTGGGGAATCGAATCGATCCTAAAAAAAGAATGCATGCGGTGAACTGTTTCACTTATTCTGCCCGTTTGCCATCTTTGTTGAGTTAGCTCTTTTATTTTTTTTTTCTAATTCTGCTGGTTTATTCATTAGCAGCTACTTCCCAATCTTGCGTGCTAGTTCATTTTGCAAGACCTTTGGACATTGTTTGAGGGTTTTTTGGTTTTTTTTTTTCTTTTATTTCTATGAATAGGATCTGGTGTCGTTCTGTTTTAAACAAGCTTTTGTGGTTGTTGTTCTATCTTTTTTTTTTCGACGTTTGAAGCAAAAGTTTATAAAGCTTTGTGGAATCACATCTCGTGCTTTTTGAAAGAGCATAGTTAAAGGTTGTTTTTTTAATTTCTTGTAAATGTAGAGGTGGATCGAGTTATTGGTTTATAGTGTTGGTTGTTAATGTTGTTGTTGTTTGTTGTAAGTTGTCTCTGACGTTTGTGATTGTCTTTCGGGATATCCCCCTACCTTTTGGAACTTCTGTGCTGGAAATTTCCCCTTTTCTATCACTCTCTCTGTTTCTGTCCTTTTTTTCTCTACTTTTTAATATTATCTTTCTTGTTTATCTAACTGCCATCCCAATTTTGCTATCTTGCCTTTACTCGCGCAAATCTTATTTTCTTTCCATTACTGTTATGGCATTTTGCCTATTTTTTTTTGGTCTTAATTTACGTCTTATTCACATAAAAAGGGTATAAACAATTTTCATGTATTGTTTTGTTCTGCAGGTAGGGATATGTAAAACAAAGATAGACACAGAATGTCAATTCTGCAGTGTTAATTGCCCATATGGCGGTTTTTGTGTGTCTCTTTTTGTACTTTAAAAATGGGTTTATCATTTTTTTTTACGGTTTTTGTCGTGGTTTTTTAATTTTGTTTTGTAACCTGAGGATGATAAATCAAGTGAAATGGCTGGTGTCCTCATCACAGCCTGGTTTGATTGTCTTTTAGGAATGAGAGGATTTTAGATGCTGTTGTGTCATTTCATGTTTTTTTTCAAATTGACTATGTTCATTGAAGAAATTTAGTGTTGGTTTTTTTTGGTTGTACTTTTTTGTGAACGCTTTATTAACAATTTTACTGGAACCACTTCAAGTGAATTCAACTTTTTCATTCTTGCATAGAGGTCCATGGTCACTGATAGTGAGATTTTGCATATGCGGCCGGTTTGATTTTATTTTTTTTTTTGCCCACCGTGTAGGTAGCCGCAATATGACTTCGGGCATTCTGACACTAATGACAAGATAGCCCTGATGAGACATAAACCGAGGCCCCGTGTGCAGAACGCACTAGAACATCTTGCGCACACGTTAAATCCTGTTCCCGCTTTTCGTAAGAGTAGGCATTGTGTGCCGGTGGGAATAGATGATATTTACAAAACTGCATACACACAGGGACTGGATGTAAAAAAAAAAAGCACATGAGTGCTTATTCCATTATCCTCGATATAAAAGAATAACGAAAGAAAGAAA
>CM060337.1:24891528-24899028 GCA_030674155.1 Stramonita haemastoma
ATCCCTCGCACCATGCACAAGATTGGTAATCGCCCCACGCTAGAGGCGAGTCGGCAGAGATATTAATTTTGGCCGGGGTTTAGTTTTAACACCGCAGGAACTTTAAGTAGCAGACACCGAGACACAGACTCATAGACACGCAACACTGGTCGGTTGCATGGCGATGAAGTCGCTTCCCTCCTCCGCAAAGTTTGCAAAAGTGATGACCCCTTTGCATTTAAATCCTAGGCGGGTTTTTTTTTTTTTGCTGTTGTTAAAGAACATCTAAATAACTAAAATATAGAAAAAAAAATTAGGCTGGAATAACAGTAGCAGAGAGGAGGGGTGGGGGTGGGGGTGTGGTGCAAACAGGGATATGAATGCTGCACACTACATTTTTTGTGGTCGTTTATCTTATATATATATATATATATATATATATAATGTCGATTTCAACAAAAAAAAAGTGTTCTCCTAAAATGAATGTTCAATGAAAACATTTCTAAAACATTAGTTTACTGATTATTTATTGTTTTTCTGTCTTCTGTTTTTTTTATGCACCAGGTTATGTGAAAGATATTGACACTGTTACATGTAACGAGAAATAATGAAACAATGACAAGAAAAAAAGAAAATGTGCACATTAAGTTAACATGTGTTTGTTTGCTTGTTTGTTTGATGACTTACTAATATTGAGAAATGGATACATCACCAATGGAAAGCGTGAACACACACACACACACACACACACACACACACACACACACACACACACACACACACATACATACATACAAGCATGCACGCACGCACACACACAGACACCCATACCCCTCATACACACATCCATACACCCCCACCCCAACACTCACACACACAGATACAGACACAGTCACAAACACAGACACAGACACAGACAAACAGACACACACACATGCACGCACACACACACACACACACACACACACACACACACACACACACACACACACACACACACACACACACACACACACACACACACACACGTAAGTCTCTACGAGTTGTTACAATTGAGCTTTACTTCTAAACCCGCAACAACAACAACAACAACAACAACAACAACAACAACATTGATATCCATAACAAAATGCCATCATTACCAACAATTTTTTTTATATCATATCACAACCGGCACAGCTTTCAATGCAGAATATAATGAAGATATTACAATCAACAACCAGTGCTCCATAATAGTTCAGATTTAAAAAAACAAAAAAAACATAATAAAACACTATCTTTATCCTGATTGAACCTGTTTACACCCAAAGGCGCGGATTAATCTTTGCTGTGATTTTGACCCAGGAAAAAAACTTCTCAGCACAATTTATTATAACCAATGAAAACCTCCACGGATTAGTGAAACAAAAAAGTACCTGCGTGTAATAAACAAACCCTGACAGATGTCATCTGGACCCAAAACCAGGATAGCAAAAGGGAGAGAAGTCGTGGGTGGTTATATCCCCTGGTAAAGGTAAAAGTGTCCCATAACCTGTGTGGTTGTATGGGGAGCGAGGTGTCAGAGACCTCAGCTTCTCTAGGGGTCAGCATGTTGAGGGCGGCGCCCATCTCCTCTCCCTCGCTGCTCTACCTTCCCTGACCCTGAAGAGGGCAGGTGCTCATTTACAGCTGGGTGAACTGGGGGGGGGGGGGGGGGGGGACTGTACTGAAGCCAAGGCGCGTAAACAGTCACTCATCCAACTGGCAACCACGTTTTGACGCTGCTTAAACTGACTTGGGGAAAGCAAACGCTCTGACAAGCTATCCCGTCCCCTGATACATGTTAAATCACCAGGTTCTTGTCATCCCAAAGCCTGCTCTGTGGATGTCATTCATAAAATGGAAACAACACCTGTCTCTATTTCCTTGTAAGCACTATCTTCACTTCAGACAACTCTTCTCTATTGTCATTGTCATTCTCTCTCTCTCTCTCTCTCTCTCTCTCTCTCTCTCTCCTCTCTCTCTCTCTCTCTCTCTCTCTTCTCTCTCTCTCTCTCTCCTCTCTCTCTCTCTCTCTCTCTCTCTCTCTCTCTCTCTCTCTCTCTCTATCTCTCTCTCTCTCTCTCTTATGGTTGGTTTTTTTTCCTTTTCTTTTTTTATCATAATTTTATTGGTAGTATGTCTCCCCCCCCTCCAATAAGGATGCTAGTATAAAAAAAATCCCCTTTTATTCAAATGTATGATTTATATTATATGTACAATTTTTTATAGATAGTGGTGGATTGATGTTTTCGGTTGTTTATTTCATTTTGTTCTCTTGTTTGCTCCTTATCTACTAACGCTTTTCTTTTTTCCATAATCAAAATTTTTTATTGTTACTTCTGATTTTTGTCTTCTGAAAGAGTGCATTTTATTACCTTATCATATATAGTGTCCTTTATTCTTGTGTGTTGTTTGGTACTGCGTAAAGTCTTATTGTTTAGTTATTTTCAACTTGATGTATCCTGAAAAGGGCGGGGACTGGATGTAAAAAAGCACACGAGTGCTTATCTATTATCCTCGAATAAAAGACTTTGCCTTGCCTTGCCTTGCCTTGCCTTGCCTTGCCTCTCTCTCTCTCTCTCTCTCTCTCTCTCTCTCTCTCTCTCTCTCTCTCTCCCCTCTCTCTCTCTCTCTCTCTCTCTCTCTCTCTCTCTCTCTCTCTCTCTCTCTATATATATATATATATATAAGACGCCAAAATGTATTTTGTGATAAACTTCCTCTAAAATGAAACCAGTCAACATAACCTACCGTTTAGTACACCAAGTGTCACTACACGTACGCGTAACTCTGCCAGCTGCAGTTCTTTCCCTTTAGTGTAGCTGCGAATTCTGTGACTCACATGTACAACCATTGTTCTTTGTTGGTTTTTAAAGGGTATTAATTTTTGTTTCTTCTTTTATTTTTATTTTTATTGGGGGGGGGGGGGGGGGGGGAGGGGAGGGGCGGAGTCCTTGATGCCGCTTTTTGTTGTTTCTTTTATATCATTTAGACAACATACTGGGGTTCTGAATGAAATCAGGTAAAGAAAATTATAGTTTATTTCTCCATTTTGCGTTTGATTTTAATGGACTGGGGAATTTGCAGGATTTTAAAAAAAAACAATCTTTAACAATTAAACAAACGGTGGACAAAACAAACAAAACACTCAAATCTAATTACAAAGCAAATCACGGCAATAGAAAAAAAACAACAACCTCAACACACAAAATTTAAGAACAACGGTGTAATTACCAAGAAAGTATCTTCTCATTTGTTTGTTTTTTTTCTTTTACTGGGTGATTCACTGGCAAAATTTACTTTTTTTTTAACAAACACACACATAAACAATACACATACACACACCACACACACAAACACACACACACACACACACACACACACACACACACACACACAACACACCACACACACACACACACACACACACACACACACACACACAACACAATACAGATACAGAGATAGAGACAGAGACAGACAGACAGACTAAACAGACAGACAGACAGATTAACAGATTAGACAGACTAGACAGTCAGACAGAAACACAGAAGTGTAAAATGCACAGTGTCCAAAGTGGTGGAAGAACCCTCCCCCCCCCCCCTGCCCTGCCCCCAAAAAAAGCCCCCCACAAAAATTAAAAAGACCCGAACAACTCCAAAAACACAAGGCTAGGTAATTATCTATACTGTGACTGCAGAGAGTATAAAACTAATGTGGTCAGCCAAAGAAATCTAGAAAGACATCCTTCTGTGTACGTGGCATCAGGGTGCAGTGTTTGTGCAGAGGATTGATTGTTTGTCTCAGGTAAAAAAAAACAACAAAAAGCAATCAAAAACAACAACACAAGGTATGTGCACTTTTACACCTGACTTAGGCTATGGGTCTTATTTGTACTGTATTTGCAGTGTTTTGTATTGTGTATTGTATTGTGTTGTATGTATTTATTATATTGTATTGTATTTATTGTATTTGTATTGTACTTGTATTGTATCTATTGTGTTGTATTTGTAGTGTTTTGTATTTGTGTTGAATTGTTTTGTGTTGTGTTTTGTACAGTAATGTATTTTGTTCTGTATTTGGATTGGATGGTATTGAACTTGTATTCGTATTTGTATTATATTCGTAACGTGTATTGTATTTGTATTGTATTGTATACCCCTTTAAGTCACGGCAGACTTCCCTGAAAGAATCTAGGGGTGCTCTCTCCAGGGGAGAAGGGGTTGCCATAAGAGTAGAGCCACCCATTTTTATTTCTCTTCCTGTCTGCATGTGTGTTAGTTACTTAAGTTATAAGAGTGACATTTTTTTCTACAGAATTTTGCAGGGACAGCTCTCTTGTTTACAGGTGCTTTGTTATTTACATGTTTTGTTACTTGCAATTACATTTGTCAATTCATTTACAATGCTATAATGCTTAGTTTTGTTCATTTACAATGCTTTATGTTTATGTTCATTTACAATGCTTTGTTTGTTTATTCACATTGCTTTATTTCCCATTTACAATGCTTTGTTTGCCTATTTACAACAATTTGCTCATTTACAGGTCTTTGTTTGCCGATTTACAATGCTTAGTGTGTTCATAACAATGCCTTGTTTCTTCATTGACAATGCTTTATCCCATTAACGGTGCTTTGTAATTTACAATGCTTTGTTGTGTGTTTGTTTTTGCTTTTGCTTACGATGCTTTGGTATTTTAAATGCTTTGCTGTTCTTTACATTTTTGTTTGTTCATTTACAATGCTTTTTTTTTTTTACAATGCTTTGTTGTCTATTTACAGATCTTTGCTTTTCCCCATTTACAATACTGTGTTCATTTACAATGCTTTGTTTTTCCTATTTACAAATCTTTGTTTCGCCCATTTACAATGCTGTGTTTTTTTACGATGCTTCAATTGTCCATTTATAATTTGTTCATTTACAATTTTTTTTACAATAGGCATTTTCAAACATCAAAAGTTCTGAATGGATCTACTTTTCAGAGAAATATTGTTAATCAACAATATTGATGGAAGAAACAATGCAAGAGTCCAAATCAATTCAAGATACTTTACCATTTCACAAACAGAAAATTTTGAAATAATTGAATTATTTCAAATCAGACAGACACCCAGGGGCAGACAGATAGACAACAGGCATCACTGATAGACAGAAGACAGACTGACAAAAGACATATATACAGACAGACAGATGGAGAACTTAAGTCTAACTCCAACTTGAATATTCATCAGAGGATAATTAGATAAGCCATCTGCTTTTTCATACCAGGCCTTAGTGGGAAAAGGGTAAAACAGCGAGAGAAGTGGAGAGACAGGACAGACAGAGACGACACACAGAGAATAAAAAGAGAGAAAGGGGGAAATAGGGGAAGAGGAGACAAAGTGAGAGAGAGAGAGAGAAGGGGGCGGGGGGGGGGGGGGGGCGGAGAGGGAGTGTTTGTTGTGTAAAAAGGGAACAGATGACAAGATTTATAAAACTGCATACACACGGGTACTGTGTAAAAAAACATGAGTGCGTTTTTCATTATCCTCATAATACAATGATAATAATAAATAAATAAATAATAATAAATAAATAAATAAATAAATAAATAAATAAATAAATAGATAAAAAATAAATGAAATGAATAAAGAATAAACACCACCACACCAAACTATAAGCAAAGAATGAAAGCATTGGAAAGTATGGATGAAATGAAATACGTGGTGGGTTTGGGTTGGTTTTTTTTGGTTTGTTTTTTTTTTTTATTTTTGTTTGTTTTTTGTGTTTTTTTATTGGGGGGGAGTGAATGATAGTGTATGGAATGTCACAAATTAATATTGAACATCCCATGAAGATCAGTTACAAAATATAATTGATTAACCAACAGGCACACACACTTGGTACGTAGAATCACTCATTCAACAGTAAGGTGACTACTACCTCCTCCAAACCATTCGGATGAGACTCGAAGAGACTTGCGAATGCACCAGAACATCACACGTTTACAAGTTCCTACCTTTGGAGAGTTCTCGTGGTGCCGGTGGGCATTTCAATTATACCCATGACACGGTTCGTGTTAACACCATTCCCTGAGAATATCGGGTTGGAGGTCCCAGAGCGGCTCGGGGCTGTAGGTATATGGCAACATTCTGGTGGCTCCTGCGACGGTACTGGAACCATTCGTATCGGTCAATGCCCTTCCAATGGATCATTCCAGTGCCGTGGAGAGGGGGGTCTGCTGCATGGGTAACAGCTTGCCCTCCATACATACTTGCCCAGGCTTTGCGCTCTAAAGACTAGAGAGCAACTCCATAGTCTTCCGAGACTGATGGGTGCCTACTACCTCCTCCCCAGAGAAGACCAAGTAACAATCGTGAGGCTGAGGACTGGACACTGCAGACTCAGACATCACATGTTTACCAAAGCTCCACACTGGTGATTCTGAGGCGTGCCCTGTGATATTTCTCTCCCATGACAGTGGAACACTTCCTCCAGACCTGTCAAAACACCAAACTGAAGGCCGATATCTGCCTACTGACCTGCCGATGAGGGACAAGCTCTTCGGTACCCTCTAGGGCCTTTAGCGCACGGCAGCATTTTTCAGGGCCTCCAGAGTTGTTGTCTGAGTTCGATGACGATGACTACGACGATACGACGACGACGACGACGACGACGACGACGACGAAGAGAGAGAAGAAGAAGAAGAGAGAAGAAAGAAGAAGAGAAGAAGAAGAAGAAGAAGAAGAGGAGAGGAGAGGAGGAGAGAAGGAAGAAGAAGAAGAAGAAGGAAGGAGGAGGAGGAGAGAGGAGGAAGAAGAAGAGAGGAGGAGGAGAGAGGAGGAGGAGAAAGAAAGAGAAGAAAGAAGAGAAAGAAGAAAGAAGAAAGAAAGAAAGAAAGAAGAGAAAGGAAAGAAGAGAAGGAAGGAAGGAAGAAGGAAGGAAGGAAGGAAGGAAGAGGAAGAGGAAGGAAGGAAGATAGGAAGGAAGGATCATTTGTTAGAGAATTAACTTACCGCACTTCGTGCTTGGACACTGCATATCCAAGAAATCACGTTTTCGATCTCCCCATAAAGTATTTCCCAAAAGGACTATTCATATTCAAGGTAAATAACTTCTGCAGAATGCAGAAGGATAACTCTATGATTCTTTCCCTTTAATGAATCATTCGATTCAGTGTAAACATAATTTTCTGTTGTGCGCGCAGTGTGTGTGTGTGTGTGTGTGTGTGTTGTTGTGTGTGTGTGTGTGGGGTGTGTGTTGTGTGTGTTGTGTTTGTGTTGTGTGTGCAGCCGCGCACACATGCTTTGTGCATGGTTTCTTGTTGTTGTTGTTGTTGTTGTTGTTGTTGTTGTTGTTGTTGTTGTTGTTCTTGTCTTTTTTCTTCTTCTTCTTCTTCTTCTTCTTCTTCTTCTTCTTCTTCTTCTTCTTCTTCTTCTTCTTCTTCTTTCTTCTTCTCCTCCTTCTTCGTCGTCGTCGTCGTCGTCGTCGTCGTCGTCGAACTCAGACAGCAACTCCTGA
>CM060337.1:24906528-24909028 GCA_030674155.1 Stramonita haemastoma
TACACGTGTGACATAAGTGTTATAAACATATTATTACAATTTATGAATAAATTCACATGAAATAATGTATCAGCAACGATAAAAAAAGTCACGTTTTCCCAACATGTTTACGGAAAAAACAGTTCACGTGCGTCATAATCAACAAGGTTTAAAACGTTGTAATTATAGATAGACAGAGACCAGACAGACAGACAACAGACAGACAGACAGACAGACAGACAGACAGACAGACCAGACAGAAGACAGACAGCGAGACACGAGAAGAGAGAGACAGAGAAATTTTTTTTTTATTTTTAATTTCATTCTTTTTTAAACGAGGATAATGGGACAAGCACTCGTGTGCTTTTCTTACATCCAGTCCCTGTGTGTATGCAGTTTTGTAAATATCATCTATTCCACCGGCACACGATGACCTACTCTTACGAAAAGCAGAACAGGATTTAACGTGTGTGCAAGATGCTCTGCGTGCGTTCGACCACGGGGCCTCGGTTTACAGGTCTCATCCGAAGGACTTTTGGGGAGAGTGGAGTCAGCACTAATATTAACTCCAGGAGAAAAATTTCCTCGACCGGAATCGAACCCGGGTCGTCAAAGTGCCAGCGCAATGTTCTGACCACTAGGCTATCCGTTCCCCCCAAAGACAAAGAAAGACACAGGAGAGAGAAACGAGAGCCAAGACAGGACAGACAGACAGACAGACAGAGACAGACAGAGACAGACAAAGACAGAGACAGACGGACAGACAGGCAGACAAACAGACAGAAAGAGCATTCCACCAGGCTGGATCATAAGAGGTGGAGGCGAGGTAATGTCTAAACTGAGCTCTTTACTCTACAGGGAAATTTCAGGTTCTCATTTTTTTTTTTAAATCAGGATTTTCTTTTTGTCTTTACTCTTTTTTTTTTTACTTCTAATTATCTGCTTTTTTTCTTTTCAGTTGTTTGGTTTGTCCAGTTTTCATACACTGCAGTCTTTGGCATCGTGATGAAAGCTGTTGAAAATACAGATGTTGGAGATGCAATCTTGTCCTATGCTTCACGGAGACGGATATAGCTCAGTGGTCAGAGCACTCGCTTTCCCCAAGCTAAGGTTAAGCAGCATCAAGCGAGGTTACCCATTAGATGGGTGATCGACCGTTTGCACGCCTTAGCTTTAATATAGTCCCCCCCCCTCCCAATTCACCCAGCTGTAAATGGGTACCTGGCTCTTAAGCGCTTCGATTTGTTTGCTTTACAAGATTTAGCGCTATATACATTCCATATATTATTATTATTATTATTATTATTATTATTATTATTATTATTATTATTATTATTATTATTATTATTATTAAGGGTCAGGGAAGGTCAAGCAGCGAGGGAGAGGAGATGGGCGCCGCCTTCAATATGCTGGCCCCTAGAAAAGCTGAGGTCTCTGATGCCTTGCTTCTCTACGACCACATAAGTTATGGAACACCTCTAAATAAATACACCTTATTAAAGCAATGAAATAATTACACCTTATTAAAGCAATGAAATAAATACACCTTATTAAAGCAATGATCTGTTTCAGATGGACATCTGACTAAGTGAACTAACGACATCACTGATATGTATAGATTACGATCTGTTTCAGATGGACATCTGACTAAGTGAACTAACGACATCACTGACATGTATAGATTACGATCTGTTTCAGATGGACATCTGGCTAAGTGAACTAACGACATCACTGACATGTATAGATTACGATCTGTTTCAATGGACATCTGGCTAAGTGAACTAACGACATCACTGACTTATTATGTACGATCTGTTTCAGATCTGTTTCAGATGGACATCTGGCTAAGTGAACTAACGACACCACTGACATGAATAGCTGATGATCTGTTTCAGATCTGTTTCAGATGGACATCTGGCTAAGTGAACTAACGACACCACTGACATTATACATTGCGATCTGTTTCAGATGGACATCTGGCACTCCAGTCACAGCATGCAGAGGTCGGTGATGGGCTTAACCTTGTGCCTCCTCCTCCTCCTCTCTCTCTCCGGAGTTTCTGCAACAGCAGCAGCAGCGGTGCTGGAGGACAATGACTCCCTCTCCAGCCTTGTCCTCCCGGACGGGACTCTGGACCTGATCGGCTTGCTGCGTTCCGTTGTGGAAGAGGACAGGCTAAGGGAGACTGGCGTGAAAGGTTTGAGATTCTTCTGTCACGTCTGATGAACTGAATGACTTGCTTTGTTGGTTTCTGTGTTCAGAAGTTGGTTGGTAGTTTCAGATTATGTTTGATTTTTTTTTTAATGATTGAGAAAATTTAGTTGGGGTAAAAAAAAAACAAGTGTAGGTAACCAGTTACAGCTTCATTCTCATTATAAAAATAGTTTTTGTCAAGGACTTGAAAAAAATCCACTACAAGGTAAAACTTTTCAGGCAGTATTTCAGGAATAATTTAGTAAGGATCATACCTTGGCCTGACTTGACACGAATTTTAGGCTCCTGGTTGAGCACTCTTCAGAGT
>CM060337.1:24916528-24934028 GCA_030674155.1 Stramonita haemastoma
TAGTTAGATGCTATGCTGATGCGAAGTATCAAAACTGACCACCGTCACAAGGCGCATTGGGCCGCCCCCCCCCCCCCCCCTCTCCCTCACCCCCCTTTAAGTTGCAACGCGCTTTGTCGAAAACTCTGACATAATCTGTTACCTCTCTAAAGTATAAAAAAAAATCACGAATTAAATCAAAACAACCTTCATAATACATTTTAATACCTCACCATTTCAAAAACTCTACTGTGACTTTTTATTTTCGAGTATCTTGCTTCAATTGTGGATTGTAACAAAGTCTGCTGACGTGCTTCGTAACATCTCTTCGTACCTCAGACTTTGCAAACTATTAACACTTCTTTCAATTATGAAAAATGATTGACAGCTACCTTGTTCACGGAGGTGACTTTGGTATATTCCAGCTTGTGACATAGTGAATTGTCGCCCTTTGTCACCACTCTTCACTGTCTCATATTTTGCAATGATAAAACAATATCGCAACTGTGTATCGCAAAAGCACTTTAAGTCGTGGCAGAATTCTTTGCATGAAAATTCAGGCTGCTCTACCTGGGGAGAGAGCGTCGCCTCAAGAGCAGCGCCACCCGTTATTTTGCTTTTCTTCTCCTGTTTGCAACTGTATTGGTTTCCCTATTAGAGTGGTTTGTTGTCCATAGTTTTACCAGGGACAACTCCCTTGTTGCTGTGGGTTCTTTTGCATGCGCTAAATATAACATACTGGAATTTGGTTTATTGTCTCATCTTAAAGACTAGTATCCAGACCATAATTCACGGTCTAGTGGTCTTGCTTACATGGGGATCGAACCACCACACACTTGGAACCTGGACGTTTCACTTTCTAGGCAGGTGCGTTACCTCCAGACCACCGATACACTGGTAAGCTGAGCAACTTAGAATCAAAAGACGCACTGTCTGTTATGTATGGCAGTAAGAAAAAAACAAACATTACTCTGTGAGGAAAGTAGAAAATGAATTATTCAAGCCGTGCTCTTGTTTTGTAAGGGAATTTGTCCGTAGGTCCAGATTGTGTACTCTTAGTACCTCACACTTTGCAATGATAAAGCTACTCAGTGTCAGAAGATGTGCAGGTTACTGCGGCAGTGGGCGAGTTACTTTATAACCAACAAAATGGGGGTTAAAAAAAACTATGTATGCTTTGCTGTTATTTCTCTCAGCTGTTTTGAGTTGAGTTTTAGAGTGTGACATAGGACATTGGTGCACTTTGTCACAAGTTTCCAATACCACACACGTTCGCTGCTGTAATGGAACTCCCTAGTATCAAAAAGATGGTCTGATTGTTGTGGCAGTGAGAAAACTTACTTTGTTCAAGAAGAAAAAAAAGAATGAATCTGCATTCTCTACTGCTATATTTTTTTCTTTGAGGGTTTGAACTCTTTTCCATATTGTAACATAGCACATTGACACACTTTGCCTAACTCTACAGTCTCACATTTTCCTAAGAGAAAGCCACTCAGACCCAAAACATATGCTGACCATTTATCGTCATTTCCTTTATGAAAAAGGAAAATGATAGCTTTGCATGCTCTGCTCTTTTTTTCCAAGGAAGAAGAAGAAGGAGAAGGAGAAAAAGAAGGAGAGGAGGAGGAGGAGGAGGAGGAGGAGGAGGAGGAGGAGGAGGAGGAGGAGGAGGAGGAGGAGGAGGAGGAGGAGAAGAAGAAGAAGAAGAAGAAGAAGAAGAAGAAGAACAACAACAACAACAACAACAACAACAACAACAACAACAAGAATTGCGAAGAAGAAGAAGAAGAATTGCGAAGAAGAAGAATTGCGAAAAAGAAGAATTGCGAAGAAGAAGAATTGCGAAGAATTGCGAAGAATTGTGAAGAATTGCGAAGAATTGCGAAGAAGAATTGCGAAGAAGAAGAATTGCGAAGAATTGCGAAGAAGAATTGCGAAGAAGAATTGCGAAGAAGAATTGCGAAGAAGAATTGCGAAGAAGAAGAAGAAGAAGAAGAAGAAGAAGAAGAAGAAGAAGAAGAAGAACAACAACAACAACAACAACAACAACAACAACAACAACAACAACAACAACAACTACAACTACAACTACAGCAACAACAACACAACACCAGCAACAATAACAGCAACAATAACAACAACAACAATGAGTACACGAACAAGAAGAACAACAAAAACAACAAGAGCAACAACAACAACAGCAACAAGAAACATATAATGAATGTCCGAGTGACGTGAGTTTATTCACTGACCTTCAACAACAAAATTAACAGTGGCTAAAAGGTTTCTACTTATGTAGCACTGGAAATAGTTGGGAATGTTATTTTTCATGTCTACCAGTGACCACCTCTGAGAGGTCATTATGTTTGTTGTCTTGACGATTGTGTTGTGTTATGTTATGCCTAGTGGGCGTAGTGGAATGTGAGATTGGGAGGGAGGGGGATGGTGGTGGTGGTGGTGGTGGTGGTGGTGGTGGTGGTGGTGGTGGTGGTGGTGGTGGTGGTGGTGGTGGTGGTGGTGGTGGTGGTGGTATGTACATGCGGTTGTACTGTGGTTTGGTATTATGTGCTTATTTATTTTTATGATCTTATTTCTTCTTTTTATTTTTGGTCTAAGATGATGAAGTAAGCACTGGTATACTGTTTTTTTGCATCTAGTCCCCGTGTGTATACTTTTTTTTAGTAAATTTTGTCATCCGTTCCTATCGCCACACAATGGTCTACTCTTTCGAAAAGCAGAACAGGCATGTTGTCTGCCGAATTTTTAGTGTCAGTGTACTTGCACAGTGTTTACTGTTGTATAGTATCTGTAGTACGGGTAGAGCGCGTTGACAGACGTGCAGCGCCACCCATGTTTTTTTTCTTGCCTGCGTATGTATTTGAACCGCTATCAGAGTGACCCTTTTTTCTTTCTTGTTGCCGTGGGTTCTTTTACGTGCACTAAATGCGTGTTGCACACGCGATCTCGGTTTATCGTCTCATTCTATAAAAAAAACTAGCATCCAGACCACCATTCAGGGTCTAGTAAGATGGTTAGATGGCAGGATGGTTAAGACGTTCGTCTGCCAATATGTAAACCGTGAGTTTATGGGTTCGTATCCAGCCTCGCCCTTTCTTCCCGGTTTGACGAAAAAATCGAACTGAATGTCAAAGTCATTCGGATGAGACTAGAAACCGAGGCCCCGTGTGCAAACGTACGCAGAACATCTTGCACACACGTTAAATTCAGTTCCACTTTTCGTAAGAGTAGGCCACCGTGTGCCGGTGGGAACAGATGACACGATTTACAAAAACTGCATACACACGGGGACTGCGCGTAAAAAAGCACACGAGTGCTTATTCCATTGTCCACGATATAAAAGATTTTTTTAAAATAAAAAAGTAATGGAGGGGAAAGTTTGGGGCACAAACAGGGATTGAACCACCGCGCACTTTCCACATTCTATGATAACAATGATGAGAAGAAGAAGAATTGCGAAGAAGATGAAGAATTAAGAAGAAGAAGAATTGCGAGGAAAGAAGAATTGCAAAGAAGAATAGCGAAAAAATATTAAGAAGAAGAAGAATTGCGAAGAAGAAGAAGAAGAAGAAGAAGAAGAAGAAGAAGAAGAAGAAGAAGAAGAACAAGAAGAACAAGAAGAACAAGAAGAACAAGAAGAACAAGAAGAAGAACAAGAAGAATTGCGAAAAAGAAGAAGAAGAATTGCGAAGAAGAATTGCGATGAAGAAGAATTGCGAAGAATAGCGAAGAAGAATTCCGAAGAAGAATTGCGAAGAAGAAGAAGAAGAAGAAGAAGAAGAAGAAGAAGAAGAAGAAGAACAAGAACAAGAACAAGAACAAGAACAAGAACAAGAACAAGAAGAACGTGAACAAGAACAACAAGAACAACAAGAACAACAAGAAGAATATAATTATAACAATACGTAATATAATTATTAAAAATAAATATATAAAATACATGCCAAGAGTTTATTAGCTCTTCCCAACACCAGACCACGGTGGTTGGCTGTGATGTTGATAACATTAGGAATGATTGAAGCTAAGTTCGATATAATAGGGATGTCCTTATTAAAATTTTGTTTAGAGACGCACTGCGTAGGTTAGTTTGTCTTTCTGTATACAGTTTATTTTTTTTGTGTTTAGTCCGTTTCATATATTTGTCTAGCTTGTGAGCTTCTCAAGGATTCTTGACGTTTTTAAAAAAAAAAAAAAAAAATATATATATATATATATATATATATATATATATATATATATATATATATATACATTGCGTAAATGTCAGAAACTGTGTATATTGTCTTGGTACAGAACGAGTGTTTTTTTTTCTGTTTTGGGTGGGGTTTTTTAATGGATTCTTTGTGTGTGTATGCGTGGCTGCGTGGCTGCGCGCGCGCGCGCGCGTGTGTGTGTGTGTATGTGTGTGTGTGTGTGTGTGTGTGTGTGTGTGTGTGTGTGTGTGTGTGTGGTGTGTGTGTGTGTGTGTGTGTGTGTGTGTGTGTGTGTGTGTGTGTGTGTGTGTGTGTGTGTTTCGTGCGTGCATCCATGCGTGCGTGCGTCTATGCGTGTTTGTGTGTGTGTGTTTATTTTTCATTATTTCTATTTTTTATTGTGAGGATAATGGAATAAGCATTTATGTGCTGTTTTACATCCAGTTCCTGTGGGTATGCAAATTTTTTGAATTTTTTTCATCCGTTCCCATCGGCACAAAATGACCTACTACTCCGAAAAGAGGAACGGGTTTTAACGTGTGTGCAAAATGTTCTGCGTGCGTTTGCATACGGGACCTTGGTCTGTGTCTGTCTGTCTGTGTGTCTGTGCCTGTATCTGTCTATCTGTCTGTCTATCTATCTGTCTGTCTATCTGCCTGTGTCTGTGTCTGTCTGTCTGTCTGTCTATCTGTCTATCTGTCTGTCTCTCTATCTATGTATCTGTGTGTGTTTTTTGCAGGAATCGCAGGCTTGGACAACGTGGATATGATCACCAGCACTTTGGACAGATCCCGATCTCGATCCCGATCCAGATCGCGGTACCAACCCAGCATGTCCTTGTCAGTGGATTTGAACCAGCTCCGGGCCCTCATGGCCAAAGCCGGCTAAAGAGGGATCCACTGTCACCCACCGGGCCCCCGGGGCCCCACCCTCCTCCCTAGCTTACCCCCCACCCCACCTCACCCCACCCCTTCCCAGAGTACTGCTGTGTGAGGTCCAGTGGGAACAGGATGCCAGGCACATAATTATCGGAGGACATCATGGTTGTGTTGTCATGTTTGTTTGGGTATGCGGTTTCTCTTGTTGTTGTTGTTTCTTGTGTGTTGTTGTTGTTGTCAACACTTAGATGATTGTGTCGGCCATGATTATCATGTTTGTGTGTCAACAACCAATGTGACAGTCATGATTGTCATGGTTTGCGTGTTTGTTAACAACCGGATAATCATGTCAGCCATGATTGTCATGGTTGTGTGTTGTCAACACCCAGATTTTGTCAGCCATGATTGTCATGATTTGTGTGTTGTCAACACCCAGATTTTGTCAGCCATGATTGTCATGATTGTGTGTTGTCAACACCCAGATTTTGTCAGCCATGATTGTCATGATTTGTGTGTAAACACCCAGATTTTGTCAGCCATGATTGTGACGATTTGTTGTGTTGTCAACACCCAAATGTGTCAGCCATGATTGCCATGGTATGCGTGGGTCAACACTTAGATAAGTCATCCATGATTATCACGTTTTGTGTTAACACCAAGATTGTGTCAGCCATGGTTGTCATGTATATGTGTGTGTGTGTGTGTGTTAACACCCAGATGTGTCAGCCATGATTGTCAAGTTGTGTGTGTTGTCAACACCAAGATGTGTTTGCCTTGACTGTCATGATGTGTGTCAACACTCATGACACCCATGATTGTTATGGTGTGTGTGTGTGTGTGTGTGTGTGTGTGCGTGCGCGCGCGCGCGCGCGTGTGTGTGTGTGTGTGTGTGTGTGTGTGTGTGTGTGTGTGTGTGTGTGTGTGTGTGTGTGTGTGTGTGTGTGTGGCAACACCCAAGTATGTCAGTCATGTTGTGTTGTTAACACCCATACGTGTCAGTCATGGTTGTCATGTTGTGTGTGTCTGTGTGTGTGTTTTGTCAACACCCAGTGGTATCAGCCATGATTGTCATGACATGTGTCATCAGCAAAGATGTCGGCATCCGAGAATAAAAAGGACTCTGGCAGTTATACTACCTACTCTCGAGTTCGTGTGTTTTTTGTTATTGTTATGCATCTGTCTCTCTTGTCCAATGCAGTGACTCATTGCTGGTTGGGTTGGTTACTGTTGGCTTTCTCTCGCAAGTGCGTGCACACGCACACACGTGCACGCACACGCACACACACACACACACACACACACACACACACACACCACACACACACACACACACACAGAGTCACATCTAAACAATTGAAAAACTAAACTTGGAACTCAAGCCACATAACGTAAAAAAACAACAGGAAAACTACATAAACCAAAACCAAATGTGGAAAGGATAACAGAATTTACAAAACCGCATGCAACTGGGGACTGGTATTTGTTAAAAAGGCACACGAGTGCTTATGCCATTATTCTGGAAACAAGAAAATGAATATAAACACTACACACACACACACACACACACACACACACACACAACACACACACACCACACACACACACACACACACACCACATAAACACGCGCGCGCGCACGCACGAACCCCCCCCCCCCCCGACCCCCCCCCCCCCCCCGTCCACACACACACACACTTTAAACACACCGCGCACGAGCGCACGCGTGCACACACGCACCCACGCACACATATTTATAACGGTAACGGTGGTAAAGATGCTACCATAACCTATAATCGTTGGGGATCGAGATGTTGTCGTCCGTTCCCACCAGCATACAATGGACTACTCTGTCAAAAAGCGGAACAGGTTTTAACATATGCACAATAAGATGTTCTTCGTGCGTTAACATCACGTGGAACCTCGGTTTATAGTCTCATCCGAAGGACTTTTTCTTGTGGGGGAGGAGGTGGGGGGGGGGGGGGGGGGGTTGAGAGGGAGTTGTGGAGTCAGCACACCGAGGGAAAATATCCCCTTGAATAAGATTCGATCCCGGTTCGATTGACAGTTAGTGGTTAGATTCTGGGCCAGAGGGTCGTGGGATTGAATCCCATATCGACAACAGAGTTTCTTCTGTCTTTATCCTGCTCCTCTGCTAGGGTCAACTGGAAAACTGGCAAACCCACCTGCCTTGAAAACGAAAACTCCACTTTGAAATGTGTGATAGTTTGATCCCTGTTTGTGCTCGATACTTTTTCCCCCCATCCACTACTAGACCGTGAGGGGTGGTCTGGGTGCTAGTCTTTTGGATGAGATGATAAAAAGTGTGTAACACTACCGTAAAGTAAACATTAATGCGAGGTAGATTGCCTCTGCCAAAAATGTATCGCCTTTGTCATGAGATAAAATGCGAGAAGAAATGCCTCTACCACAAGGCAAAATGCCTATACCGTTAAGTAAAACATTTCTACCATAAGGTAAAACGCCTCTACCATGAGGTTAAACGCCTCTACCATGACGTAAAACGCCTCATTCATGAGGTAAAACAACACTACCGCGGCATAAAATGCTTCTACCATGAGGTAAAACGCGTCTACAATGAGGTAAAACGCTTCTATCTTGAGGCAAAGCGCCTCTACTACCAGGTAAAACGAGAGGTAAAATGCCTCTACAATGAGGTAAAACGCCTACACCATGAGGTAAAACGCTTCTACCACGAGGTAAAACGCCTCTATCAGGAGGTAATACACCCCTACAATGAGACAAAACGCCTTTAACATGAGGTAAAATCATCTACCATGAGATAAAAGCCTCTACCATGAGGTAAAACGCCTCTACCATGAGGTCAAACACCCCAACAATGAGGCAAAACGCCTTTTAACATGAGGTAAAAAGCCTGTACCACAAAATAAACCACCTCTACCATGAGTCATAACAAGGTAAAATGTGGGGTAAAAGCTTCTACCACGAAGCAAAACGCCTCTACGTTTAGGTAAAACGCATTTACCTTTCGATAAAACGCCTCTAATTCAAGGTAAAACGCATTTCACAAAACAGAGGGTGTTTTTTTTAAAACTTTTATATGATTAAGATGACAAATTCCCCCGTGGGTATGCCACGGGCCTGTCAGTGCAGTATAAACAGCATTTCCGTCTTCTGGAAGTTTTGTGCTAGGAATTTCCTCTTTTCTATCCCTCTCTTTGTTTCTGCTTTGTTCGTTTTGTTATGTTCCTGTCGCCTCCGTCTTCTCTATTTTGTGTCTTCCCGGTCTATTCTCCAGCGATTTTTCTTTTTCCCAGAAAGACTTTAAAACAGAACAATTTTCTTCCGCGCGTGTTGTGAGATGTGCTGGGCATGACTTGTCAGGTGCTTAACGGCAACACAACGCATTTTTCGCTCATATGACAGACAACTATAGCTGCTGTCTCAGGGGACGGGATAGTCTAGTGGTCAGAACATTGCGCTGGCAACATAACGAACCTAGTTCGATTCCCGTTGGAGGGGATTTTTCCCCTGAAGTTAACATCAGTGCTGACTCCACTCTCCCCGAAAGTCTTTCGGGTGAGACTGTAAACCGAGGCCCCGTGTGCGAACTCGCGCAGAACATCTTGCGCACACATTAAATCCTGTTCCACTTTTCGTAAGAGTAGGCCATTGTGTGCCAGTGGGAACAGATGACAATATTTACACAACTGCACACACACGAGGACTGGATGAAAACAGCACAACAGTGCTTATCCCATTATCCTCGATATAAAAGAATTCTTAAAAAAGGTTCAGTTATGTAAAAGAAGATAGCAATCATAATGGCATGAAAAAAAAGGCGAACACGTCAGAAAACGTTCGTTGTAAAAATAAAACACAATGGAGAAAAAATGCATTTGCTTACGTATTCGATAATTTAAAAAGACACTGTGTGTGTGTGTTTGTGTGTGCGTGTGTGTGTGGAGGGGTATATGTGTGTGTGGATGTGTGTGTGGTGGGGGGGGGGGATGTAAGATAAGGCAAGACTATGTCGAAGTCTACAACACAAAGTCTCCAATACAGAGTTGAAAACATGCAAATAAGCAGTTGATGGGGATAGATAGTTCAGTGTCATCATTGATGTAGATTAATAGTTCAGGGTTATCATTGATGGTGGATAGTTCGGGATCATCATTGATGGGGATAGATAGTTCAGGGTCATCATTGATGGGGATTGATAGTTCAGGGTCATCGTTGATGGGGATTGATAGTTCAGGGTCATCGTTGATGGGGATGATAGTTAGGGTCATTGATTGATGGGGATTGATAGTTTAGGTCATTATTGATGGGAGTGATAGTTCAGGGTCATCATTGATGGGAGTGAAAGTCAAGGGTCATCGTTGATGGGGATTGATAGTTCAGGGTCATCATTGATGGGGATGGATAGTTCAGGGTCATCATTGATGGGGATTGATAGTTCAGGGTCATTATTGATGGGGGATAGTTCATGGTCATCATTGATGGGATTGATAGTTCAGGGTCATTATTGATGGGGATAGTTCATGGTCATCATGATGGGGATGGTTCAGGGTCATCATTGATGGGGATAGTTCAGGGTCATTATTGATGGGGGATGTTCAGGGTCATCATTGATGGGAGATATTCATGGTCATCATTGATGGGATTGATAGTTCAGGGTCATTATTGATGGGGATAGTTCATGATCATCATTGATGGGGATTTAATAGTTCAAGGTCATCATTGATGGGGATGTTCAGGGTCATCATTGATGGGGGATGGTTCAGGGTCATCATTGATGGGGGATAGTTCAGGGTCATCATTGATGGGGGATAGTTCATGGTCATCATTGATGGGGATTGATAGTTCAGGGTCATTATTAATGGGGTTTATAGTTCAGGGTCATATGATGGGAGATGGATAGTTCAGGGTCATTATTGATGGGGATTGATAGTTCAGGATCATTCATTGATGGGGATTTAGTTCAGGGTCATCATTATGATGGGATGATAGTTCAGGGTCATCATTGATGGGATTGATAGTTCAGGGTCATCATTGATGGGATGATAGTTCAGGGTCATCATTGATGGGATTGATAGTTCAGGGTCATCATATGATGGGGATGATAGTTCAGGATCATTATTGATGGGAGGTGTTCCAGAATATTCATTGATTGGGGATATTTCAGGGTCATTATTGATGGGATAGTTTCAGGGTCATTAGTGATGGGAGATATTCCAGGTCATTATTGATGGGAGATAGTTCAGGGTCCATTATAGATGGGAGATAGTTCAGGTCATTATTGATGGGGGATAGTTGAAGGTCATCATGATGGTCATAGTTCAAGATCATTATATGAAGGAGATAGTTCAGGATCAACTATGAGGATAGATATTTTAGGATCATTATTGATGGGGAATAGTTCAGGTTCATCAATGATGGGGATAGTTTAGGGCCATATTGAGGGGATAGTTCAAGGTCATTATGATGAGGGGATAGTTCGGGTCATTATGACTGGGATAGTTCATGGTCATCATTGATGGGGAATAGTTCAAGGTCATTATTGACGGGAGGGATAGTTCAAGGTCTCATTGATGGCGGACAGTTCAGGTCATTTATGAAGGGGAAAGTTCAGGGTCATGCTGAGAAAAAAAAAAAAACCGGTTCACAGTGCTGAGACTACAATCCTCATCTTCCAGCCCCTACCCATTTTTCCGGTTCCTGTTTTGACACCAGCCTACGTTTTCATTCTTTTATGACTTCCTCTACTATTCAAAAAAAAAAGCTAGTTTCCTTACTTCCTTCCCATCCCTCTTTTCTGTCCTGCGCGCACGCACGCAACGCACGCACGTACACACACACACACACACGCGCGCGTGCGCGCGCGCGCGCGAAAAAAAGACGAAATAAAAGGATGAAAAAAAGCAAATTTATTGCTTACTCAATGTACCATCTGGGAATAAAATTTTCACTTGACTTAACTTGACTTGACTTGACTACTTGACACGCACGCACACACACACACACACACACACCACACACACACACAGCGCCACACACACACACACACACACACACACACACACACACACACACACACACACACACACACACACACACCCACACACCACACACAGATGACATTTACAAAACTGCATACACACGGGGACTGGATGTAAAAAAGAACATGAGTGCTTATTCCATTATCCTCGATATCAAACAATAAATAAATAAAAATAAATGAACACATACGCGTGCGCGCACGCACCGTACACACACACACACACACACACACACAATACAGGCACGCACGCGCGCGCGTGAACACACACACACAGCCTTCACACATACGCACAATCTTAACAAACACACACACACACACACACACACACACACACACACACACACACACACACACACACACACACACACACACACACACACACACACACACAACACACGCACACAAACACACACACACACAACACGCACACCACATACACAGAGAGAGATGCTCAGGGAGTCTCACCTACTCCCTTCCTTATCCCCCCACTCCCCCGCCTCCTCTGCCTCCCCCACCTCCCCAATCCCCCATCCCCCCCCCACCCCTCCTACTTGTCATCACACTTGATGGTTCTGCAGAGACTGTGAGGTCAGAAAGAAGTAAGAATAGCAGCAGTGGCAGTGGCATGACACCACACAACACACACACACACACACACACACACACACACACACACACACACACACACACCACTACACACACTACACACACACACACACACACACACACACACACACACACACACACACACACACACACACACACTCACACACACACACACACACACACACACACACACACACACACACACACACACACACCTCTCCACACACACTACACACACACACACTACACACACACACACACACACACACACACACACACACACACCACACACACACACACACACACACACATACACACACACAACATACATCTAACACACACACACACACACACACACACACACACACACACACACACACACACACACACACACACACACACACACACACACACACACACACACACGCATATCGCACAGAGGTGTGGTGGTCACGTCAGAAAGAGACACACAAGACCTTAGCCTACAGGCTTAGCAAAGCAGTTTGAACTAACTGGACGGAGGGACGGACTTCTTCCAGTCTGGTTTTTAGTTTTCTTCTTCTTTTCTTAGTTTCTTTTTGGATCGAGCTGAGCAGTGTTGGTTTGAAAGACAATGCGCTGAAGTTTGTTGGGCTTTTTTAAGCAGCAGTGGTGGTCTTCGGGCCAAGAAGTGTCTGGTGCTTAGAGTCCCCTGGGCCACCCTATTATCCTCTGGTGTATCCCACCCTTTACCTGTGGTGACCATCTTTACCTTGAAATCCCACTTTTACCTTCTGGTGAATCCCACCTTTACCTTTGGTGAATCCTACCTTTACCTGTGTGTAGAGAATCCCACATTTACCTCTGGTGAATCCACCCTTTACCTTTGTGAATCCCACCCTTTACCTCTGGTGAATCCCACCCTTTACCTCTGGTGAATCCCACCCTTTACCTCTGGTGAATCCCACCCTTTACCTCTGGTGAATCCCCACCCTTTACCTCTGGTGAATCCCCACCTTTACCTCTGGTGAATCCCCACCCTTTACCTCTGGTGAATCCCACCCTTTACCTCTGGTGAATCCCACCCTTTACCTCTGGTGAATCCCCACCCTTTACCTCTGGTGAATCCCCACCCTTTACCTCTGGTGAATCCCACCCTTTACCTCTGGTGAATCCCACCTTTACCTCTGGTGAATCCCACCCTTTACCTCTGGTGAATCCCCCTTTACCTCTGGTGAATCCCACCCTTTACCTCTGGTGAATCCCACCCTTTACCTCTGGTGAATCCCACCCTTTACCTCTGGTGAATCCCCACCCTTTACCTCTGGTGAACCTCCGTGTCCACCCTTTACCTCTGGTGAATCCCACCCTTTACCTCTAGTGAATCCTGTCCTTTACCTCTGGTGAATCCCACTGTATTTCTGGTGAATCCCACCTTTACCTTTGATGAATCCCACCGGATCCCACCTTTACCTCTGGTTGGATCCCACCTTTACCTCTTGTGAGGAACCCTTTCCCTGTCTCCCTTCATTTCTCTTCTGGTGGACCTAGTCTCTGTGGTGACGCCCTAGCCCACCCTTACCTCTAGGTAACGCCCTAGCCCATCCTTTCCTCTAGTGGAGCCGAGCGAGCCTCGCTCTACCTCTGTTGAATCCCTAGCTCTACTCTCTGGTGGAGCCCTACTCTCCTGTGGAGCCTAGCCCTACTCTCCTGTGGAGCCCTCGCTGTACTCTCTGGTGGAACCCCTGGCTATACTCTCTGGTGGAACCCCTAGCTTTACTTTCTGGTGGAACCCATAGCTTTACTCTCCAGTGGAGCCCTACTCTGACTGTTGGATTCCTCGCCATACTCCCTAGTGAAGCCCTAGCCCTACTCTCTGTGAGCCCTAGCTTACCCTCTGGTGGAACCCTAGCTTTACTCTCTGATGAACCCCTGGCTGTACTCTCTGATGAAACCCCAGCTTTACTCTCTGGTGGAACCCCTGGCTTTACCCTATGGTGGAACCCAGCTGTGGCCAAGTTTTTGTTGCTACTGTGGTGATAGCAGTGGAGTCCCGTGCAGTGCAGAGCAGTACAGAGCAGTGCAGTGCAGTATAGAGCAGTACAAAGCAGTGCAGTACAGAGCAGTACAGAGCAGTGCAGTGCAGAGCAGTGCAGAGCAGTATAGAGCAGTGCAGAGCAGTGCAGTACAGTGCAGTAAGAGAGTGCAGTGCAGTACAGAACAGTGCAGTGCAGATAGAGCAGTGCAGTGCAGTACAGAGCAGTACAGTGCAGTATAGAGCAGTACAGAGCAGTACAGAGCAGTATAGAGCAGTGCAGTGCAGCAGTACAGAGCAGTATAGAGCAGTGCAGTGCAGTACAGAGCAGTATAGAGCAGTGCAGTGCAGTACAGAGCAGTATAGAGCAGTGCATGCAGTACAGAGCAGTATAGATCAGTGCAGTGCAGTACAGGCATATAGATCAGTGCAGTGCAGTACAAAGCAGTACAGTGCAGTGCAGTGCAGTGCAGTATAGAGCAGTTTGACTTTTTCCTGTGAGTATCTTCACTAGTGTTGTTTGTGTGAGTGGTAGGTACATTGTTGTGTGTAGCTTGGCACAGAGTAGCCTTGCATGATTTGGGATTGTGTTGTTTGGTGTTGTTGTATGGTATTGTGTTGTATTGTATTATAATATGGAATTGTATTGTGTTGTATTGTGCTACTATATGGAATTGCCTTGTAATTGTATTGTGTTGTGTTGCATTGCAATGTATTGTATTGTATTGTATAACACTGCGTTGTTTTGTATTGTGTTGTATAGTATTGTATGGTGTTGGGTTTGAGTTTTTTTGTTTCCTTGGCTATAGCTCCGAGATTCGTCAATTGTGAGATTATTTTACATATGTGACCGTCCCCTGCCACCCCACCCCCCACCCCACCCCTATTACCATCCAGCTAACTCATTCCCGACTTTGGGGATGCATTTTGGTTAATTGTATTGCATTGTGTTTAATGTGGTTTTGGTGACATTGTGTTATATTGTATCAGATTGGATTGCGTTGCGTAGGACTGCATTGCAATGTGTAGTATAGTCTTGTGGGCTTTTTTTTTTGTTATTGTATTGTATTATACTATATTATAACAAGTTAAAAACATTCTCTTCAACTATTGAATTTGTTTGCAACATTTTTAGGCATAAGGTCATTTTCGTCTCGTGTGTATCTATTAAACCATTTTGCTAGCTTTCATAAAAATGTTTCTACAACGTGTATTGGTAAAACTAAACTCACCCACCCACCCCACCCTCTCTCCTGTGCGAAAATTAAACTTCTCACAAAAAAGGCAAAGTTGTCCCATAACCTAAGTGGCCGTAGGGCAGAGAGGCATTAGAGATATCAGCTATAATTGTCTTTCTGTCTTTGTTTCTTGTTATCCTGTTTGTGACTATTCTTGCTGTCTCTTGTTTTTGTTATTTAGTGTATTATTGTTGTTAATTAGTTGTTAACTCGGGGATTTTTTATATTGATGTAATCCCTGATAAGGTCGAGGATCAGACTGGATGTAAAAAAGCACATGAGTGCTTATTTATCATCCTCGAAGTTAATAAAATTGACTTGACTTGACTTGACTTGACTTGACTATGACTCTCTCTCTCTCTCTCTCTCTCTTCTCTCTCTCTCTCTCTCCTCTCTCTCTTCCTCTCTCTCTTCTCTTCTCTCTCTCTCTCTCTCTCTCTCTCTCTCTCTCTCTCTCTCTCTCTCTCTCCTCTCTCTCTCTCTCTCTCTCTCTCTCTCTCTCTCTCTCTCTCTCTCTCTCTCTCTCTCTCTCTCTCTCTCCTCTCTCTCCTCTCTCTCTCTCTCTCATTCTTATCTTCTTGCTCTCCCATCTCATTACACCAATCCCATCTATCCCTCTCGTGCGTTTATATCACTCGATTTTGTAGCATGTGATTGCTCATATCGTCATTACAACCAAATCCACAAATCCCATAACTGTTGTTTTATCGTCGATTTTGTCATCTTTGTTATATCTCATTAACAGCAGATATACAGAAACCACAACATGCACAGTGTAGTCTATGTATTGTCTCAGTTTTTTTAATCAATGATTATAAAACAAATAGTGCAAGTGATTTGCTTTTTCTTTAAGTGACATTAGACTTAAGGAAATAATCACCCGATATTTCCTTTCCCTTCCTCCACGAAAATTAATGGCATGCTGGCCATCACCTCTACGGCATGGTAACAATGATTATCATAATCAAAATGATCATCATCATCATCGTCATCATCATCATATTCATCATCATCAGCAGCAGCAGCAGCAGCAGCAGCAGCAGCAGCAGCAGCATTTCCCAAAAAACATAACAGAATAAATATTATATCTTAAATGAAAATCAGTAAAAATCAGTCATGAAAAGACAATGTCATTGGCAGGAGTCATTAGCAATTTAACATTAAATATCTTGTTTAAGATCCAGCCTTCAGATTATACTTCCTTGAATTCTTTATTTCCAAAAGGATGAGATGGGGGAAGCCAAGGACGTGTCAGTATTAATAACATCCCTGCCTTTCTGGCTAAAAAAAAAAGTCCTCTTTTTCTATGCCTCTCTATTGTTCCTGCCTTGTTCCTTTTCTTCCTGTCACCTCCTTTTTGTCTATGTTCTACCTGCTTGGTCAAATCCCTTACCTTTTGATTTTTATCAAGAAAGACGGAAAAGAAAACAATTTTCTTCCATGCTAAAGTCGAATGTGCTGGACCTGACCTGTCAGGCGCTTAACGGCAGCATAGTGCAACGCATTTTCGCTCATATAAGACAACAATAGTTGCTGTATGAACGTTAGAAGAAGAAGAATTGCGAAGAAGAAGAAGAAGAAGAAGAAGAAGAAGAAGAAGAAAGAAGAAGAAGAAGAAGAAGAAGAAGAAGAAGAAGAAGAAGAAGAAGAAGAAGAAGAAGAAGAACAACAACAACAACAACAACAACAACAACAACAACAACAACAAGAAGAACAAGAAGAACAAGAACAAGAACAAGAAGAACAAGAACAAGAACAAGAAGAAGAACAACAACAACAACAACTAGAACAAGAACAACAACAACAACAACAAGTATTGGCTCTTTCGTCCCGGTGAGTGGGGGAGAGGAGGTAGAGGAGGGGGTAGGGGAGAGGAGGGGGGTTAGGATGGGGGTTCCGGAGGTAGTTAGGAAGTAATGGAATGCAACAGGCAGGTGGCTGGTTGACAGGTTAAGGTTTTCCCCCCATTAGGAATAAAGACAGCAGTTTCCTCAGCCAATGTCTGACACAAAAGGAAACCGTCAGCACTCCTATTAGAGTAGAAAACAGAACTTGCGTCCAAAAAAGATTGCGTAGTTTGTGTGTGTTTTTGTTTTTGTTTTTGTTTGTTTCTCTGTTTGTTTGATTGATGCTTTTGTTTGTTTTGTTTGTTGTTGTTTACTTGAGGGTTTTTTTTTTGGAGGGGTAGCTTTTTTTTTCACGTGGGAGGTGCTTTTGTTTCTAGATTTTTTGTTTTGTTTATGTTTATTGGTTTTTATGTTTCACTGTTTTCTTTCCTGACCTTTCTTCCTTCTTTTTGTTGTTTTTCTATACCTTCGTTTCTTACTTTCGTTTTTTTTTCCACTCCTCTCTTTCTTCATATCCTTTTATTTTTCATCTGTTTTTTCTCTGTCTTTGTATGTTCTTGGGATTGGGGGGGGGGGGGGGGGGGGGGGGGGGGCGGGGGATGGGGGTTGGGTTGGCTGGGAGTGTTAATATCATGATAAAATAGCTGATTAGAGCTGGAACGAGATGTAGAATAAAAGCTCATA
>CM060337.1:24944028-24949028 GCA_030674155.1 Stramonita haemastoma
GTGTGTCTTGAGGTTGGATTTAAAAGTGTCATAAGTAGGCTTTTGCCGGAGGGAGAGAGGAAGATCGTTCCAGATCGATGGACCAGAAACAGAGAAAGAGCGGCGGCCAACGGTAGATACGTTGAATCTGGGTATTCTGGATCCCTAGCCTTTAAAAAAAGGCTGTTGTTTTGATTGAGAGAAACAGAGCGGGGTGGGAGTGAGGGGGGAGGGAAATATGTTTAGGTAATACAGATATAGGTATATAAAAGTTAATTAGCATATATATATATTATATATATAGCCAGCTTTCTTTTTTAGGACTTGCACTTCTAGCTGCCAGTACAGCACTAATGTTTTACGGATGTGTATTTCTAATCAAGATTATTTTTGTCTCTAATACTGATCATTCTCATAACACGATGTCAGACCAGCCAATCAGGGATATTCTTCCACTCCTTAAAGAAGACTGGCCATTGAAATCAGAATTAAGTCAGTTAGATCTATAGATCTATATTCATATCGCCTCTGAAATAAGCAGGAACAATCAGAGGTGTCTGCGCATAATTTTAGGGGACGGGATAGCTCAGTGGTCAGAACACTCGCTTTCTCCTAGCCAAGGTTAAGAAGCAGCATCGAGCGTGGTTAATAAGTGGATGGGTGACAGCGTTTGAAGAAAAAGACGAAGCAACTAGTTTTAAAGATTAACATGCTCGCCTAGCTTTGAAATTGAATGTCTCTCTCTTGGTCTTCTAAATTTCACCCTGTAGCTTGAATCAAGGTCTTATGCCAAAGACTACAAGCTTTGTGACGTCAAAGTGGTGTGACGTTCACGTGGTTCTTCCACAATGCTGTGGCCGTCTTTTCAAAGGCTAGGGATGTTGATAAGAAGAAAGAAGTGGTTGGTGTTAATTGCTGTTTTGATGTGTGTATAACAGCACAATACTTGTATGGGGTCTAAATTTTAACCCCAAAACAGCAGTTGATGAGGCGTGTGTGGTGGGCATGGCAATGAACAATAATGATGGGGTGGTAAGTAAATTATTACCTCCCATGATCAGGACCCTGTCGCAGCGTTGTGTGTTCTGAATCAGACACACCTGCGAATTGTGCATCGCTCTTTTTCCTTGGATGGTGGCCGAAATCGCGCCTTTGTATTCACTTCGCGTTAACAGTGAAACGTGGTTATGTATGCAACCTCATTATAAAGGCCAAATTCTGTCTGTCCATGCTCATCCGAGGTTTGTGCAGAGATGTCATATTAAAGATCTCCATTCTATTACAGCATCAATGGGGTGGATGGGAAGAAAAGCACCCTGCCATCAAAAATTTCAGGTCAGGTGAAAACAGGGAAAAAACAGGTCATGGGGAAAACAGGTCATGGGGAAAACAGGAAGAAACCAGTTCAGAGATAGCAGGAAAAAAAAAACAATCCATGGGGAAAACAGGGACTGAGGTCAAAGGGGAACAGGAAGAAACCAGGTCACTGAAAACAGGAAAAAAAACAGGTCAGGAAAATCAGAAAGAACCCAAATAAGGGAAAGCATGCAGCAAGCTGGATCAGGTCATACGAAATCAAATCATGCATAAAACAGGATGAACTAGGTCATGCAAAAAAAGGAAGAAAGCAGGTCATGCAAAAAAGGAAGAAACCAGGTCCAATGCAAAAAAAACAGGAAGAAACCAGGTCATGCAAAAAAAACAGGAAGAAACCAGGTCATGCAAAAAACAGGAAGAAACCAGTCATGCAAAAAAAGGAAGAAACCAGGTCATGCAAAAAACAGGAAGAAACAGGTCATGCAAAAAAACAGGGAAGAAACCAGGTCATGCAAAAAAACAGGAAGAAACCAGGTCTATGCAAAAACACAGGGCAAAAAGAAACCAGGTCATGCAAAAACAGGAAGAAACCAGGTTCAGAAAGAAAGAAACCTTTCTGAAAATTCTGTGCTAGAAATTCTCTCTTCTCTATCCCACTTTTGTTGCTTTTGCCTTGTTTCCAAAGAATAGATAAATAAAAATAAAATAAATTATTTTAAAAACGCTACTACTACTACCAGCCAACAGATACATACTAGAACTATCCACAATGTTGTGTAACCATGCTAAAAATCTTCGCAGAAAAATCACATAAAGTCAAACGTCACTGTACAACAAAGCTATCAGAATCAGAAAACTTGATCATGATTAATTGATTTGAGATTTTAAAATAAAAATCAACGTATTCAGCATTTTCCTCAAAGATGGGATTCTTAGATTAAGACTGTCAGTTAGTTGTCTACGCTTTTCCTCTTCTGGAATATGATCTGTTTTTCCACAGGCAACAGCCGTGGATGACGGTAAAAGGTAAAGGTGTCCCATAACCTACGTAGTCGTAGGGGAGCGAAGTGTCAGAGATCTCAGCTTCTCCAGGGGCCAGCATATTGAGGGCAGCGCCCATCTCCTCTCCTTCGCTGCTTTACATTCCCTGACCCTAAAGAGGGCATGTGCCCATTTACAGCTGGGGAGACTGTACTGAAGCCAAGGCGGGCAAACGGCCACCCATCCAATTGGTAACCACGCTCGATGCTGCTTAGGGAAAGCAAGTGCTCTAACCATATAGCTATCCCGTCCCCATCAGCCATAGTACAGGTAAGTAACAGACACAGCGATCTACCTGCAGAAACTTGGAGACGGCGAAATATAGAAATAGTGCCGAAGCTCAGCAGGCTTCTGCGTCTTGTGAAGTGTCCACAAACGGTACCAGGGTTACCAGGGTACAGAGAGATGCACTGGACAAGGACACTGTGCGGCAGACAATTATACAGAGAGAGAGAGAGAGAGAGAGAGAGAGAGAGAGAGAGAGAGAGAGAGAGAGAGAGAGAGAGAGAGAGAGAGAGAGAGAAGAGAGAGAGGAGAGAAAAGACATTTACACCAGCTTAATTTACGTAACTATGAATCGGAACACAAAATACAGGATGCAAGCGCGCGTAAGCATACACACGCACACACGCACACACCGACACACAAACAAACAAACAAACAAATACACACCCTTTGTTTTAGGATAGAAACTAGCCTTTTTCTTGTTGTAATATCAGTTTGTTTCTACCTATGATAAATGTCACACACACGCGCGCGCGCGCGAACACACACACACACACACGCGCGCGCGCGCGTGCACATACACACAAACACACAGGCGTGCGTGCACACACACATACACACGCACGCACGCACACAGACGCGCGTCTGCGTCAAACTGTTCGTCCAATTTTTTTTTTTTAATTTTCTTTCTTTATTGTATTCCAGTGATATCACAATGAGTGAATATACTTTGTAAAATAAACAAATCAAATCAAAACGTTTGCACCACCCACGCGCGAATGCACATATGCACAGATGCATGCGCGCACGCACACACATACACACACACAGGCTTTTCAGGTGGTGATGGGTGATTATCATGTTGTTGTCAAATTGTATCATTGTCATTATTGGTGATTTGTCGATTTTAAGTTTTTGGTTGGTTTGAGTGTTGTGGATTGGATATCATGTTGTTTAAGTGGTCTTTTTAGGGTTTCTTATTTTTGTTTTGTTTATTTTTTGCTAGATAGATGGCTTGATGGAAAAACAAATTATTGCTTACTCAATGTACCATTTGGAAATAAAATTTTGACTTGACCTGACTTGACTTGACACATACAAACATGCGTACGTGTGCGCGCGCTACACACACACACACACACACACACACACACAACACAACACAACACAACACACCACACCACACCACACCACACCACACCACACCACACCACACCACACCACACCACACCCCACACACACACACACACACACACACACACACACACACACAACACACACACACACAAACACACACACACACACAACACACACACACACACACACACACACCACACACACACACACACACACACACACACACACACACACACACACACACACACACACACACACACACACACACACACACACACACACACCACTACACACACACACAAACCATCTACCTCACAACTCGATCTGAACATCTTCACTTTCACCTGTACATACATACATACATACATACATACATACATACATGTGTACATTTTCCCTCAAACTTGTGAAATATCGACACACGCACCTTAAAAAAACAAACAACAAAAAAACACAATAAAAGTTCACGACGTAAAAAATACTTTTGCCTGCTATTTGGTTTCAGCCTGCTGACCCAATTCCCCAGCGAAACCAGAAATACCACGCTTTCTGCGGGGGCGACGATTGCAGCAGCAGCAGCAGCAGCAGTAGCAGCAACACCAACAACAGCAGCAGCCAGCCTCTCTCCATCTACCCCCCCCCCCCCCCCCCCCATCTCTCTCTCTCTCTACTCTGTCTCTGTCTCTCCTCCTCCTTCACCTTCACCTCCTGTCTCTCAGCTCCTCTGCACTGGCTGTGTACTCCGTCACGGCACCTGTTTCGCGTCCTCCTCTTCCTCTCTCTACCTTACCACCATGCCTGTCCGCCTCCATAGCGCACCCTCACTCCACACCCTAGCCCTCCCCCTCCGACAAGTCCCCTTTGTTCTACCCAGACGACACAGCAGTGAGGACAAGGCTCTCCCTCACAGCGCCTCGGCCGAACTGGTGTCCAGCTTACGCTCTAGGAGACTCACCATGGACGCTGTGACTCCAGACAGTTCCCACACAACTCCGATTCCGACTCCGACGACACCGGTGTTACCTGTGAGGATGACCCCGCCAGGTTCTCCTTTCACCACTTCCTCTCCCAAATCCAGACCTAGACCCAGTCCGCGACGCTGTAATAGCGACCCTAATAGTTGTACCATCACCCCAACAAGCTGTGAGGATGATGTGTTGATTTCCAATTACTGCAGAAGACAACCTAGAAGATGCAACAGCGAACCCAACGACCAACAGGCGCACAAGATCTTCCGCCTGGAAGAAGAAAGCCCTGTCCCTTCTCCTGCAACCTCACGCAAGAAATTCTTCGCTCAACAG
>CM060337.1:24954028-24956528 GCA_030674155.1 Stramonita haemastoma
CAAAAAAAACCAAAAAAAACCAGAAAGCGTTGTCTGATAATTTTGATGAAACATAGTTAGAGAATCTGAGGTGTAGGTCAGGAGGGGTTGTTCCTATGTAATCATTTCTTTTTTCGTTTTTCTTCGTCTAGAGCTCCTAGGTTTACCAATGGTGAGATTTATACGTTTGCAACCGGATTTTGCCAACCTTTAAGGTAGCCGCATTTCGATTTCGGGGATGGTCTCTAATCACAAAATCAGTGTGAATGTGCTTCTTTTTGTTAGGGCTTTGGTTTGTTTGTTTGTTTTTATGGGTTTTTGTGGAGGTTTTTTTTTGTTTTTTGTTTTGGTTTTTTTGGGGGGGGTTGGGGGGTGCCATCCTTTCCGACCTGTACGTTTGCAAGAGCCTACTCTTTCTTCTTATTTTTTTTATTGATTTTTTTTTATATCGAGGATAATGGAATCAGCACTCATGTGCTTTTTTACATCCAGTTCCCGTGTGTATGCAGTTTTTGTAAAGCGTGTCATCTGTTCCCACCGGCACACGATGGCCTACTCTTACGAAAAGCGGAACAAGATTTAACGTGCGCGCAAGACGTTCTGCGTGCGTTCGCACACGGGGCCTCGGTTTATAGTCTCATCCGAAGGACTTTCGAAACGGTGGGTGGGTTTTACAGTGTGTGCAAGATTAAAACGCAGTTTAGGTAGAACGTATTGCAGACACTGCCACTGATTATAGCTTACAATCAGACACCTAACCAGTCAGATTTTCACCATCTTTAAACTTCTGTCTTCTTGTTCTTGTTCTTGTTCTTCTTGTTCTTCTTGTTCTTGTTCTTCTTCTTGTTCTTGTTCTTCTTGTTCTTGTTCTTCTTGTTCTTCTTGTTCTTCTTGTTCTTGTTTTTCTTCTTCTTCTTCTTCTTCTTCTTCTTCTTCTTCTTCTTCTTCTTCTTCTTCTTCTTCTTCTTCTTCTTCTTCTTCTTCTTCTTCTTCTTTCCCTCAGACAGCAACTACCGTTTTCTGTCATGTGAGCAAAAATGCGTTGTTCTGCTGTGAAGCGCCTGACAGGTCAGGCCTAGCGCATCCAAATTCGGCGCTGGAGAGAACTTAGTTATCTTTTAAAATGAAGTCTTTCTGGAAGACAAAAAAGGCAGGAAAATGGAGTGAAAAGGCAGAAAATAGACAGGCAGTGAGCGACAGGAAGAAAAAACAACAAGGTAGAAACAAAGAGAGGGATAGAAAAGAGGGAATTCTTAGCACAGAGTTTCCAGACGGTTGGGATGCTATTTATAGTGACAGACCCCTGGAATACCCACAGGGGATCCTTTTATAAACAAAAACGTAAGCTTAACTGTAACTGTTTTCTGCATAGGATGAGAAAAACAACAACATTTCAACAGTGATAACTGTTCTTTTGAGAAATTAATAGCTGTTTCAAAAACATTTCACAATGAAGAAATGAAACAATGCGTCACTGATGAAGCCACTGCTGTATTGAAAGGAAAGCTTTCTAGAGATGTGTCTTAATTTTTTAAATCTATTTTTATTTTATTCATTTTCTTCTTTTATATCGAGGATAAAGGTATAAGAACTCTTGTGCTTTTTTTTTACATCCAGTCCCCGTGTGTATGCAGTTTTGTAAATGTCATCTGTTCCCACCGGCACACGATGGCCTACTCTTACGGAAAGCGGAACAGGATTTAACGTGTGCGCAAGATATCCTGCGTGCGTTTGCACACGGGGCTTCAGTTTACAGTCTCATCCAATAGACTTTTGGGGAGAGTGGAGTCAGCACTGATGTTAACTCCAGAGGAAAAAATCCCTTTGACCGGGAATCGAACCCGAGTCGTCAAATTACGACCGCAATGTTCTGACCACTAGGCGATATCCCGTCCCGATGAATTTGTGAGAGACTTCTACACAAACTTAATGTAAAGACACTGTGATTGGAACAACTAACGGTATTTATAGACTGTATCAATATTCTGCTATAATTATTATCAAAACCATGGTTTGAAATCCATGCCATGTGGACCATTTTGGGTCTGATTATTGGTTTTGTGCCCAGTCCCCACCCTACTGTTCCCATTTTGAATGGGTATATCTGCTTAACACAATAAACCTTTGTCGTTCTCATTCTCTCTCTCTGTCTCTCTCTCTGTATCTCTCTGTCTCTCTGTCTCTATCTCTGTCCCTCTCTCTCTGTCTCTGTCTCTCTGTCTCTGTCTGTCTGTCTGTCTGTCCGTCTGTCTCTCTCTGTCTGTCCGTCTGTCTGTCTGTCTGTCTGTCTGTCCGTCTGTCTGTCTGTCTGTCTGTCTGTCTGTCTGTCTCTCTCTCTCTCTCTCTCTCTCTCTCTCTCTCTTCTCTCTCTCTCTCTCTCTCTCTCTCTCTCTCTCTCTCTCTCTCTCTCTCTCTCTCTCTCTCTCTCTCTCTCTCCATGTATGTATATATATATATATATATATATATATTATGTATATATACACATATATATTATATATCATATCTATCTATATATCTA
>CM060337.1:24959028-24961528 GCA_030674155.1 Stramonita haemastoma
TAGAAAAGAAAGTGAAGGGTTCAGTAGGGTAGGGGATCGTCGGGAAGAGGCCTTTTAATGTCTCAGGTTTTCGGAACTGCCTTTCAACAGGTAAAGGTTGAAAATAAATGTGTACTGTTCTATATAGAGCATGGGGAGAGAGATAAAGGTGAGAGAGGGGATGGGAGAAGAGGGAAAAGGGTGAGGGAAGAGATAGAGAGAGAGGGGGGGGAAAGAGAGAGGGAGAGGAGAGATAGAGACAGGGAGGAGGAGATAATTGAGAGAGAGAGAGAGGTTGGGAAGAGAGTTAGAGAGAGAGAGAGAAAAAGAGAGGGAGAGGGGGATATATATATATATATATATATATATATATATATACATATATTTATATTATATTGTATATTATATATATATATATATATATATACAGACAGACAGAGATTAGTTTATTCAGATTTTAGGTCATAGCCCTTTCTGAAAGTGGGGGGTGGGGTGGGGGTGTTTTCACATGATCATGTACAGCAACAAGAATCCTCAATCTATTTCAGAATAATTCTCATCAATCATGGTAAACTGCAACAAATCAAAGACGAAGACTCACAGACCACAGACCAGACAACAGGCCGACCAACAACAAGACAGACAGAATAAAACAACAACTGAGCAGAGATAAGTTACAGACAAACAGACAGGATAACAACACGCTTGCAGAGTAGAGAAAGGCGGGCTAGCTATGAATGCAAGTTTATTGTGTCGTAAAATGGGTGTTGTTGTTGTTGTTGTTGTTGTTGTCGTCGTTGTAAAGTGGACAGGCTCAACTTCCTCCCCCCTTCACCTGCCGACCTTCAGCCCCCCCCCCTCCCTCCCTCCACAACCCACCCTCTACCTCATCCGCACCCGTTCTGGAAACTTCTATGAAACTGACCTTCTCCTCTCCTTCATCAGATGGCTGCCAAATGCGACAGACTGCAATATTTAAAGACAACAAAAAAAATTGAAACTTGACCACCTGCATATAAGGCTCTAGCAGCAGAATCGTATATTCAATCGACTCATTTGGGTGGAGTACTTATTTTATGTTTGCTGTCTCTACTGAGTTATTGTTTTCATTATTATCCTTTTTTTAATTATTATTGTCGGTTGTATTTTCTTGTGTGTTGATAATGAAGCGATGTTCTAAGCAGCTTGATATTTTTTTTGGTGTTAATTACTTCAATGAGATTGACAAGTGAAAGACCGCTGCATAACGACAGCTGAAATATACTGTTCGATAATGATAGACTTGACTAGTGCAAATCCGTTGCATAAGCATTGTATCTGAATAATCATCGGCGTCAACACACACCACACCACACACACCACAACACACACACACACACACACACACACACACACACACACAAACACATCACATCACACACACTATACACCATACTCTACACATGCATACAACACACACAATATCACACACCACACACTCACCATACTTGTGCACACACACACACACACACACACACATGCACACACACACACACACACACACACACACACACACACACACACACACACACACACACACACACACACACATACACACGCTACAATCACTACCTTAAAAAATAAAATAATTTAAAAAAAAGGACTCACTAAACCCCACTTTCAACCATCTGCATTCTCTCTCTTCTGTTTCAGCTCCTACGCTCCTTCTGCGCTCTACCCCTTCTCTGCACAACCTGTCCCCACCCTCCCCCTCCCCTTCCTGCCCTTCCCGGAGCACGAGTGGCAGAGGAGTCGTCTGGCCCTGTTGGAACGACATCTGGAACGACTGAAGAGAGAGTGCCTGTCTTCCCAGCGCTCTACCTTACCCTTGGCTCGGTACAAAACCATGAAGAACAACCTCAAGAACGTTTTGGATGCCCGCATGGTTTAGGCGGCTAACTGTAAGGGAGGAAGGACTCATTTTGATGATGGTGAGGAGGAGGAGGAGGAGGAGGAGGATCATCATCATCTCATCTCATCACCCTCATCATCATCATCATCATCTCTCGTCGTCGTCGTCGTCGATAATGATGACTGTGTGATGCTTCGTTCAGCGCCTGTCTTGTCTATCTAACTACATCTCCATGCTGTCTTGTGCTTCAGTTTCTTAAAGAACAAGGTTGGGGGTATTTTTTGTTTTGTTTTTCAATCCAAATGTTCTGGACACTGGCATTGTCTAGATAGGTTTTTTGTTTGGTTTTCCTTGAATCCTAAGAATGGTGTATGTTGGGGGTGGGGGTGGTGGTTTTCAGTCTTTTTTTTTATATAACGTGATGTATATAAAAGAACTAGATTCCAGAGAACATTTTGAATGTTTTGTTTTTACCTCTTCAGAAGTTTACCCGTTCTCAATTTTTGTCTGCAACTAAAACTTGCTTGCAGACTTGTTGTATAATTTATTGTGAACATTGCATTGACTACAATACAGATGTTAGCGTTTCTTGATGCCTTTATGACAGTCTACAGATAAAGTATGATATGG
>CM060337.1:24974028-24976528 GCA_030674155.1 Stramonita haemastoma
ATATATATATATATATATATATATATATATATATATATATATATATATATATACATATATATATATATATATATATATATATATATATATATATATATATATATATATATATATATATATGTGTGTGTGTGTGTGTGTGTGTGTGTGTGTGTGTGTGTGTGTGTGTGTGTGTGTGTGTGTGTGTGTGTGTGTGTGTGTGTGACGCTCCACCACATAATAAGTCGGAGTGCACCAGAGGTCAATTTTTAGTTATTGACATATTATTAATGTACAATAAAGTGGCTATCAAATACAAAAAAACAGATAGAAAATCGGACAATTCTGTGCAAAGTTATTACAAATTGAAGTGATAGACTGCAGGATGTGACAAAGTGAGAAACGGGCAAGTTTATTTTCGTAATAGGGTGTGAGAATGAGGGCTTGGGCATTTTCAAACCACATTTAAAAGCAAAAGGAATAAAAATTATGCCTTGATTATTTTATTATAAGGTAGATAAACGGATATTATTTAATAATCAATCAAAATCTCAAAATTGACAACTTGACCCCCAACTGCCTTTAATAGCTCCTAGCGCAAAATTGGGTAATGTGCTAAGCGACTCATTTCGTGGTGGAGCGCCACATATATATATACATATATATATATATATATATATATATATATATATATATATATATATATATATATATATATATATATATATATATATATATATATATATATATCCGTGAGATTTTTTTTTTGCATGTTTACCCTTTTTATGCATGACTTGTAACCCGCCAGATTTTTTGTGATTTGGAGATGAGAAAGTATTTGGATTTGAATTGGTTTCAATTGGATTGAATTTCACTTTTCCATTGACCTTTTCATATTTTGCCCACTGACCTTTTCCTCATTTACCAACTGACCTTTTCATACTGACCTTTCCACTTATTCACTTACCTTTTCCTTTATACTTACACACTGAACATTTCGCCTATACACTGACCTTTCCCTTATTTATTTACGCACTAGCCTTTTGACCTTTACACTGACATTTTGACCTTTACACTGACCTTCTGACCTTTACACTGTCCTTTTCACCTAAAACACTGACTTTTCCCTAACGTCCAGACTGACATCTCTCTCTCTCTCTGTCTCTCTGTTTCTCTGTCTCTCTCTCTTTGTCTCTGTGTCTCTCTCTTTGTCTCTGTCTCTGTCTCTCTGTTTCTGTCTGTCTGTCTGTCTGTCTGTCTGTCTGTCTCTCTCTCTCTCTCTGTCTCTCTCTGTCTCTCTCTCTGTCTGTCTCTCTGTCTCTCTCTCTATCTATCTATCCATGTATCTATCTACCTATCTATCCATGTATCTATCTACCTATCTATCCATGTATCTATCTACCTATCTATCCATGTATCTATCTACCTATCTATCCATGTATCTATCTATCTCTGTGTTTAATTCCCCCTTGAATAGGGGGGATGTATACTACCTTGGTCTCCTCCAGTGGTTGTGGTTTGTCTACCTCAAGCTGGCCTCAGCAGACAACACTCCAACTTCAGAGCACCCCATTTATTGTTCTTGTACAAGATGCATGTTTGGTGTGTGTGTGTGTGTGTGTGTGTGTGTGTGTGTGTGTGTGTGTGTGTGTGTGTGTGTGTGTGTGTGTGTGTGTGTGTGTGTGTGTGTGTGTGTCTGTAACCCATCACACGCTAACATGAATAAATCAAGAGATCTTCCACGTGCATATGGGATCTCCCACATGTGTATATTTATAAACACACACACACACACACACACACACACACACACACACACACACACACACACACACACACACACACACACACACACACACAACACACACACACACACACACACACCACACACAAATTCTCACGCACACACACACAAACTAACACACTGGCAGGTCTGCACTTTGAAATGACCTGGAAGATCAGAAAACTTGACAGTACCCTTCATTCAGCAATGGCGCTGCCGAGATTTTGAACCTCACAACTTCAAGGGGGACGAAATAGCCTAGTGGTCAGAATATTGCGCTCTCAATTTGACGACCCTGGTTCGATTCCCGTTGGGGGAGATGTTTCCCCTGGAGTTAACATCAGTGCTGACTCCACTCTCCCCAAAAGTCTTTCGGATGAGACTCTAAACCGAGGCCCCGTGTACGAACGCACGCAAAACATCTTGCGCACACGTTAAATCCTGTTCGGCTTTTCGTAAGAGTAGGCCATTGCGTGCCGGTGGGAACAGATGACAAGATTTACAAAAAATGCCTACACACGGGGACTGGATGAAAAAAAGCCCATGAGTGCTAATTTCATTATCAGCGATATAAAAGAATAAATAAATTTAAGAATGAATAAATAGATAGATAAATAGATAAATAAATAAATAAATAAATAAATAAATAAATAAATAAATAAGAACAGACTCATGGTCTTGTAGCCAAATCGTCTTAACCACTCGGGGACCAGTGTCCGTCGACTTTTTAAAAGAAAAAAA
>CM060337.1:24986528-24989028 GCA_030674155.1 Stramonita haemastoma
CAGGATTAGGGTCAGGGTCAGGATCGAACCCAGAAGGAATTGATCATAAGCTGTGACCTGTAGCCCACACATCCATCTCATCATCACCGCCGCACGTTTTGTCGCTGTCCCCAGCACACTTCATGGAGCAGTCCTGTGCCGTGGCATTGTAGTCTGACGACACCCACAGCTCATTGCTGCACGTGCAACGGTTGGAGCGGGCCAGAGCCGCGAACTTCATGCGTCGGGCAAAACATCTGCCGTGAAGGAAGGAAGGAAGGAAGGAAGGAAGGAAGGAAGGAACGAGCAAACACATTAATTTATATATCTATATATATATTATATATATATAGAGAGAGAGAGAGAGAGAGAGAGAGAGAGAGAGAGAGAGAGAGAGAGAAGAGAAGAGAGAGAGAGAGAAGAGAGAGAGAGAGAAAAGAGAGAGAAGAGAGAGAGAGAGAGAGAGAGAGAGAGAGAGAGAGAGAGAGAGAGAGAGAGACATATAGATATATAGATATAGATATATATCGAGGATAATGGAATAAGCACTATTGTACTTGTGCTTTTTTTTTTTACATCCAGTCCCAATGTGTATGCAGTTTTGTAAATGTTATCTGTTCCCACCGGCACACGGTGGCCTACTCTGAGGAAAAGCGGAACAGGATTTAACGTGTGCGCAAGATGTTCTGTGTGCGTTCTCACACACGGGGCCTCGGTTTATAGTCCCATCCGAAGGACTTTTGGGGGGAGAGTGGAGTCGGCACTGATGTTAACTCCAGGAGAAAAATCTCCTCGACCGGGAATCGAACCGGGGTCGTCAAATTGCGAGCGCAATGTTCTGACCACTAGGCTATCCCATTAGGTGAGGACGTTTGGATGTTGATTATCTGTATGATAAGGTAAAAGGTAAAGGCATCCCATAACCTTTGTGGTCGTAGGGGAGCGAGGCGTCAGAGACCTCAAGCTTCTCTAGGGAGCCAGCATGTTGAGGGCGGCGCCCATCTTCTCTCCCTCGCTGTTTTACCTTCCCTGGCCCTAAAGAGGGCAGGTACCTATTTACAGCTAGCTGGGTGAACGGGGGGAACTGTACTGTAGCCAAGGCGCGCAAACGATCACCCATCCAATTGGCAACCACGCTCGATGATGTCTGTATGATACGGTTAATGAAAAAGTAAGGTTATTATAGAAAAGTGGAGGAAGCTGGTTGCGAAATCCTTAAGTGGGGTACTCAACGGTGCAGGACAAGACTAAGGGATAGGTGAGAGTAAGGGTATAAAGTAAGATTTAGGTAACACCGTTTAACTATAATTGTGCTGTAGTACATTGCAGTGCACTGTCCTGTACTGTACTGCATTGTATTGTGTTGTATTGTATTGTTGTATTGTATTGCATTGCATTGTATATCACTTTAAGTCATGGCAGATTTCCCTGCGTGGAATAATTATGGGCTGTTCTCTCATCCCCCTGAGTAGAACGCGTCACCACAAGTGCAGCGCCACCCATTATGATCTATGTTTCTTTTCCTGTTTTGCATGTATATTTATTTCCCTATCAAAACGGCTTCTTTCCACATTTTTTTTTTTGCCAAGGACAACTCTCTTGTTGCCAAGGGGTTTTTTACGTGTGCTAAACACGTGTTGCGAACGGTCCCTTTATCGTCTCCTCCAAAAGATTAAGCACCAAGACCACAACCATTTTATGGTCTAGTGGATAGAGCGGAGGGTGGGGGAGGAGAGAAAAGTTTCCGCACCAACGGGGATTGAACCACAGCCACACACTTTGAACCCAGGCTTTTCCCTTTTCATTCATTATATTATGTTTTTTCTCTTATTCCAAGAACAATGGAATAACCACTAATTCACTTTTTTTACATCCATTCCCCGTGTGTATGCAGCTTTGTACAGTTTCTCATCCGTTCCCACCGGCACACGATGGCCTACTCTTCCAAAAACAGGTTTTTAACGTGTGCGTGCGCGCAAGATGTTCTGTGTGCGTTTGCACACGGGGATCTCTGTTTATAATCTCATCTGAAAGACTTCTGGGAGAAGGGGAGTCGGCACTGATGTTAACTCCAGAGGGGAAAAAATCCTCTTAATAAACAGAATTCGAACCCGGGTTAAGCAGATCATGAGCGCAATGCGCATCACTCTAACCACCAGGCTTACGAGTCCCCCTTCTTTTATTTTTATTCTTTTATATCGAGGATAATGGGATAAGCACTCGTGTGGCTTTTTTTCATTCAGTCCCCGTGTGTATGCAGTTGCGTAAATATTGTCATCTGTTCCCACCGGCACACAATGGCCTACTCTTACGAAAAGCAGGACAGGATTTAACGTGTGCTCAAGATGTTCTAAACAGGTGCGTTACCTCTTGACCAGACCACTAATCCTTATCCGCCACCTTACTTTCTCTCTCTCTCTCTCTCTTTTTTTTAACTTACTTTCTCTCGACCTGTCCTGTCACTGTCCCTGTCCACTGATCTGTTAACGCAGTAAGTAGGCTGGATTCATGGTTTTAGCTC
>CM060337.1:25004028-25006528 GCA_030674155.1 Stramonita haemastoma
GTGTGTGGTGTGTGGGTGTGTGTGTATGTGTCGAGGGTGTGTGTGTGTGTGTGTGTGTGTGTGTGTGTGTGTGTGTGTGTGTGTGTGTGTGTGTGTGTGTGGTGTGGTGTGTGTGTGTGTGTGTGTGTGTGTGTGTGTGTGTTGTGTTGTGTTGTGTGTGTGTGTATCTCTGTGTGTGTGTATCTGTGTGTGTGTGTGTGTGTGTGTGGTGTGTGTGTGTGTGTGTGTGTGTGTGTGTGTGTGTGTGTATGTGTCGAGGGTGTGTGTATGTGTGTGTGTGTATGTGTGTATGTTTGTGTGAGTGTGTGTGTGTGTGCGTGCATGTGTGTGTATGTGTGTGTGTAGAGGGTGTGTGTGTGTGTGTGTGTGTGTGTGTGTGGTGTGTGTGTGTGGTGTGTGTGTGTGTCTCTGTGTGTGTGTGTGTGTGTGTGGAGGGTGTGTGTGTGTGTGGTGTGTCTGTGTGTGTGTGTGATTAGTCTTGCTCAGTCATCAGAGGACACGCTCTCCCCCAAGTAGCGTTTCGAGAGAGTGCATCGCGGATGGGTGATCGTATGTCCGCCTTAGTTTCAGTACAGTCCCCCAGCGCACCCAGCTATAAACGTGTACCTGCCCTCTATAGAGTCAGGGAAGATAAAGCAGCAAGGAAGAGGAGATGGGCGCCGACCTCAGTATGTTGGCCCCTAGAGAAGCTGAGGTCTCTGACACCTCGCTCCATAACGACCGCATAGGTTATAGGGACACCTTTACTTTTTTTTTTTCATTTTCACTCTCGTGTCTGACCGAAAGGTATCTAGGATTCTTTTTCATACAAACGAGCGGTTATCAAGAAGGTTTCCTTAACTTAAGATAAGTACTGTGTAAAATTGTATACATGAAAGCGGACAGTGTTATAAAGAAGACAATACACTACGTCAATTAACTTGAAATGAGATACTGTGAATAAGAACAAAGACAAGCTGAGGACTTTTTTTTCTGAGAAAAAAAAAGAAGCAAAAGGTCGCACACCGGTGGATCGGTGGTCTAGGTGGTCACGCGCCTTGCCTAGAAAGCAAAAAGTCGGGTCGGAGTGTGTGGGGTTCGTACCCCGTTTGGACCCAAAACTTTTTTCCCATCCATTAGACCCTGAGTGGTGGTCTGGGCGCTAGTCTTTCCGATGAGACGATAAACCGAGGTCCCGTGTGTTACACATCACTATTTAGCGCACGTAAAAGAACCCACGGCAACAAGGGGTTGTCCCTGGCAAAATTCTGTAGAAAGAAGCCACTCTGATAGGGAAACAAATACACTTGCATGCAGGAAAAAGAAAAAAAATGGGTAGGCGCTGCACATGTGGCGACGCGCTCTCCCCGGGGAGAGCAGCCCGAATTTCACGCAGAGAAATCTGCGTGACATAAAGTGGTACAAAATACAAAATACAAAAATACAAATACACAAGATAGCATAATTGCCAGAACATTGCGCCTGCAATTTGACGACCCGAGTTCGATTCCAGTTCGAGGGGATTTTTTCCCTGGAGTTTACATCAGTGCTGACTTCACTCTCCCCGAAAGTCTTTCGGATGAGACTGTAAACCGAGGCCCCGTGTGCGAACACACGCGGAACATCTTGCACACACGTTAAATCCTGTTCCGCTTTTTGAAAGAGTAGGCCATTGTGTGCCGGTGGGAACAGATGACATGATTTACAAAACTGCAAACACACTGGGACTGGATGGAAAAAAAAGCACATGAGTGCTTATTCCATTATCCTCGATATAAAAGAATAAAAAAAAATTTTTGAAAATACTGACTTACGGTTCAGCAAAGTAAGAGCGGGTCATCTCTCTTTCCCCGCCGGCGAAGTTTCGTTTCCTGGCCTCGCCCTTGTTCTCTGATTCTCCGATGAAGATAGACTTGTAGGCCTGGGTGCCCGTATCAAACAGTGTGGTTCCCCCTGTGAGGCCCTCTTTGGAGTCTGCAAGGCTGGAAAACCAAAATTAATTAAATTCACCAGTTACGTCTGAACGTTTGAACAGTGGAGTCTGCAAGGCTGGAAAACCAAAATTAAAATCACCAGTTACGTCTGAACGTTTGAACAGTGTGGTTCCCGTCCCCCAGTAAAGCCCTTTTTGGAGTCTGCAAGGCTGGAAACCCAAATGTAAAGCCAGTACAGTCCCCCAGCGCACCCAGCTAGCTGTAAACGGGTACCTGCCCTCTTTAGGATCAGGGAAGATAAATCAGCGAGGGGGGGGGGGAGGGAGATGGGCGCCGACCTCAATATGCTGGCCCCTAGTCTGAACGTTTGAACATTTTCTTTATAATTCTAGTCTACTGTCTATTGGGTACGTGGTGTTCCTAAACTTGTTTCGTTACTTTTCTATCTTCGAATTTTCTTTGTTAGTTTTCGGGAAATGGTTTGTTTAATCAACAGTACAGTGCGCGGGATGTTTATAAAATGTAAGTGCTAAGCCTACGTGTAGCAAGACCCACAATGTTTTGACCAAGTCTTGCAATGATAAGCA
>CM060337.1:25011528-25019028 GCA_030674155.1 Stramonita haemastoma
TACACATCACTATTTAGCGCACGTAAAAGAACCCACGGCAACATGGGGATTGACCCTGGCAAAATTTTGTAAAAAAAAATTAGTTAATTTAAAGCCACTCTGATAGGGAGACAAATACCGTTGCATGCAGGAAAAAAGAAAAAAAATGGGTAGGCGCTGCACTTGTGGCGACGCGCTCTCCCCGGGAGAGCAGCCCGAATTTCACGCACAGAAATTTGCTGTGACATAAAGTGGTACAAAATCATACAAATCAATTAACCACACACACACACACACACAAACACACACACACACACACACACCACACACACACACACACACACACACACACACACACACACACACACACACATATATATAATTATATATATATATTATATATATATTATTATATATATATTATAAATAAAATATATATATAATAATTTTATAATATATTTTAATTATATATATATATATTATACTATATATTAATATATATATATATATATATATATTATATATATATATATATAACACGCTACATTAACGTTTTAATACTAAACTGTTTTATGAATCTCTTTCCATAATTATCTTTCTATTATTATTTGATTTGCTTCTTTTTTCTTATTTTTTAGTCTGATATTAGTTATAGTGACAGGCGTTAAATACAAGAACGAACGAACACACGTGCATGCGCACACGCGCGCGCAGACACGAACAGACACATACATACATACATACACCCCACACGCGCGCGCGCGCACACACACACACACACACACACACACACACACAACACACACACACACACACACACAACACACACACAGTCGAACGGTCTTAACCATTGAGCTACAGTACCTTCGGGGTAGGTGGGAGGGATGGGGGAGGGGGTCGAGGGCGTTGCAGGTAGGTCGGTAGGTAGGCAGTTAGGCTACGGCCATAGTAAACCCGGCCCGTCCCGTTGTTTTGACGGCCGTCTCTTTAACGGTAGAACGGATCCGTCAAAACGGCCATAGTCAACCCGGCCCGTCTCTTTCTGATCGACATATTGGTCACCCCGAGACTGCGAGTGACGCAAAAATGAGGCTGCCGCGGTGACGCAAATCGACAGAAAATAATTCGACATAAAAAGTGTTTTTACGTAAAATCCCCCCCAAAAAAAACTTTTATCAAAACCGTTGGAATGTAATCGGGAAGGGTCAATTTACTAGTTTGTGTAGTCAGAATTTTTGAAGCACCATAAAATTTAATAAGTTTTTCTCGATTATTTTCCTTTCTGTCAACCCGGCAAACGGACGTGTTGCTCGAACGTCAAAACGACGGGTTAAAAAGAACGGGCCGGGCCGGCTCTACTATCGCCACGCACAGCCGTTTTCAGTGACGCCACAGAGTAATTCAGCCGGGCAGCATTTTTCACCCGGCCCGTCATTTTGACGGCGTCAAAATGCCGGGTTTACTATGGCCGCAGCCTTAGGGTCAGGGGGAGAGGGGGGGGGGAGGGAAAACTTTACCTCCAGGTGGTTTGTTCCGTGAACAGCCACACAGCGAGAAAAGGAGTCCTCCACAGTGTTGTGTCGAAGGTAAGCGCCGGGCACATCGTCACACATGTGGAAGTGCAGGGGGTAGGCCCCTGTACACGCACGCGTACACAGCAATAATACACCACGCATGCACACATACGTACACACAGCATGCATGCACGCACATGCACACGCATACGCATACTCATCGCATATACACACGCACGCACGGGCACACACACACATTAGTCTAATATCGCCAAGTGTGAATAGACTTTAAATTAAAAAACAACAACAACACACATACACACACATACACACAGCACGCAACGCACGCACGCACGCACGCACACCACAACACACACACACACCACACACACACACCACACACACACACACACACACACACACACACACACACACACACACACACACACACATAAGCACGCACAGCAACATCAGCGCTGACTCCACTCTCCCCCCAAGTCCTTCGGATGAGACAATAAACCGATGGTCCCGTGTGTGAACGCACGCAGAACATCTTGCAAACGTTAAATCCTGTTCCGCTTTTCGTAAGAGTAGGCCATTGTGTGCTGGTGGGAACATATGACATTTACAAAACTGCAAACACACGGGGACTGGGTGTAAAAAAAAGCACAAGAGTGCTTATCCCATTATCCTCGATATAAAAGATTTTTTTTTAATTAAAAAACGCATGCACACATACACACACGCACACAAGCACGCACACAAGCACACCGCACACACACACCACACACACAACACACACACACACACACACACACACACACACACACACACACACACACACACACACACACACACACACATTGCAAAAGATTAAATCAAAACTAACTGACAAGCACACAGTCAAAGGATACAGGAACACCGAACAAGCAGAAGTTAACGACAACAAATTTAATGGAAACCCCTGACAATCAACCTGGTCAGCAACTAACTGAAAAAAACCAAAGCAACACCCCTTTGTCTTCCTGAGGTCGGAATGCGGCTACCTTAATGTGGTGGGTACGCACGCAGTGCCTTTGTTATTCTATTACATCTTCTGTTCTTACATCTTGTCTTCTGTTTATTACACCGTCTTATTGTTTTTGGCTTTGTTGTTTGGTTTATTATTGTTGTTAGTTGGAGGTGTTTCTTGAAATGATGTTATCCCTTTTTAGGGCGGGGACTGGATGTAAAAAAAAAAAAAGCACATGAGTGCTTATTCATCATCCTCGAAATAAAAGAATTGGATTTGATTTGATTTGATTTGATTTGTAGGTAACAACAGTCGCATACCCAAAATCTCGCCTATAGTGAACCTCAGAAAAACTAGCTGAGAACTCGGAAAAAAAAACGCACACTCACACCCAAACTAAAAAAAAACAAAAAAAAAACCACCTTACCAAACTAAGCCAAATGCCAAACTATTTTTAAAAACCAAATGAAACCAAACCAAACCAAACTAGCTAAAACGAAAAAACACACACACACAACACACACCACAACACACACAACACCACACACACACACACACACACACACACACACACACACACACAATAAAAAAAAAACCAGCAGATTAAACTAAACAGCCAAAATCAAGAACCAAACCAAACTAAACCACAGCAAAAAAAAACAACGTAATAATAAATAAACAAAAAAGCAAGCTTACCCAAACCAAATCATTTTTAAGCCAAACGGAAACCAAACCAAACGAACCGAACCAAACCAAATAACACAAACCAAACCATCCTGAAAGCCAAACAACCAAACCACTTTAAGCAAAACTGAAACCAAAACCAAAATAACACAAACCAACATCCCTGAAAGCCGAACCAACCAAACCACTTTAAGCAAAACTGAAACCAAACCAAGCCAAACCAAATCAACCCAAAATAACACAGACCACACCAGTCCCTGGAAGCCGAAACCAACCAAAACACTTTAAGCAAAACTGAAACCAAACCAAGCCAAACCAAAATCAACCCAAAATAACACAGACCACACCAGTCCCCTGAAGCCAAACCAAACCACTTTAAGCCAAACCGAACCAAACCAAACCAAATTAACACAAACCACACCAGTCCCTGAAAGCCAAACCAACCAAACCCTTTAAGCCAAACCTGAAACCAACCAAGCCAAATCAAAATCAACCCAAATTGACACAAACCACACCAGTCCCTGAAAGCCAAACCAACCAAACCACTTTAAGCCAAACCGAACCAACCAAACCAAACTGACACAAACCACACCAGTCCCTGAAAGCCAAACCAACACCTTTAATTAAGCAAAACTGAAACCAAACCGAGCCAAACCACACTGGCACAAACCGTAGTAAATCCCTGAAACCCAAGCCAAGCCAAACCAAGCCAAACCAATGATCAGCCAAACCCCCATACCACGATGCATTTGCTGTCCCATGTGATAAAGTTTGACCCCTTCGATGTGTGCGGCCTTGAACCCTCTCACAGCCTGTTAGGAAAGGTCAAAGCATTGGATGCATTTATTGATGGTGACGCTCCACCACATAATGAGTCGCATTGCACCATAGGTCAATTTTTAGTTATTGACATGTTATTCTTGCGATAAAAAGGCTATTCAAACAACAAAAGATTGAAAATCGGACAATTCTATGGAAAGTTATTACAAAATGAACGGATATACTACAGGACAAGACAAAATGAAAAATTGACAAGTTTAGCATCGTAAAAGATGGTCAGAATGAAGGCTTTGGTATTTTTTAAAGCACATTTCAAAGCAAAAGGAAACCAAATTATTCTGTAATATTTATTTACAAGGTAGAATAGTGGTTATACTTTTATAATCGATCAAAATCTCAAAATCGACAACATGACCCCACCAGCCTTTAATGGCTCCTAGCAGAAAAGTGAATCAGGTGGTAAGCGACTCATTTCGTGGTGGAGCGTCACAATTATTATTATTTATTTATGTTGCAGTGTTGTCCTCAATGTATACAATACCATACACAATACAACATACAATACCGTACAACATATACAACACCAATCTACAACACAACACAATACACAATACAACACGAAACAATCTACAACACAACACAACATAACCACAACCTAGTCTTTCGGATGAGACTATAAACCGAGGCCCCGTGTGCAGAACGCACGCAGAACTTCTTGCGCACATGTTAAATCCTGTTCCGCTTTTCGAAAGAGTAGGCCATCGTGTGCCGATGGGAACAGATGACAAGATTTACAAAACTGCATACACACGGGGACTGGATGTAAAAATAAAAAGCACATGATTGCTTATTCCATTATCTTCGATATAAAAGAATAAAATAAATAAATAAATAAATAAATAAATAAATAAAAATTTCGTCGTCGAGCATCACAACTATCATTCATTACGTTACAGCGTTGTCCTCAATGTATACAATACAATACACGATACGACATACAATACCTTACAACATATGCAACACAAATAATTATACAACACAACACAACACAACACAATACACAATACAACACGAAACAATCTACACCACACCACAACACAACATAACACAACAACAACACACCACAACCTACAAACACAACAACTCAACGATAACGTAACGTAACGTAACGTAACGTAACGTAACGTAACACTCACCATGAGGTGACCTCCGAAGGTGTCCCTCTTGAACTTCTCACACATCTTGCTCTCTTTCTCAGAGTTGGTGCGTTCTTTGCATCCGTCTTCCAAGATACCCTCGATGTGAATGGAACGAGACATCATGGCCACTTCCCCTCTCTCGTCCACGTTGAAAGTGAAGTTGCCAAAGTGGGTGTTGTACAGAGACTCTGGGACAAGATTCAAGATTCAAGATGTAATTCCTTTCACCCCTTTTTGGGCATGGAGGATAACAAACAAATTCAACAGGAGAAAAGTAACCTTACAGCAAATACATCCATAAGTATTATCAATACCAACAGGAACTGAAAAGCAAGAATTCTTCGCAAAAAAAATAAACAAACAATATGAAACACTCACGACATGTTTAAGGTATGTCAATTTCTGTTAAGGACACAATCTACACTGGTTAAAGGCATCAAATCAAATTTCAAAAAATACCTGCAAATCTTTTGAATTTTGATAGAGACGGGAGAACTTTTCGAGATTTACACTTCATCAACCTGCAAAAATTATAACTGGACATGGGTCGACGAAAATGCTGAGGAATAAAATCTTGCCGTAAATGTGTAAAGTGGGGACATTCCTCGATAAAATGAAATCCATCCCCTATAACAGACATACTGCATTTTATACACACACACGCACGCACACACACCACACACACACACACACACACACACCACACCACACACACACACACACACACACACACACACACACACACACACACACACACACACACACACACACACGGAAACCAAACACGTTAAATCCTGTTCCGCTATTCGTAAGAGTAGGCCATTGTGTGCCGCGCGGTGGGAACAGGGGACAAGATTGACAAAAACTGCAGACACACGGGAACTGGATGTAAAAAAACACATGTGTGCTTACCCCATTGCGTTGCATTGTATTATGTACTTATTACATTGTGTTATATCATTTTATTGTATTACATTGCATTGTGTGGTAATGCATTGCATGACACTGCAGTATTTTGATTTTTTTGGTACATGTATGGTGTAGAGTTGTTTTGTACAACATTATTTTGTATTGATTTGTCCTGTTGTTATTGTGTATATTTATATTATACAACATTGTATTGTATTGATTGTGTTGTATTGTACTTTACAACATTGTATTGTATTGATTCGTGTATTTTGTATTGTACAGCACTGTATTGTGTTGTATCGATTTGCGTTGTATTGTATTGTATTGATCAGCTGTTGTCTTGTACACGTATTTTATTATATGTTAGCATTGTATTTTTTATGTGTATTTTATTGTATTGTAAAACATTGTGCTGAATTTATCTCTGTTGTATTGTTTTGACTTGTAATGTACTACACAGCATTATATTGTATTAATTTGTATTATATTGTACATTGTATTGTACAGTATTTTGTTGTTTGTACTATATTGTATTGTATTGTGTTTTATTGTATCGTATTTCACAAGAGATATTGTTTTGATTTGTATTACGTTGCATTTTATTGTACAACATTGTATTGATTTGTGTTGTATTGTACAACATACTAATGCATTGATTTGTCTTGTATTGTATTGAATAGCATTGTACTACATTTATTTGTGTTGTATTGAGTTGTAAAACATTGTTTCGTACTGTTTGTATTCTACAACATTGTATTGTATTGTATTGTATTGTATTGTATTGTATTGTATTGTATTGTATTGTATTGTATTGTATTGTATTGTATTGTATTGTATTGCATTGTATTGTATTGTATTGCGATGTATTGCGATGTATTGCGATGTACTGCGATGTATTGTAATGTGTTTGTGTCGTATCGTGTCATAATATTGTATTGCATTGTGTTGTATTGTGTTGTGTTGTATTGTATTGTGTTGTATCGTGTTATATTGTATCGTATTGTATTGCACTGTATTGTGTTGTACTGTGTTGTATTCTATTGTATTGCATTGTATCGTATCGATTCGTATCGTATTGTATTGTATTGCATTGCATTGTATTGCATTACAGTGTATTGCAATGCAATGCATTGTATTGTGTTGTGTTGTGTCTGTGTATCGTATTATATTGCATTGCAATTGCGTTGCGTTGCGTTGCGTTGTGTTATGTTGTGTTTGTGTGTTGTATTGTATTGTATTGTATTGTATTGTATTGTATTGTATTGTATTGTATTGTATTGTATTTAGTATTGCGTTTATTGCATTGTATGGTATCGCATTGTGATTGCATCGCATTGCATCTCGATACCCACGTATTGTATTGATCATCGTATCATATTATATTATATTATATTACATTAATTATATTACATTACATTACATT
>CM060337.1:25024028-25029028 GCA_030674155.1 Stramonita haemastoma
CGTTCGCCTGTCAACAACGTAAACCGTGAGGTTCTGGGTTCGTACCCAGCCTCGCCCTTTCTTCCCAGTTTGACGGAAAAAAATTCGAACTGAACGCCAAAGTCATTCGGATGAAACTATAAACCGAGGCCCCGTGTGCGAACGCACGCAGAACATCTTGCGCACACGTTAAAACCCCGTTCCGCCTTTTGGAAGAGCAGTCCATTGTGTGCCGGTAGGAGCGGAGACAACATTATTTTAAAAAAAAACCAGCATGCACACAGGTGTCGTGTTTAGACACCATCCCTGAGGAAAAATCGGGGAGTTGAAGTCCCCCAGGACGGCTCGGAGTTGTATATACATACATACATACATACATACATATATATATATATATATATATATATATATATATATATAATATATATATATATATATATAAATATATATATATAATAATGGGTAGGCGCCCGAATTTCACGCAGCAGAGAAATCTGCTGTGACATAAAGTGGTATAAAATAAAATAAAATAAAATAAAAGAAAAGAAAAGAAAATAAAACAAAATAAAATAAAGATACGCACCCTTTCTGACCAGAAAAGCGTAGAGATCCTTCTTATCCACAGTAGCGGTGATCTTGCTTCCTCCCAGGCCCTTGATGGCTTTAATCATCAGTGGTGTCTTCACCCCCACCCCAAGTTCACCGAACGTGAACATCCCCACCACCTTCCCGTCCGGCACAGCTGCACGCACGCGTGTACGCGCACGCACACACACACGCACAACGCACGTATATCAACGCAATGCACTCAAGCGCGAAAACACACACACACACACACAACACACATATACATGAAAAAACGCATGCAAACACACACACACGCACGCACGCACGCACGCACAACACACACACACGCACGCACGAACGTACACGCACGCACACACACACACACACGCACGCAAACACGCACGCAAACACACACGCATACACGTACGCACGCACACAAACACACACACACGCACGCAAACACGCACGCACACACACACACACACACACGCACGCACCACACACACATACAGACACTAATTTGACAAGATGTTGGACATAACTTACTCAACGAAGCTCAAGATAGCAGATATGGCATACGTTGGAGGTTTAGATAAATAAATAAATAGATAAAACACACACACACAACAAACTAACAAGAAAAACTGTTTCTTAAAGCGCACACACACACACACACACACACACACACACAACACACACACACACACCACACACACACACACACACACATTAACACATACACACATTAACACACACGCACATAACCACACACACGCGTGCACACACACACTAACACTAACACACACACTAACATACACACACACACACACAAACCACACCACACACACACACACACACACACACACAAACACACAACACACACACACACACACACACACACACACACACACACACACACCACACACCACACACACACACACACACACCACTAATATACAAAACAAACACACACCACATACACACACTAACACACACACACACTAACACCACACACACACACACACACATCTCTCTCTCTCTCTCTCTCTCTCTCTCTCTCTCTCTCTCCTCTCTCTCTCTCTCTCTCCTCTCTCTCTCTCTCTCTCTCTCTCTCTCTCTCCTCTCTCTCTCTCTCTCTCTCATTCCTGACTGAAATGATGACTATTTATCTCGCTTCTTACTGCTAAAGAAGTCAGGCACCAGGTTATAATCCCCATCCTTAAAGAAGTAGAGATCCAGGAGAGAGCCGTCTTCGTTCCAGACGATCACATTCAGCCCTAGCTGCTTGTCCACTTTGGCTCGGTTTTGCTGTGCACAGACAAAATCTTCATCATATCACATCACTTAAGTACCCTGCTTAGAGAGCAAATTCTAAAAGACATTCCCGCTAATGAAAGAAATTGTCTTGTCATTATAGTCATAGTTCCTATCATCCATTTTCTTACAGTATAATGATTTTTGCGAGTTAGGCTATATGAATTGCAGGGGACGAGATAGCTCAGTGGTCAGAGTACTCGCTTTCCCCCGGCCAAGTTAAACAGCGTCGAGCGTGGTTGCCAATTGGATGGGTGACCGTTCGCGCGCCTTGGCTACAGTACAGTTCCCTCAGTTCACCCAGCTGTAAATGGGTAACTGCCCTTTTTAGGGTCAGGGAAGGTAAAGCAGCCAGGGAGAGGAGATGGGCGCTACCCTCAATATGCTGGCCCCTAGAGAAGCTGAGGTCTCTGACGCCTCGATCCCCTACAACCTCTCAGGTTATGGCACACCTTTACCTTTACCTTTTTTGAATTGCAAAGTTAGTGTTTAAGCTGTTAATTCTTTTCATTATTCTTGCTGTATGGTTTTAATTCTGGGTTCTTACAGTTGTTTAATTAATGCGGATAACTAGCTATTTGCTCATCTTAAACCCACCCCCTCCCCCTCCCAACACACTCACTCACACCAACGTACACTTTCCTGTCTGACGTCACTAATTAGTGGAAGGTCGTTAAACTGAAGAACTAACTAACTAACCTGCCGTACTTGTCATGATATTGCTGATTTCTGGGTGCTTCTATCGTGATGGGTGCGTTGTGGTATTCGGCTACTTTGTTGTGGGTATTATTTCCGTGATCTTCGTATCATTTGATGCGATTTCATTGTGATGGTGCGTTCTGATATTCATATATTTGATTTGATTTCATTGTGATAGGTGCGTTCTGATATTCGGCTACTGTGCTGTGGGTATTATTTCCGTGATATTCAAATATATATTATGTTTACCATTTTAATGTATGGCTTGTACTCACTTGAGTTTCTCTATCTGTGAGAGATTAAAGTGTTTTTGAAGTTTGAAGTGAAGTTCGATTTCTGAATGCTTTTATTGTGATGGGTGCGTTTTGATATTCGGGTACAGTAATGTGGATATTATTCCGTGATACTTTTATATATTTATATTTTTCCATTTTAATGTACAGCTTGTACCTGCTTGAATTTCTCTGTTTATGAGACACAAAGTATTTTGAATTTTGAATTTGTCAGACGCTTAACTGCTTGCAGCGCAAGAGCATTATGAATATGAATAAATAACAAGAGTAGTTGCTGTCGAGGAAGAAGGAAGAGTAGATGAGGAGAAAAAGGTTGAGAAGAGGAAGAAGAAGAGGGGGAGAGAAAGGAGAGGAGGAGAAGAAGAGGGGAGAAGAAGAAGAGAAGAAAAAAGAAGAAGAAGAAGAAGAAGAAGAAGAAGAAGAAAGAAGAAGAAGAAAGAAGAAGAAGAAGAACAAGAACAAGAACAAGAACAAGAACAAGAACAAGAAGAACAAGAAGAAGAAGAACAAGAAGAAGAAGAAGAACAACAACAACAAACAACAAGAACAAGAAGAAGAAGAAGATTGATGAAGATGGATGAAGAGGAGGAGAAAAAGAACTACTATACACTACACTACACTACACTACACTACACTACACTACACTACACTACACTACACTACACTATACTACTATACTATACTATTAGCTATCTATGCTATGCTATGCTATGCTATGCTATGCATGCTATGCTATGCTTCTGCTATGCTACGCTACGCTAGCTCGCGTCCACTCCACTCACTCCTACTGTACTGTACTGTACTGTACTTACTGTACTGTACTGTACTGTACTGTACTGTACTGCACTGACTGCACTGTACTGTACTGTACTGTTCTGTACTGTACTGCACTGCACTGCACTGCACTGCACTGCACTGACTGACACTCACTACACTACAATAACCACTACACCACCACTCCACCCACCACACCACACCCACCCCCACCCCACCCACCCCCACACCACACACACACCACACCACACCACACCACACCACACACACACCACACCACACCCACACCCACCCACCCACCCACCCCACACCACACCCACACTCCCCTCCACTCCACTTCACTGTACCTTGAAGTTGAAGTGATCATAGACCTTTGCACAGGGCACATCGGAGATAGGCCTGACGGTCTGGGCCAGTTTGGTCCAGGAGGTCTTGTGTTGCCCATGAAGCTCCAGCACCCCTCCAGGGGCCACAGCCAGGAACTTGCGACCGAACTCGTGCTCCGAGGTCTTGTACGTGTCCACAGAGTTTCCTGATAACAATCAGTCAGGTCACAGTTGTGTAAAACATACAGAGAGACATGCATGCATGCAATTGCGCGCGCGCACACACACACACACACATACACACACACACACACTTACACACACATACACACACACTGACACACACACACATACACACATTTGACGACCCGGTTCGATTCCCGTTCGAGGAGATTTTTCTACTGGGGTTAACATCAGTGCTGACTCCACTCTCCCCAAAAGTCCGGATGAGTCTATAAACCGAGGCCCCGTGTGCGAACGCACTCAGGACATTTTAGCGCACATGTTAAATCCTGTTCAGCTTTTCGTAAGACTAGGCCGTTGTGCACCGGTGGGAACAGATGACAAGATTTACAAAACTGCATCCACACGGGACTGGATAAAAAAAAGCTCATGAGTGCTGATTCCATTATCCTCGATATAAAAGAATAAATGAAAAAATAAACACACACACATACACACGTACACTTACACATACATACAGACAGACGTGCATGTATGCAATTGCACGTACACACACACATGCACGCACACGCACGCGCGCGCGTACACAGAGTAGAGTATAGAGTAAAAAAAATAATAATAATAACGGAAGGCGCTGCTCTTGTGGCAGTGCGCTCTCTTCGGGGGTGAAGACAGCCCGAATTTCACACAGAGAAATCTGCCGTGACTTAAAGTGGTATACAATACAATATAATACAATACAATACAAAACAATACAAATATCAACACAACACAATGCTACACACTATAATTGTTTTTTAAACAAGAAAACCATGCAATATCATACAACCCAAAGCAACATATTTATAACACGATACAATACAGT
>CM060337.1:25034028-25051528 GCA_030674155.1 Stramonita haemastoma
TAACTAAGGGTAAAAACTACCTCCAATTCCTTCTATGTGGGTTAAAAACTACCTCCATAGTGGGTTAATCCATGTTAAACTCTCATAGTGGGTTAAAAACTACCTTCCATAGTGGGTTAAAAACTGCCTCCATAGTGGGTTAAAAACTACTCATAGTGGGTTAAAAACTACTTCCATAGTGGGTTAAAAACTACCTCCATAGTGGGTTAAACCTATTCCATAGTGGGTTAAAAACTACCTCCATAGTGGGTTAAAAACTACCTCCATAGTGGTTAACCTATCTCCATAGTGGGTTAAAAACTACCTCCATAGTGGGTTAAAAACTACCTCCATAGTGGTTAAAAACTACTTCCATAGTGGGTTAAAAATATACTTCCATAGTGGGTTAAAAACTACTCCATAGTGGGTTAAAAACTATTCCATAGTGGGTTAAAAACTATCTACATAGTGGGTTAAAAACTATCTCCATAGTGGGTTACCTATCTCCATAGTGGGTTAAAAACTACCCCCATAGTGGGTTAAAAACTACCTCCATAGTGGGTTACCCATCTCCATAGTGGGTTAAAAACTACCTCCATAGTGGGTTAAAAACTACCTCCATAGTGGGTTACCTATCTCCATAGTGGGTTAAAAACTACTTCCATAGTGGGTTAAAACTACCTCCATGTGGGTTACCTACTCCATAGTGGGTTAAAAACTACCTCCATAGTGGGTTACCTACCTCCATGTGGGTTAAAAACTACTAGCTCCCATAGTGGGTTAAAAACTACCTCCATAGTGGTTAAAAACTACCTCCATAGGTGGGTTAAAAACTACCTCCATAGTGGGTTAAAAACTCCTCCATGGTGGGTTAAAAACTACCTCCATAGTGGGTTAAAAACTAGCTCCATGTGGGTTAACCTATCTCCATAGTGGGTTAAAAACTACCTCCATAGTGGGTTAAAAACTACTTCCATAGTGGGTTAAAAACCACTTCCATAGTGGGTTAAAAACCACTCCATAGTGGGTTAAAAACTACCTCCATAGTGGGTTAAAAACTACCTCCATGTGGGTTAAAAACTACTTCCATAGTGGGTTAAAAACTCCCTCCATGTGGGTTAAAAACTACCTCATAGTGGGTTAAAAACTAGCTCCATCGTGGGTTACCTATCTCCATAGTGGGTTAAAAACTACCTCCATAGTGGGTTAAAACTACCTCCATAGTGGGTTAAAAACTACTTCCATAGTGGGTTAAAAACACCATTCCATAGTGGGTTAAAAACTACCTCCATAGTGGGTTACCTATCTCCATAGTGGGTTAAAAACTATCTCCATAGTGGGTTAAAAACTACCTCCATAGTGGGTTAAAAACTACCTCCATAGTGGGTTAAAAACTACCTCCATAGTGGGTTAAAAACTACCTCCATAGTGGGTTAAAAACTAGCTCCATGGTGGGTTACCTATCTCCATAGTGGGTTAAAAACTACCTCCATAGTGGATTAAAAACTACTTCCATAGTGGGTTAAAAACTACCTCCATGGTGGGTTAAAAACTACTTCCATAGTGGGTTAAAAACTACTTCCATAGTTGGTTAAAAACTACCTCTATAGTGGGTTACCTATCTCCATAGTGGGTTAAAAACTACCTCCATAGTGGGTTAAAAACTACCTCCATAGTGGGTTACCTATCTCCATAGTGGGTTAAAAACTACCTCCATAGTGGGTTAAAAACTACCTCCATAGTGGGTTACCTATCTCCATAGTGGGTTAAAAACTACCTCCATAGTGGGTTAAAAACGATGGTGTAAGCAAAATCTCATCATTGGTGAGCCTCAACGCTCTAGCCGTGTAACAACAACAACAACAAAAATCTTCCCTCTAGAGGAAGTGTAAAGAAAAACAACTTGAGGACCAGGATAGTAAAAAAAAAAATACCTCCAGCCAAGACACCCCCCCTCCCCCCCTCTCACTATCCTCAGGGGAGATCGGTTAGCCTGGTGGTTAGAGGGATTCGCTTTGCACTCGTGATCTGCTGACCCGGGTTCGAATCCTGTTCAAGAAGACTTTTTTCCTCTGGAGTTAACACCAGTGCCGACTCTACTTCCCCTAAAAAAAAACACCTTTAGATGAGACTATCAACGGAATACACGCAGAACGTCTTGTGCACACGTCAAAACCTGTTCCGCTTTTTGGAAGAGTAGGCCATTGTGTGCTTGTGGGAACGGATGACAAAATTGAGAAAACTGCAAAATTATACACGAGGACTGGATGTTGAAAAAGAAAAAAACAAAAAGCACACGAGTGCTTATTCCATTACCTTCGAAATAAAAGAATAAAGCAAAATAGAATAAAATAGAATAAAACAAAAGAAAAAATAAAATAAACTAAAATAAAATAGAAAAGAAAAGAATAAAATAAGAAAAACTAATATAAAAAATAAAATAAAATAAAATAAAACAAAATAAAATAAAAAATAATCAAATCAAATCAAATAAAATAAATACCTCGCGGAAAGCAGACTGAAAACCAACTAGAAAGAAGCCTGCAGTGTATACTGAACGGAGCGTGTCGTTTTCGCACCTGTCTTTCCTTGACAGATGGCTGAACAACACACTGTCTTGAGTGACCGGGGCTTTCTCTGCGCGGCTCTTATATATATCATGGGTAACCTACCCTTTTCTTCTGTCACCACCACCCATCACCACCGCTACCACCACTATCACATCACCACCAGTGCCAGCACCACCACCGCTATCACCACCACGCCACCCACCGCTACCACCCACCACCACCACCACTATCACCACCCTCCCCGTCCCAACACACTTTCTTAGTGTTCTACTTACCTCGTGATCAAATTATTTCACTATATGAGGAAAATCCTGCAATCAGTCTGTTCATTTCCTACGTTCTGAAACAGCTGTGACACTGTTAATTCCACGCACGCACGCACGTACGCACACATGCACGCCTGCGTGCACAGACAAGCCACGCACGCACGCACACACACACACACACACACACACCACAAACGCATACTTACACAGGCAGTCTTACGTAAATGCATATATATAGACACACGCGCGCGCGCGTGTGCGTGCACACACACATACACACATGCAGTCATGCATAAACATACACGCGCGCGCGCACGCACCACACACACACACACACACACACACACACACACACACACACAACACACACACACACACACAACACACAAGAGGGTTTTTTGTTTTGTTTCATGGAGGAAGTTGTTACGTACACAAAAATAGATGCTTTGATGGTCAACTGCCCCACCCACCCACCCACCCTCCTCACGCCTCTTCCCTTCCCCCTCCCCTCCCCCCCCCCCCCCCCCCCCCCTCATCACCCCACCTTCACCGCTTTTTTTTTAAACTACATCTGCCTATTCAGTATCTGCACCAACATCACTCTGCGACTCGCTCAAATGCAAACCGCTGCTGAATGAGTACGCTGCTCTTAGAACTACCAACACTCACACACCTGCAAGGAGATAGGAGCTGAAGATAAGCTGATGTCCCTCTAGGCCAATCGGTCCGAAATCCATAGGTGTTGCCCAGGCAAGACAATGGTGCCTGTGATTGGAAAGTTCCTAGCTTTCAACTGTAATCACTGTTAGGCAAAACATCTTTTGTTGGAGGCGCGGGTTTCTGCGTTCGATTTGTCTGTGCATTAATTAGAACAGACAGATTGAGCTGCCGTGGAGTTTGCTGAAAAGAAAACAGAACAAAACACACACAAAAAAAGACACAAGGAGAAAAGATGTCTTCGTACCTTTGAGACCTAATTTCCTTTTTTTTTCTCTCTCTCTCTCTCTCTTCCTCTCTTTTTAAAGTCTTGTTTATAAAGCATATTATTTGATCTTACCAGTTCTTTGGTCTTCTTTCAAGCAAAGAGAGGTAGCAGGTTCACGATAAAGAGATGACTGATCTAGCCCTGTATTTTGGAATCATAACCAGCTCTAGGTTAGACTTTGAAATGCAACAGTTTCAAGAATACATTTCATTAAACGTGTTATCATCAATGGAATACACATTTCATGAAGCCAACAACATTTCATGAAGCCAATGAAAGCATATTTGTCCTTACTTACTAAATCACCAAACAACACTTAATCGTGCTTTTTAAAAAAAAAAATCCAAGATATGTGTAGACATCTCTCGTAGGCATTGCAGAACCAACCAAACTCACTCTCACTCAGAAGACTTCCTATTCAAAAGTTGCACCGTTGTAGCCTCCCTCTATATCTTTAGATTTATCTGTGTTAATTATCGATCTCATGCTTGACATGCTTGACTCACACATAAACGAGTACCATCTGTACGAAAAAGCAAAAGCAGTTCACAGGCATCTGAAGACAGCGTTGCTCTTCACCTTCCTTCCGTTCTTCGTTGTTTCAACAGCTAAATCATTTGTAACAAGAGAAAATAAGACAGGGCAGCAAGCATCACCCTGCTGTATGTAACTGATACAGTTGATAACTTTCTCTCATATTGTTTTTATTCATAATCATACCCTAAGGTAAAATCCTTAGAGGTGTGTAAAAAAAAAAAAAAAAAAAAATTTATAAAATTGCTTGTATAAAATCTCACTAGTGGTGAACCTCAAAGTTCTGGCCCAGGAACTTTTTTTTTTTTAATCATAAAAATCAAAAGCTTTTCCGAAATCTGTAAAGGTTACAAACAGCTTATGAATAACAAAGCATTGTTTTTGTACAAGAACCTGCAAGACTGAATAAATTAACAGTGGATATATTTATTTTGAAACCAGCTTGTTAATCTTGACACTTTCATGATGACAAAAGTTTATCAGTTAACAGTTTTTTTTTAAGACCCTGTAAAGGATACTAAATATATTATTAACACTGGGTATTTTCATTTTAAAACCAGGTTGTTATATCTTGACACTTTCATGATGGCAACATTTTATCAGTTAACATGGGGTTTTTGTTTGTTTTTTGTTTTTTTGGTTTTTGGTTTTGGTCTTTCTTTCAGATTTGAATATTCTTGTTTGGAATTTGCACCTTGCATATGGTGTTCCAGCTAAAGGAATCAAAAGTTAAGTCGCTAACAACCTTGTCAAATCAACCACCTGATGCTTAGCTTTTTTTTTTTTTTTATTTTAGTAGGAAGTGTCCGTGGGTTGTTTTCTTCGCACTATCTTTCAACGTTCATTAGACATGATATTTGAGCATCATTCACACAGTCACTTCCATCTGGTTATATACCACTGTCCTCCCCGAAGTGGAAATGCAGCTACCTTTGTATTAGGAAAAAAATGTCGCACAGTAAAAACCTCTTCATTGGTGACCCTCAAAGCTCTATTGGAGGAACAAAAATAAATGTCCACTGTTGAGCAATGCTACAAAAAAAGTTTATTCATAGACCTATAGCACTATAAGCACTCATTTTTTACAATTTTATTTATTTCATTTCTTTTATATCGAGATATGGAATAAGCACTCATGTCTTTTTCATCCAGTCCCCGTGTGTTTGTAGTTTTGTAAATATTGTCATCTGTTCCCACCGGCACACAATGGCCTACTCTTACGAAAAGGTGAACGTGTGCGCAAGATGTTCTGCGTCGTTTCGCACAGGGCCTTGGTTTACCAGTCTATCCTAAAGACTTTTGGGGAGAGTGGAGTCAGCACTGATGTTAACTCTAGGGGAAAAATCCCCTCGAACGGGAATCGAACTCGGGTCGTCAAATTGCGAGCGCAATGTTCTGACCACTAGACTATCCCGTCCCGTCCCTTATCATTCCCGGGGCATTTTTCTACAACGTAGTCTCGCTTCTCTCTGCAGAAAACAACACTGATTTGATTTGGAAAAGATAACATGTCGTTTGACAGGTAATTAATTGATCGAGTCTATACGTTCACCAATAATGCGTTCACATGAATCATAAGGAAGAGCACAAAAGATTACTCGACAACATTGACATAACCGGTAACAGTGACCAACCATCCAACGAATTTTTTTTTTCTTTCAGATTTCAAATTCTTTATTTCCCGTCATCCCTTTAGGGATATGGGGCATTTTTACATAAAACCAACGAACAAAATAAAAACTGAACAACATAGCCTACATGTACTATGTAACTGGATATTTTGTTTGTGTTTGTTATGTTATTTTATTTTATTTTATTTCGAGGGAAATGAAGAACTCATGCGCTTTTTTTTTTTTTGTACATCTAGTCCCAGTGTGTAGATAGTTTTGTAAATTTTGTCATCCGTTCCCACTGGCACACAACGGCCTACTCTTCAGAAAAGCGGAACAGGTTTTAACATATGCGCAAGATGTTCTGCTTCGCACACAGGACCTTGATTTACAGTTTAATCCAAAGAACTTTGGGAGGAGGAGGGGGGGGGGGGGAGTGGAGTCGGCGCTGATGTTAACTCCAGCGGAAAATAATTATCCTCTTGAACAGGATTCGAACCCGGGTCAATAGATCACGAGCGCACACGCGCGGTGTGTGAGTGTGTGTGTGTGTGGGGGGGGGGGGGGGGGGGGAGGGAGGGGGGGGGGCGCGCTCGTGTGTCTGTGTGTGTGTGTGAATGTGCGCGCTTGTGCGCGTGTATTCTTGTGTGTTAGTTCTTCAGTTTAACGTCCTTCCACTAAACACTGATATCAGACGTGTGGTGGTGTAGTGTGTGTGTGTGTGTGTGTTGTGTGTGCGTGCGTGCGTGCGTGCGTGCGTTGCGTGCGTGTGTGTGTGTGTGTGTGTGTGTGTGTGTGTGTGATGAGAGAGAGAGAGAGAGAGAGAGAGAGAGAGAGAGTGAGAGGAGTGAGAGAGAGAGAGATGGAGAGAGGAGGAGGAGAGAGAGAGAGAGCGTGTGTGTGTGTGTGTGTGTGTGTGTGTGTGTGTGTGTGTGTGTGTGTGTGTGTGTTGTGTGTGTGTGTGTGTGTGTGTGTGTGTGTGTGTGTGTATGTGTGTGTGTTTCTGCATGCGTGCGTGCGTACGTATGTGTGTGTGTGTTTATGCCTGCGCGCGTGCGACAGTGTGTGCGTGCGTGCGTGCGTGCGTGCGTGCGTGCGTGCGTGGTTGTGTGTGTGTGTGGTGTGTGTGTGTGTGTGTGTGTGTGTGTGTGTTGTGTGTTGTCTGTGTCTGTGTCTGTGTCTGTGTGTCTGTGTCTGTGTGCATTATTTGACTTTCTAAATTAGTGTGTGTGTGTGTGTGTGTGTGTGTGTGTGTGTGTGTGTGTGTTGGTCGTGATGGTGCTTTAAAGAATAGATTGATATTGTTGCGTAGTATGGGGGGTGGTTTGTTTGTTTCTGTTTTTGTTTGGAGCTGTTTTGTTGTTATTGTATTGTTCGGTTTTTTTTGTTTGTTTTTGTTTTCTTTTTGTTTTGTGTTTTTTTGTTTTTTTATGTTTTCTTTTGGCTTCTTTTTTAGGGGGAGGGTGTGCTTTTATTTCTTTTTTTTTTTTTTTTTTTTTGGGGGGGGGGGGGGGTGGTATTTAGAATTTTGTGAGCTTTTTTCTCGCTCTAAGTTTTGTTTACTTCCATTGCTTGTCTTATTATCTGTGTAACTACACAGACAAGTTGTGGGATTAAGTTTGGCCTCAAACCTTGGCCTATAACTGTGTAAGAATGAGACGAGAATCGGCTCTACGTAGCCAAAGGCTACTTGTGCTGGAGGAGGCTCTTACAATATTCGTTCGTTCTTTAGATTTTACGTCTGACAATATCTTCTCGCTGTGATGATCATTCAACACGACGATCACAATTTACACATAGGAACTATACAACTATATAAAAAATATTTGTTATCCCATGTTTAGAATAGTGGTTTTTGTCTAACGAACATTGTAAAGGCCATCGTTCCCACTTTCGCCTGGGCCACCCATTTTCTTCTGTGTTGCAGATGTTGCTTGGGTCCAGGGAACATAACTCTCATAGCCTAGCCTACCTGACCTTCCGATAATCTCCCATCTTGTCCTTCTGCTAAAAATGTCGGCGGCGGCTGCGGCAAGTTTTGGACGTTTGGTTTTCGGAAACCTGCGAGGTGTTCTCTCCAGGTCTTCAGTCTACCATGCATCTGTCAGGAATTTTTATTTACAACCGGCATGTGAAGGTGATGATGCGCTTTTCTTGTGCTTTGTATTCACTATTATCTTCACTGAATCTCTCCATTTCCCTTTTCTCTCCCTTGGGCACTGGACTAAAGCTTTGCTTCAGGCAGTTTGTTTTGGCGAGTCTAGGTGGATGAAGTTCATCCCAGGTCACAAATTGCTTGCTGGGATGTTCGTGTCAACCATACCACTTGCCATACGTGGCACACTCGCACAACAAGTGGATCGGGGTTTTTTGTTTGCTTTTTTTTTTTTTTTTTTTTTTTAATGATTTCATGTGCCTCAGCTGCTTTCTTGTTAGTAATGTTACTTTTTGTTAGTTGTCACATTACATAATTTACATTATTCTGATGTCAGCACAACTGTAGTACTTTTAAAAATTTTAAAAATAGGAAATGTTGGGGTTAGGTGTAAGATTAGATGCAATAAGCAAGCTAATAGCAAAGTTGGAAAGCATTTTTGTGTAGCCTGTACTAAGGTAGTCACTGACTGATTTATAACAGAGGGGATTTTTCCCCTGGAGTTAACATCAGTGCTGACTCCACTCTCCCCAAAAGTCTTTTGGATGACACTGTAAACCGAGGCCGATCTTGAGCACAGGTTAAATCCTATTCCGCTTTTCGTAAGAGTAGGCCATTGTGTGCCGGTGGGAACAGATGACAATATTTACACAACTGCATACACATGGGGACTGGATGAAAAAAAAAGCACCAAAGTGCCGGTGGGAACAGATGACAATATTTACACAACTGCATACACATGGGGACTGGATGAAAAAAAAGCACCAAAGTGCCGGTGGGAACAGATGACAATATTTACACAACTGCATACACATGGGGACTGGATGAAAAAAAAGCACCAAAGTGCTTATCCCATTATCCTCGATATAAAAGAATAAAATAAATAAATAAATATAAAGTAGATAAATAATGTTTTGAAAAAAATGTTTTTCATTTGTCAAAATTGACACAAGTGTTATGGGATGTGATGTTTTCTCAATCAATCATAATAGAAAATTGGTATTATGGTATCATTGATCTGTACGCTTATGTTGATCTTTTAGACCCCAAATATAATTTCCAAATTGTAGAAATGGAATTGACCTACGTGTCTGCAGAGAGTCAGTCAGTTCGATTGAATTGTCAGAAAACCAGAAATAAACTGATTTATAATATTAGTTTTATGCTCACAAGTAGGAGCTCTATGCAATGTCACAAAGTTTCTACATGATCTCTCTCTTTGCTGAGCTCTTGCAATCTCATCTAGCCCTCACAGACCACTGATCTCTTTCTCAGTGATGTTTGCGATGTAGGATGTCAGTGGTCTCTCTCTTTTTCTTGTTCCCTCAACCTTAAAATGGAGAACTCTCCTAATCAGAATTGTCCATGTTGTTTCTGGCAATATTATGAATATATAATCCCTTTCTGTGCTTATCAGTTTCAGCCAATATAAAGTCTTTGCACTGAGAGGTCATCAAAAATTCTTATTTTCAGACCATTGGAATCATAGAAATTACCCATAGATCTACATTTTAGCTGCATTTATTTTGTCTCTTTCCAGTTTTTGTAGTGTGCAGGTCTCTGGCCGATAAATCAGTACATTTAGTAATAATAACCAGATTAGTGTTTCGACAATTCTGATTTTTATGCCTGAGGCTGAGACCTGTGTTAACCAAATGTTGTTTTTAAAAGTAAATCATATTTTGCTTGTCCATGCCCTTTCTAGCCTTGATATCTTGTAGACAGAAGCCATTATTGCTCATTATTCATGTCTTAAATTTAAGTTAAAAGTTAACGTCCATCATGACTAAAGTGTGTCTGTAAACTGTACTGTTCAGTGTTGTGTTCTGTCTGTTACAGCGGTGATGAAGATTGAGATGCCTCCCTCTCCCCTACCATGGAGAAAGGCACCATCATCAAATGGCACAAAAAGGAAGGTCAGTAATCAGTTTAAGTTCTATCGTAGGTACAGCTGCTACATGTCTCTTTATCTGGCAGTGTCTGCATCAGTGGATTTATTTATATTGTGTATGCCGTGTCAGATTGTCACTAGGGATGACAGGATAGCCTGGTGGGTTAGACTTATACTGTTGTGTGTGTATTGCTATCCTTGAATAGGATTTGAACCTGGTTTTAGCCAGGATCGTGAGCGCAGTGCGCAACTGTATAAGTCTAACCCACCAGGCTATAATGTTTAATGTATATAGCAGTGTCGAGGAACAAAGTAAGTTTCAAAGTCTCTTTGAATGAACGTCATATTACTTAGCGATTTTATGTAAGAACTGTATTTATGAATGATGTTTTACACTGTATTTCACTGGACACAGTCCACACTTATAAAGAAATTAAGCAAGCTTGTTTCTTAAAAATATTACATAAGGAAACAGCACAGACTCGGTCACATATATAATATATCAGGCTCTTACAAGTGTGTGTGTGTGTCTGTGTGTGTGTGTTGTGTGTGTGTGTGTGTGTGTGTGTGTGTGTGTGTGTGTGTGTGTGTACTCTGTGTGTGTGTGTTTGTGTGTGTGTGTGTTTCTGTGTGTGTGTGTGTATGTGTGTGTGTTTGTGTGTGTGTGTGTGTGTGTGTGTGTGTGTGTGTGTGTGTGTGTGTGTGTGTGTGTGTGTGTGTGTGCTGTGTTTCAGGTGACACTGTGTCCCCAGGAGATGTGCTGTGTGACATTCAGACGGACAAAGCTGTCGTCAGTATGGAGTATCGACGATGAAGGGATACTGGCCAAGATTCTGGTCAGTGACTTTCTGCCTGCTTTTGAAAATTGATTGATTATTGATTCATTGATTCATTGGTTGGTTGGTTGGTTGGTTGGTTGGTTGTGGTGTCTTATTAAATATTGTTTGCTTGTTTGTCTCTCTCATTTTTATGTTATATAATAATAATACTAATAATCTAATACTACTACTACTATATAATAATAATGGTGGTATATAATAATGATAAAAACAATAATAATAATGTATGGAATTTATGTATATTCAAAGTGCTTGCTTTCAAATATAAGCAGATATGAAATTTGCACACAGTATCCACGTATTTGTCTATTGTTTGACTGACTGATTTATTATTGTATCAAATTCATTCTGGTTTTTTTTTATCAAGTTTTTTGTCATTAATGTTATTTTCACTTCTTTTTTTTTCAATAGATCTATTTATTCAGAGCTCAAAGTTGAGTCACCATCTTTGCTCTAGACTTCATTTTCTGGGAATCATTTTTTCTTTCCAGTACGAACTCCAGGCTGTCTGGCACATATGTCATGTAAAGGCCATAGGTCATGTATAGCGCGTGTTCTCACATGGGACTTTGGTTTACAGTCTCATCTGAAGGACTTTAGGGGAGAGTGGAGCAGCACTGATGTTAACTCCAGGGGAAAATATCCCTTCGAACGGGAATGAACTCGGTCGTCAAATTGCGAGCGAAATGTTGGAGTAGCTGGGGCCACTGTGGCAGTGCGCAATGTTCTGACCACTAGGCTATCCCATCCCTGTCTGCCTCAACAGGATCTGTTCTAAGGCCCAGAGAGTCTGCTAGTAATGTGCTTGACACGGTAGCCTAGTGGTTCAGAACATTGCGTCGCAATTTGACGAACCGGTTGATCCCTGGTCGAGGGGATTTTTCCTCTGGAGTTAACATCATACTGGCTCCACTCTCCCAAAAGTTCTGTGGATGAGACTATAAACCGAGGCTCTGGTGCAAAGCACTCAGAAATCTTGCGCACAGTTAATCATGTTCGCTTTTCGTAAGAGTAAGCATGTGTGCGGTGGAAACAGATGAACAATTTACAAAAACTGCATACACACGGGGACTGGATTAAAAAGCACATGAGTGCTTATTCCATTTCATTAAAAGAATAAATAAAAAGGTTTTGTTTTTTCATTGAGATGAGAAAGTGAGGGTGCCGTGCTCGTTTCGAAACCTGACAACTCTCAGGACATCCGGTGGGAAGCTGATCGCGCTGATGGTGGAGGAGGGGGACGATGGCAGAACGTGACTGTGCCGGGACCACAGCGGCCACAGCTGCTCCAACAGGGGAGGGACTGCTGCTGCACCTCCACCACCTGCTGCCCCTACAGGATCTGTTCGTAAGGCCCTGCAAGTCTGCTTAGTAATGTGTTTGATGTCAATTTTTGGCGTTTTTTTTGTTTGTTTTTTTTTTCATTTTTGTGTGCCGCCCTATTTCGCCTGCTACAGAGATCTCTCAAGGCAGCCACTTCAGCTCCTTTGACAAGCATCAGTTTGCGAGGTCTTGGAAGCACTAGTAGTAAGATTTCTGTGTGACTTGAATCATCTTGTGACTCGTTATCGGTTTTGCCAGCTGGCAAACTCACCTTTGCGTCACACCAGCTAGCTGAAGTCTGATTGCGTGTGGGGCTGACTAGTCAGGCGCTTTGTCAAGAGCAGAAAAACATTTTTACTGTTATGGAAAACGATTGTTTGCTGAAAGAGAATGATTGTTGCGTCTCACTTTTCGATGAAGAATGACAGACTATTGTTCTGATGTTGAAGCAAGTCACACATATAAACTGATGACATTGTAAAAGTTCTATTAGTCTTCTTTTCAGCTGTATTGATGAATGATTCAATTGCTTCCTTCTCCAATTACGGATTTATCTTTTAAATTGACATATGTTTTCTTGCATTTGAAACTTAGATATTATCGTCAAATGAATAAAACAAGCCAGGGGGAATGATAGCATAGTGGTTAGTGCATTGAGGTGGCGATCTGACATCCTGGGTTCAAGCCACCATGAGGGGATTTTCCCGCTGGAGTTGACAACATCAGCACCGACTCCACTCCCAGAAGTCCTTCGAGTGAGACTGTGAATGGAGGTCCCATATGTGAATGCATGCAAAGCATTTTGCACACATGTTGATTCCAACCTGAAGAAAGCCATCTGTGCCAGTAGGAGTAGATGACAACATTTTTTAGATGCACACACACTGTTGTCATGTTTAGACATCATCCTCAAAGTCGGAATGTAGCTACCTTAATGGTAGGCAAAAATGATCACATTCGCAAAAATATACCATTGGTAATCCTCAGAGCTACAGCTATAGAATTAACAACAAAAAATACATATAAATTTGGGTTTTAAAAAAATTTCTTGTTCCTCAGTTAAAGCTCCAAGGTTTCACCAATGGTAGATTTTTCGTATGTGACAGTTCCCCCCCCCCCCCCCCCCCCCCCCCATTCAGGTAGCCATATTCCTACTTCAGGGATAAAGTAGCTGTATAAATTTCCTTGCTGTAATTGGTAGTTGGTAATAGTTTGTGTGCTTGTGGGCATGGGGGGGTATGTTTCTGAATTATGTTTTTTGTATTCAATTTGAAATTTTTTTTTTTAATATTAAAAAAAGTAGCTGTATAAAACAAAGTCCTCTGAATCAAGGTAACTCTCTAAATAGAGCTATGTACCATGAAGGTGCTGAGTGAATTTTAAAAAAAAGAAAAGGATAGTAAAGGTGATGTTCAGAGAGAAATATGCCAAGCTTCTTTTCTTTTCCCTCTTTTCTTTTTTTTTTTTTTTTTTACAGCTTCACAATTACTGTGAATGTCTGTGACTCCTCACAGGGGGGGTGGATAAAAGAGGACGGTAGAGTGACTTGACTCTGTTGCAGCTGGCGTGAAGGTGGAATGCCTCACTGTCACCCACCATGGAGATGGGACCATCGTCAAATGGCTCAAAAAGGAAGGTGTGTTGTCGATTTTTTGTTGTCGCTGTTGCTGATGTTGTTGCTATGTTCTGCAGCTTAACACTCCAGGGGTGGTCACCTACAATATGCATGCACTCTGATTCACTCATCCCGAAGGCACGCAGAACAACTTGCACTCAGCATTAAAACCTGTTATCGTTTTTGGAAGAGTAGGCCATTGTATGTGGGTGGGAACGGATAACAAAATTTACAAAACTGCATACACATGGGGACTGGATGTGAATAAGCACATGAGTGCTTATACCATTATCCTCGAAATAAAAGAATCAATCAATCAATCAGTCAATTAATGTATCAGTCCTGTCAGATTGAAAATAAATACACTGGGTGATTTTATTTTTATTATTTTTTTAATTCATTTAGTACATATGGGTGTTACTGTGGTATGATAGTGTTACTGTACTATGGTGCTATTAATATGTCTGTATACATACCGTGCTGTTACTGTTGTATGACTGTGTGTGTGTGTGTGTGTGGTGTGTGCTCTGTGTGTGTGTGTGTGTGGTGTGTGTTGCTGTGTTGCAGGTGACACTGTGTCCCCAGGAGATGTGCTGTGTGACATTCAGACGGACAAAGCTGTCGTCAGTATGGAGTATGACGATGAAGGGATACTGGCCAAGATTCTGGTATGTGACTTTCTCATCATCATCGTCTATCATCATCATCATTATCTCTATCATCATCATATCATCATCATCATCATCATCATCATCATCATCATCATCACCACACTATTCAGTACTACCTGCAATTCTGTCAGCTGTATCATCTGTCTTTATTTATTTTTTTTTTTATAACATTTCTGTCAATTCTACCTCCTGTCTTTATCATATATACTTACACACACACACACACTACACACACACACACACACACACACACAATACACACCAATTAGGAATAGAGCATTGTTCATTGTGCTCATAACCTCCTTACCCGGGTTCAAATCCATTCAAGTGGATATTTCCCTTGGAGTAAATGTCAGAATCATCTTCATCGTCGTCATCATCGTCATCGTTGCCATTATCTCTTTCTTCTTTCTTCTTCTTCTTCTTCTTCTTCTTCTTCTTCTTCTTCTTCTTCTTCTCTTCTTTTCTTCTTCTCCTTCTTCTCATTATTATCTTCATTCATCATCATCTTCATCAGCACAGCATTATCATCATCATCTTCATCATGACCATCATGACCATTATCATTTCATCATCATTCAACAGCATCATCATCATCATTCACCTTATCATCATCATCATCCTTATGGTCATCATTATCACCATCACCTCATCATCACCATCATCATCACATTATCACCATCACTACCACCACCACCACCACCACCATCATCACACCTCATCATCCACCCATCATCATCACCACCACCCACCATCATTCCACATCACCACCATCACCACCACCACCACCACACCCACACCCCACCACCACCCCCATCCTCCTCCTCCCATCCACTCCTCCTCTAATATGCGCAATCTCAACACAAGGAGTCTTATGGCTGTTTGTGTGTGTGCACTCAGAAACCGGACAACTCCAAGGACGTGAAGGTGGGAGAGCTGATTGCCCTGATGGTCAACGAGGGCGAGGACTGGACCGATGTGCAGGTACCCGCCCCTCTGCACCCCCCACACCAGCAGCAGCAGCAACAGCAGCATCTCCTGCAGCAGCATCTGCACCATCAGCCACACCAGTTGAGGCTGTGGTCATTGATGATGATATGTGAGTGGTATAACCTTTATAAGTGTGTGTATATGTGTGTGTGTGTGTGTTTGTGTGTGTGTTTTTTAAAAAAGATATTTTAATTAACCTTGCTGAGGTAACTGCAGTAAAATGGGGAAAAAAAAACCCAACAAGACAAGAAACACAGATGTGTTGTTTTTGTTACTACAGTGCGGAAAGTAAGACCAATATTCAGGTCAATTTTTAACTGACTGCGCTTGTTGATGAACATTCACATTCCTCGTAGGAACTTGTCGCCAGCAATGCTCAGTGTGACGATCGCTGTGTGTCAGGGTTCATTGCTCTCTCTTTTTTATTTATTCTTTTACTTTGAGGATAATGGAATAAGCACTCATGTGCTTTTTTTACATCCAGTCCCTGTGTGTATGCAGTTTTGTTAATCTTGTCATCTGTTCCCACCGGCACACAGTGGCCTACTCTTACAAAAAAATGGAACAGGATTTAACGAGTGCGCAAGATGTTCTGTGTGCATTCGCACATGGGGCCTCGGTTTATAGTCTCATCTGAAGGACTTTTTGAGGAGAGTGGAGTCAGCACTGATGTTAACTCCAGGAGAAATTCTCCTCAACCTGTTTTGTCCAGCATGTGCCCGAGCAAAAAATATAGTAGCCGCAAAAGGGTTGATTATTATTTCAATTTAAATATGAAACAACAGGCAAACAAAGGTAGCTGATTGATGTTCTTTGGTGTTTACTTTAAATAAAGAATGTGACACATTGCTAACAAAGTTAAAAGTTCACCTGAATATTGGTCTTAACTTTTCTCACTGTAATAACAAAAACAACGCATCTGTGTTTCTTGTCTTTTGGGTTTTTTTCCCATTTTACTGCAGTTACCTCAGCATGGTTGTGAAGTAAAATTATGAGTCTTTCGTTGATAGGGGTCAGGGATAGCTCAGTGGTCAGAGATCTTGTCCTCAAGCTATGGCTAACCAGTGTTGAGCTTGGTGGTTTTTTTGGATGGGTGACCATTTATTTAGTTCAGTCCCCCAGTTCGCCCAACTGTAAATAGATGCCTGCTCTTTTTAGGGTCAGGGAAGGTAAAGCAGCAAGAGGAGAGGAGATGGATGCCGCCCTCAAAATGCTGGCCACTAGACACCACATTTGGACAGACACACACACAACACACACACACACACACACACACACACACACACACAACACACACACACACACACACACACACACACACACACACACACACACACACACACACCACACACACACACACACACACAGAAAAAAAAGAAGAAAAAGAACCAAAAATAAAGATCCAGATATATACATGTACTGGTTTAAAGGTAAGGTAAAGGTGTCCCATAACCTGTGCGGTCATAGGGGAGCAAGGCATCAGAGACCTCAGCTTCTCTAGGGGCCAGCATGTTGAGGGCGGCGCCCATCTCCTCTTCCTCGCTGCTTTACCTTCCCTGACCCTAAAAAGGGCAGGTACCCATTTACAGCTGGGGGAACTGTACTGTAGCCAAGGCGCGCAAACAGTCACCCATACAATTGGCAACCACGCTCGACGCTGCTTAACCTTTGCTTGGGGAAAGCAAGCGCTCTGACCACTGAGCTATCCTGTCCCCATACTGGTTAGTGGTTGTAAAAGGAGTGTAAAAATCAATGTTCTCCTTCTTTCCTCAGACCTGGTGCTGGCCCATCAGTGAAGAAACTGCTGCACGAGTACAACATCACACCCAGCTCTGTGTCCGGCACAGGACCCAAAGGGAATCTGACCAAGGGGTGAGTTGCCTGTGTGAGTCTCTCTGTCTGTCTGTCTGTCTGTCTGTGGTGTGCAGTTATCTTTTTGGTATGGGTACTTTTACACACACAGACACACACACATGCACGCATATGCATGCACGCACACACACGCACGCACGACACACACGCACGCACATACACGCACACACACACATGGGCATGCATACACACACACACAC
>CM060337.1:25056528-25066528 GCA_030674155.1 Stramonita haemastoma
ATATGAGGCGTGAAGAAGAGTGTTGCGGGCTCCTATTTATTTATTTATTTTATTCTTTTATGTCAAAGATAATAGAATAAGCACTCATGTGCTTTTTTTCGCCCAGTCCCCGTGTGTATGCAGTTGTGTAAATATTGTCATCTGTTCCCACCGGCACACGATGGCCTACTCTTACGAAAAGCGGAACAGGATTTTATGTGTGCGCAAGATGTTCTGCTTGCGTTCGCACTCGGGGCCTCGGTTTACAGTCTCATCTGAAAGACTTTTGGGGAGAGTGGAGTCAGCACTGGTATTAACTCCAGGAGAAAAATGTCCCCAACCGGGAATCAAACTCGGGTTGTCAAATTGCCAGCGCAATGTTCTGACCATTAGGCTATCCCGTCCCCTTCTGTAAAAGTATGCATTCAATCATTCATTCATTCAATCGTTTGTTTCCTCTGTATAGCTATCTCAGTAGTCCTGATTTGTCAGTCACTTTCTGATTCTCAGTGCTAGCAGGGGGGGGGGGAAGGAGAGGAGGAAGAGTTGAGAAAGGGAGGGAATAACATGAAGATATTTTTTCCCCAGCCGTGTTCTTTCTCTCTCTTTTTCCCTCTCTCTCTCTCGCTCTCTCTCTCTGTCTTGGTCTCAGTGATTTCCGGAATTTGTTTTCTCTTCAGAATTGTAGGGTTCACTTTTGTTTTAACACAAACACACAAACAAACAAAAAAGAAGCAAAAACTATCTAAGGTGGGCTCAACAGAGTAAGCAAGTTGGTTATTACTATACCCATATCACATCAGCATACAGGTAAGCATAGATATCGGTGGCAGAAGTGGATATATGGTCTAGAGGTAACTCACTTGCCCAAAAAGCAAAAAGTCTGGGTTCAGAGCATCTGGTAGTTCAATCTCTGTTTGGGCCCGAAACTTTTACCCCCATCCACCAGACCAGGTCTGGGTGCTAGTCTTTTTGATGAGACAACAAAACGAGGCCCCATATGTTATACATGATTATCTAGCACACATGGAAGAACCCATAGCATCAAGAGAATTGTCCCTTGCAAAATTCTGTAGAAAAAAACCCTGATAGGGATACAAATACAGTTGCAAACAGAAAAAAAGAAGAAAAGAAAAAGAATAAAGGATGGCGCTGCACTTGTGGCGACACACTCTCCCTGGGGAGAGCAGCCCGAATTTCAGGCAGAGAAATCTGCTGTGACATAAAGTGGTTATATACTATAGTGGAACAGACACCACAGAATGCGAGCTTCATAGGCTGCAAGCAAGCTGTGCCTGTATAAGAAGAACAAAAAAGCAGTGTCATTATTCAACATCTTTTCTTTTTTTTTTTTTTTTTTTTTACTAGTGTGTATGTAGGTAGATGTGTAATATGGGTGGTGGTGTCAATGAGATGTGTAATGTGGATGGTGGTGTACGAGATGTGTAATGTGGATGTTGGTGTCAAGGAGATGTGTAATGTGGATGGTGGCGTCTATGAGATGTGTAATTTAGATGGTGGTGTCTACAATTGCGATGATTATAATCGTAATGTGGATGTGCTGTGTGTTTCAGCACAAGGCAGCAAAGTGTCTATGAACGACTTCATCATCAAGGCAGCAGGCTTTGCCCTAGAGGTAGGTATGCCAGAATAGCCTTCTGCCTTAGAGGTAGGTATGCCAGAATAGCCTTCTGCCTTAGAGGTAGGTATGCCAGAATAGCCTTCTGCCCTAGAGGTAGGCATGCCAGAATAGCCTTCTGCCTTAGAGGTAGGTATGCCAGAATAGCCTTCTGCCTTAGAGGTAGGTATGCCAGAATAGCCTTCTGCCTTAGAGGTAGGTATGCCAGAATAGCCTTCTGCCTTAGAGGTAGGTGTGTCAAAATAGCCAGAGGTAGGCATGCCAGAATAGCCTTCTGCCCTAGAGGTAGGTATTGCAGAATAGCCTTCTGCCTTAGAGGTAGGCATGCCAGAATAGCCTTCTGCCCTAGAGGTAGGCATGCCAGAATAGCCTTCTGCCTTACAGGTAGGTATGCCAGAATAGCCTTCTGCCTTACAGGTAGGTATTGCAGAATAGCCTTCTGCCCTAGAGGTAGGCATGCCAGAATAGCCTTCTGCCCTAGAGGTAGGCATGCCAGAATAGCCTTCTGCCTTACAGGTAGGTATGCCAGAATAGCCTTCTGCCCTAGAGGTAGGTATTGCAGAATAGCCTTCTGCCTAGAGGTAGGCATGCCAGAATAGCCTTCTGCCCTAGAGGTAGACATGCCAGAATAGCCTTCTGCCTTACAGGTAGGTATGCCAGAATAGCCTTCTGCCCTAGAGGTAGGTGTGCCAAAATAGCCAGAGGTAGGCATGCCAGAATAGCCTTCTGCCCTAGAGGTAGGCATGCCAGAATAGCCTTCTGCCTTACAGGTAGGTATGCCAGAATAGCCTTCTGCCCTAGAGGTAGGTGTGCCAAAATAGCCAGAGGTAGGCATGCCAGAATAGCCTTCTGCCCTAGAGGTAGGCATGCCAGAATAGCCTTCTGCCTTACAGGTAGGTATGCCAGAATAGCCTTCTGCCCTAGAGGTAGGTGTGCCAAAATAGCCAGAGGTAGGCATGCCAGAATAGCCTTCTGCCTTACAGGTAGGTATGCCAGAATAGCCTTCTGCCCTAGAGGTAGGTGTGCCAAAATAGCCAGAGGTAGGCATGCCAGAATAGCCTTCTGCCCTAGAGGTAGGTGTGCCAAAATAGCCAGAGGTAGGCATGCCAGAATAGCCTTCTGCCCTAGAGGTAGTGTGCCAAATAGCCAGAGGTAGGCATGCCAGAATAGCCAGAGGTAGGATTGCCAGAATAGCCAGAGGTAGGATTGCCAGAATAGCCAGAGGTAGGATTGCCAGAATAGCCTTCTGCTTAGAGGTACTGTGTTCCTACATTGGTGTGTGCGTGGCGTGCGTGTGACATTGCGTGTGTTTGTGATATCCAAATTTTTAAGTTATCCTGGAACGTTCAAACGAGTACGAAACATAGCTTTCTTGTGTCTTTATAATGATAATGATTTATATCAAAACGCCTGTCAGTATTATGATTGTCCTTCATGGGATGATTTGTGGTGATCCATCACAAAATGAGTCGCTTAGCACATAACCCACTTTTCCGCTTAGGCAGGTGGGGGTGAGGTTGTCGATTTCAAGATTTTGATTGATTATAAAACTATAGCACTTATTCTACCTTTTAGTGAAATATTGAGGCACAATTTTGTTTCCTTTTGTCTTAAAACATGTTTTGAAAATAGCCAAGCCCTCATTCTTACCTCCTATTATGATGCTAAACTTGTCAATTTCTCATTTTGTCATTTCCTGCAGTCTATAATTTCAACGTGTAATAACTTTTGATGGAATAGTTCAATTTTCAATCTGTTTTTTGTATTGTATAGCCATTTCATTGTGAATTGTTTACATGCCAATAACTAGAAATTGACCTCGGGTGCAATACGACTCCTTATGTAGTGGAGCGTCACATTTTGACTTGGATTTGATGTGTGTGCAGCGCTCGCCCAAGGTGAACGCCACCTATCAGCAGGAGACAGCTCAGACCATGGCCTCTGTGGACATCTCGGTGGCGGTGGCCACTGAAGGGGGGCTGATCACGCCCATCGTGCACAATGTGCCTGCCACAGGGGTCGTGGAGATTTCGCAGAAGGTCAAGGTCAGTGCTGGAAGGAATGACCTTTGGTGGGGGGGGGGGGGGGGGGGGGCGCTGGTTGTTGTTGTGTGTGTCGCTTGTTTGTTCGTTGACCACCGCTGGCTGTGTGTGTGTGTAGTTGGTTTCTTCGTTGTTTGGTTCTGCGTTAATTTAACCCTCTTGCATTCAGATTTTCTTAACACAAACTGCCCCAAGATTTTGCATTCCGTCACAAAATCAGGTCAGGCACACATGCTGGCTGGTCTTTTCCGCCTTCTGAGTACATACCAGCAGCTATAATTACTTCCAGACTCTCAGCAGGGTTTGTATCTTTAGTCTGATAGAGCTTTGACATGTGGTAGCAATTAGTGATGGTCACAGCGTGATGGAAATCTACTGTGTGTAAATCCTGGCAAATCCTGGTTAGGTATTCGGGGTGGGAGTTGATGTGGGTGGTGTTGTTGGTGTAGGTGGTGTTGATGTTGGTGTTGGTTGTGTTGATGTGGGTGGTGTGATGTGGGTGGTGTTGATGTGGGTGGTGTGGGTGTTGCAGGAACTGGCAGAGAAGGCCAGAGCGGGCAAGCTGCAGCCACACGAGTTTCAGGGGGGCTCCTTCAGGTCAGTTGGCTGTCTGCTGCCCACACTGTCTGTCTGTTGGTCACATATGCGACGCTCCAACACATAATGAGTCACATTGCACCAGAGGTCATTTTTTAGTTATTGGAATGGTGTTAATCTGCAATGAAATGGCTATACAATACAAGAAACAGATTGAAAATCAGACAAATCTGTCAAAAGTTATTACAACTTGAAATGACAGAATGCAGGAAATGACAAAATGAAAAATCAGCAAGTTTAGTATTATAATAGGTGGTCAGAATGAAGGCTTGGGTATTCTAAAAACATGTTTAAAGGCAAAAGGAACCAAAATTGTGCCTTGATGTTTCATTACAAGGTAGAATAAGGGTTATAGGCTTATGTTCAATCAAAATCGACAACCTGACCCCCACCTGTCTTTAATGGCTCCTAGGGGAAAAGTGGGTCAGGTGCTAAGCGACTCATTTCATGGTGGAGCGTCACATACAGCCATATCTTAGCAGAAGTCTTCAGTCACACACGTCTTTGTCCATGTGTTTTTGCTCTATTATTCACATACAGCCATGTCTTAGCGGTTGTCTTCAGCCACACACTTGTCTTAGTCCAAGTATTCCTGCTCATAACAGATGTCACAACCTTGTGTTCACACACACACACACACACACAAAGAAATTATAGTGTGCCACACACAGAGAAATCATAGTGTACACACACACACACACACACACACACACACACACACACACACACACACACACACACACACACACACACAAGATTCAAGATTCAAGATTTAATTCGCCTTGACCCCTCTTGGGGCATGGAGGATTTCAAACAAACAAAATCAACTGTAACATATATAATTTGCATTAATAGAATACGTTCATAACACAGAATTTTTCACAGAAATAAAAATATAGTCAACCTTTTCATTAATATCATGCAACTTTACTCTTAAGTATGATTTGCTAAGTTTTAATAACATATTTTATCAGAAGAGAACAGATTACAAAATGTGAACATGGATCTTGGATACAAATATTCATGAGGTAGGACATTCTTCCGAAGCTCAGAAAACTTTGGACATTCCATTATGAAGTGAAACTCATCTCCTATCGTTTTCATGTTACATTGTATACAAAGACGATTTTCGCGCGGAATGCCGTTGACCCGTCCTGTTTCAATCGGTAAAGAATGGTTGATACACCTGAATCTAAATAATGAAATCACATTGTTATATGGCAACTCACCAATTCTCACTCACACACACACACACACATCTGGGAACAGATGACAATATTTACAAAACTACATTCACACGGGGAGTGGATGAAAGAAAAGCACATGATTGCTTAATCCATTATCCTCAATATAAAAGAATAAAATAAAATAAAACACCAATGAAGTTAAAAGAGACCACAGACTCAAAAAAAACAACCCCAAAACAAAAAAAACCCCTAGACATACACATACACCAGTGATATTCAGTTCTTGTCTGAACCCCATTGTGCAGCATCTCCAACCTGGGCATGTTTGGCATCAAGGAGTTTTCGGCCGTCATCAACCCCCCCCAGGTGGCCATACTGGCCATCGGCACCACGCGCCTCACCGTCGGCGACGAGAACGCCATCGTCGACCCCAAGATGGCCGTCACCCTCTCCTACGACAGTCGCGTCATGGACGAACGGGATGCCACACGCTTCTTGGAGCTGTTCCGACTGGCTTTGGAAAACCCAGACATTTTAGTAGGCGGCGAGCTGTCGGCACGAAATGCGGATCTAGCTTTCGGTACTGCTGTGTGAGGGAGTTTGGGTTTTTTGTTTGTTGTTGTATGTGTGTTTTAGAAGAGTTAGGGAGGTTGTTTTTTTGTGAGTGTGTGTGTGGGATGTCGTTGAGATAGGTTGGTAGGTAAAGTGTTGAAGAAGGTGTGTTTTGTTGTTGGGGCAGTTTTGGGGAAGCTGGTTGGGGGTAGGGATGTGTATCGTGTGGTATACAGGGGCAGTGACGGTATTGAAGAGAAAAATGATAGTAAAACTTTGAAGTAGAATTTTAAACAAATTTGTACATATGTATGTATGTATAAACGTTAAGAAATAGAATCATCCTAAATCTAAAATAAAACATACGGTATACACTTATTTGCTTGAGCTCATGCGCATGTGTATGTGCGAACACACACAGACACACACACACACACACACACACACACAACACACACACACACACACACACACACACACACACACACACACACACACACACAGAATACTTCAGCAGAAATATGACTGGGTAGTCGATGTCATTGTCAATTCAGATTTCAAATTACTCATGCACATTTGGATAATTACTAATTAATAAATTATAATTAATACTTAATAATTTTAGTAAGTACTGGTCTGCAGTTTTGCTTGTCATGGAAGGAGTTGTATCAACCTAGAATGTTTGTTCAGAGCCTGTGTAAAAGGAAAGGTCTGTTTTCTGCACTTCTGGAATGTGTTTATAAAGACAATAATCGTGATGGTGTGAAAGCTGAAATGTGATAATTTGTTTTTGTGGAATGATTTTCTTTTTTTAATTCGCTAGTTGGAATGATTTTCTTTTTTTAATTCACTAATTTTTTTGTTATGTGGCATTCTTTGTTTACCTAAATATTTATTTTGTCTATAATATCCTTGTTTTGCTTTTTTTGTGTTTTGTGACAGTTGGGTTGATTTTTTTAAGTGCCAGAGAATTAAATGAGATTTTGTTTATATGTTCATTTGTTTGTGTGAATAATTTTGTTTTATTATTTTCCTTGTTGATACATTTACATGATTAATTCTTGTTGTTTTCTTTTTTTTTCAAGTTTACATAATTATGTTGATTTTCTTATAATTTTCATTTTCAAAAACGTTGAACATGAGATTTTTCTGAAGCATTACATGGACTCTTTACACCACAGGGAGATAGAAGAGTTGTATATTATTATGAAAGTAGCCGGGATAGCTCAGTGGTCAGAGCACTCGCCTTCCCCAAGCTAAGGTTAAGCAGCATCGAGCGTGGTTACCAAGTAGATGGGAGACAGCTTGCACACCTTGGCTTCAGTACAGTCTTCCCAGTTCACCCAGCTGTAAATGGGTACCTGCCCTCTTTAGGGTCTGGGAAGGTAAAGCAGTGAGGGAGAGGAGATGGGCACCGCCCTCAAAACGCTGGCCCCTGGAGAAGCTGAGGTCTGTGATACCTCAGTTCCCCTATGACCATATAGGTTATGGGAACACCTTTACCTTGACCTTTTTTTAGCCTGGCCTGCCTGTTGTAACGAGTTTCAGTTTTGGGAGGCAGATCAGTGACATCAAATGTGCTGTGTGCAATGTGTGTGTGTGTGTGTGTGCTTATGTTGTGTACACTTTACTTAATGGTGAAGAAATGGGTTTTGTGGTGTTACCAGTCGCTGGGACATCAATATAACCACAACAAAAACAATAACCGTTTTGATGTTTTAATTAAGATATGGACACAATGTGCTGTAAAGGTGTTCAAAGTTTTGAAAAAAAAGCAAAAAAACCAGTGGAATAAGAATCTAGAATGAAATTAATAAAGATGTAGGCACACACCGTATGTAGTGTGTGTAAAAATGTTTGTCGTATTATTTTTCTCTTTCTGTTGTGTGTGTGTGTGTGTGTGTGTGTGTGTGTGTGTGTGGTGTGTGTGTGTGGTGAGACTCTGTGTGTTTGTGACTCTGTTGTGTGTGTGTGTAGTGTGTGTGTGTTTGTGACTGTTGGTGTGTGTGACTCTCTGTGTGTTTGTGACTGTGAGTGTGTGTGTGGTATATGTGTGTGTGTGTGTGTGTGTGTGTGTGTGTGTGTTGTGTGTGTGTGTGTGTGTGTGTGTGTGTTAGAGTGAGTGTGTGTGAGTGTGTGTTTGTGTGTGTGTAGTGTGGAAGACAGTGATGACACACCCAAGTCAAAACTGGCAACATCATCATAGGCTATCTATCAAAAGCATGAAAGTGGTTTTTAAAAACCTTTTTGATGAAGAAAGAAGGGACTGGATAGCCTGGTGGTTAGAATGATGAGCTCATGATCTGCAGACCGGGGTTCGAATCTGTGTGCAAACACACACAGAACGTCTTGCGCACACTGTAAATCCTGTTTCGCTTCTCGTAAGAGTAGGCCATTTGTGCCGGTGGAAACAGATGACATTTACACAACTGCATACACACAGAGACTGGATGTAAAAAAAGCTCACGAGTGCTTATTCCATTATCATCGAAATAAAAGAAGAAGAATAAAATAAAAATGTTCGACTTCAACCCCATGGTTCCATGAAGTTGTGGGTTCAAATCCCGGTGGCGTCTTATAAATTAAGGGTGGGGATTTCTACGATCTTCAAGGTCAACTTCCAAGTGCATTCTGCCAGTGTTTTATTCTCTCCGTGTTTATATAATGTAAAATACGCAGTTAAAGACCCCATAACTCATGCCAGCATTTGTGGCTTATGAAAATAGGAATATATCCAGCATACATCCCCGAAGTCTGAATGTGACTATTTTGTACCACTGTATGTCACTGCAGATTTCTCTGTGTGAAATTCGGCTGCTGTCCCTGGGGAGAGCCACTAGTGCAGCACCTACCCATTTTTTTTTCGTTTTCCTGCATGCAGCTGTATTTGTTTCCCTATCAGAGTGGCTTTTTTCTGCAGAATTTTGCCAGGGTCAACCCCCATGTTGCCGTGGGCTCTTTTACGTGCGCTATATAGTGATGTGTAACACACAGGACCTTGGTTTATCGTCTCGTCCGAAAGACTAGCGCCCAGACCACCACTTGGGGTCTAATGGATGGGGAAAAAGTTTTCAGCCCGAATAGGGTATGAACCACCGCACACTCTGACCCAGACATTTTGCTTTCAAGGCAAGGCGCATTACCACCTAGACCACCGATGCACACTTGACGATGGGCAACAAAAGGTCGCATACGCAAAGTCTCACCATTGGTGAACCTCGGAGCTCTAGCCAGATAGGGAAACACACACCACACACACACACACAAAGTAGCTGAAAGGTTTTCACCATACTTGGACAGCATTCGACTTTATTTCAATTTGGCTATATGTACATCAATGAAACAGCTTTGAAAAAAAAAAAAAGAAAGTGAAATGAAATCATTACCATCATCATCATCACGATCATTGTCATCAATAATAATACAACTAGAACTACAACACTGCCCTATCAACTGCAAATTCATTTTGTCTATACACACGTTAATCCGATTATGCAGCTATATTAGAACAGACATACATTTCAGGATTATTGCACACTACCCTATGCACACCGAGTGCACACAAACACACACACACACACACGCAAGCACACACACACACGCACTCTCTCTCTCTCTCTCTCTCTCTCTCTCTCTCTCTCTCTCTCTCTCTCTCTCTCTCTCTCTCTCTCTCTCTCTCTCTCTCTCTCTCTCTCTCTCTCTCTGTGTCTCTCTTGTCATGACAAGATAAAATATATATACAGAGATTTATATATGTTATTTTTAATACTGAAAAGAATAGTCTACATACACAATAAAAAAAACAACGCCAAAACCTTGTTATTACGTCTATGCACAGATTATCTATCACACGTCTTAATGCCATTTCATGCTATTTATGCCATTACAATAAGTCAATGGTACATTATTAACAAAACAATCATGACACACAATCCCATTTCAAATCTTGCGCAGAACAGAAGAATGGAATCCACAGACAGAAGTGTCAAGTTTCAATCTTAAAC
>CM060337.1:25081528-25094028 GCA_030674155.1 Stramonita haemastoma
CTCTCTCTCTGTCTCTCTCTCTCTCTTCTGTCTCTCTCTCTCTCATTAGGACGGTCCAACATTTGAAACAAAACATATAACAAATGGTACAAATATGATGATATCAACAGACTGACATTTCAAGAGTTTAAAGATTATATTGATTTTGGGAGTGGGTGGCTTACATAGAAACCTGCATGTGAAAAAAACGATCACAAAAATACCCCAACGTTCAGGTTTATGTTATCACGATCCTAATATCAGACTCATTGATTCATTTGTTCTCTTCTTTCAAACGAAACCATTGTAAAAAGAACTTTTGTTTTACCACAGATTTCCTTTTAAAAAGACGGTAAACATTATAGCCTTCTGTGTTCATCCTACCCGGCCCAAACCAAAAGCTGTGTCAATTATTGATGTCAGCTATGGGCTAAGGCCTACACTAAAATTTTGTTCTGTTGTAAAATTAATGTTGTGTTGATATTCCTTCAGTCATGACAAGCACTAAACATAACAACCTGTACTCTCCTTTAAAGGAGAAAAAAAAACCCTCTGAAATCAGACTATGGCTGCTTATAATTATGGTGAGGTACTTGGAAACAGTCCTACAAGCAAACTTCACATTCAATTATATGATATCAGTATCATTATTGATGAAGTTGCTTTAAGAATTGTAAAATTTTTGGGGTGGCCCGAGGTGCTGAAGTGGGAGAACTCGCCGAAGCGTGGGACCTCCGACTTTCTGGCTTCTGACCACAGTCCTGATATCAGAGAAATCTGGAAGATACTATAATTCGACTAAAACAAACAAACAAACAAAAACTTCACATTCAGTGTGCAGTTTCAATCCCACAGCGATTCCCAGGTGGGACGACTAAGTCAGAGTGTGCATTCTTTGGGTGACCCCCCCAAAGTATTAAGCTGGGTCCCCCACAATACAAACAGCAATATCCTATCTAAACATTGGCAAATTGGCCCCTATGAATCCTTCCCAGTCTTTTTTTTGTTAGGAAGTAGTGGATTCGTTTGTCTCAAGCTTTTCCTGCCAATGGAAAGAATTCCGTTGTAGACTTAGGGTCCTGTTGCTGAGTTCGTGTGTTGATTTACTGTTTATGTTTATGCTTTGAGTATCATGCCATTGACAACAATGCACAGACTACACGCTCATTGGGGAGAGAGAGGAGAGAGAGAGAGAGAGAGAGAGAGAGAGAGAGAGAGAGAGAGAGAGAGAGAGAGAGAGAGAGAGAGAGAGAGAGGGGGGGGGGGGGGGGGGGAGGGAGAGAGGACGGGGGACACAGACACAGATACAGACAGACAGACAGAGAACAGCAGACACCAGCCAGACAGCCAGACCAGACAGAGACAGAGAGACAAAGATAGAGACAGAGAGAGAAAGAGAGAGAGAGAGAAGAGAGAGAGAGAGAGAGAGAGAGAGAGAGAGAGACAGAGAGACGAGAGAGAGAAATATAGGTACAGACACAGAGGGAGAGAGAGACAGAGACAGAGAAGAGAGAAGAGGAGAAGAGAGAGACAGAGAGACGTTCAGATTCAGATAATTTCTAATCCCTTATGTATAAGCCATTGCCTTTCATGAGAGGGTGTTGAGATAACGTTAATTTTGCCAGTAGTAATAACAGTAATTCAAACGATCAATCTTTGCAAAAGAAACAGTCTCAAGCAGAACAGGCCGGACATAAGACCGCAAATTTGAATGCTTTGTTCAGAAATGTTGACGAATCTCTACAGTTTATTCACGTGTCGAGCCATCATTTACAAAGTTAATCTCAACTGGATCTGGAAAATTTTCAAAGGAATAATTATACCATGTTTACAACCCATAGGGGAACACAAGAAGAACATGAAACAAAGTGTATTTCACTTTCTTTCTCTATTACACAAAGCGGACAGACTGAATCAGCTGTGTGTTTTATGACGATGATGATGCACTAATCTATTATCAGAAATCTCCTTATCTAAATCTTATCGTCAAATACTTTAATTATTGTGCTAAAATTAGCAATAAGGTCATTTTCAGTACAGATACTTCTAGTTAGGGGGTGCCAGTGGTCTGTCAGTATCAATAACATCTTCCTCAACTTCTGGAAAATCTGTGTAGGGATTTTTTTTTTATTCTATCCCACTCTTTGTTTCTGCCTTGTACCTTGTCTTCCCATTCTTGTCTATTTTCTGCCTTCTTGGTCCATTGTCATGGGGGGGGGGGGGGGGGGGCAGAAAGACTTAAAAGATAACAATTCCTTCCCATTCCAAAGTCTGATGCTTGAACCTGGCTTGTTAGGTGATTAACGGCAGTGCAATGCGCGTGCACATGAATGCATGTGATTTTTAAAAGGTAGGTAAAGGTGTCCCATAACCTGTGTGGTCGTAGGGGAGCGAGGCGTCAGAGACCTCAGCTTCTCTAGGAGCCAGCATGTTGAGGGCGGCGCCCATCTTCTCCTCTCCCTTGCTGCTGTACCTTCCCTGACCCTAAAGAGGGCAGGTACTCATTTACAGCTGGGGAACTGGGGGAACTGTACTGTGGCCAAGGCAGCAAAGGTCACCCAATCCAATTCGGCAACCACGCTCAAGGCTGCTTAACCTGGCTGGGGGAAAGGAAGCACACTGTGTATTTTAGGCTGGTGAATTTATTCATTTGTTTCCCACTCGGTTATTTTTTGTGTTATCTTGTTTTGTGTACGTGTTAATATTTGGCTACTGATATTTTCATTTTTCTGTGATAAGTACTTTTCTGTGAATTGTTTTTATGCATGGCTTGTAACCCCAGTGAATTTCTCTTAATTGTAAGATTAAAAAGAAGTATTTTAATCGAGTTGAAGATCAAAGGTGGTGGCAAACAAACCGTTGTACAACTATCAGAGACTGACAAGTTCTATGATCTCCACCCCTCTCTCTCTGTCAGTGAAGACCAAAGCAGCACTTGCTGTGTACAGACAGAAATGTCCCTCTCAGATAAGAAGAGACAGAATACGGCTGAAGAACACAGACCCAAAATTAGGTAACATGGCTTTCTGTCTGTTTTTTGTTTGCCAACACCTGCATCCAATCTAGATCTATGCTGCGTGCTGAAATAATTGTCGGTATTGTGTGTGGGCTAGAGGTAATGCACCTGCTTAGGAAGCCAAATGTGTGCATGGTCATTATTATCTTATTTATACTTTTATTTCGAGGATCATGGAATAAGCAATCATGTGCTTTTTTACATTCATTCCCATGTGTTTTGTAGTTTTGTCAATTTTGTCATCTGTTCCCACCAGCACACAATGGCTTGCTCTTCTGAAAAATGGAAAGGTTTTAACGTATGGGCAAGATGTTCTGCCTGTGTTCACACATGGGACCTCGGTTTATAGTCCCATCTGAAAGACTGGTTTAACCTCTGTTTGAGCCAGAAACTTTTCCCCATCCATTAGGATATGCGTGGTGGTCTGGGAGAAAGTCTTTTGTAGATGATAAACTGAGGTCCCCAGCGTTACACATAATTATTTCACGCACGTAAAAGAACCCACAGCAACAAGAGAGTTGTCCCTGGCAAAATTTTGTAGAAAAAAGCCACTCTGATAGGGAAACAAAATACAGTTGCAGACAGGAAAAAAATAATGGGTGGTGCTGCTCTGTGAGAAACCCTCTCCCCCAGGAGAGTAGCTCGAATTTCCACAGAGAAATCTGCCTATGACTTAGAGTGCAGTGTATTTAAAAAAAAGAAAGAAAATTCAGTGCCGAATGTATGTGTTCGTATTCTATGCTCTACTGGCAATCTATACAGCTGCCTGCCCTCACCTCAACGTGACTACTACACAGACAGATAGACACACCACAGGGTGACAAGAGATAGTCAGACAGTGACACTGTCCTATGGTGAAAATGCATGTGGTGAAGTTTGTCCTTCAAATAACAGACAAGAGTTGCGTGTGTGTGAAAGCGAAAGTACAACGAATGAAATGGAAAGTGTGTATTATTATGGCTGAGACAGTGTGTGGGTGGCGAGAGTGATCAGAGTGTGTGTGGACATACTGATTTCGATGTCAGTGAAGAGGAGGGTCAGAAATAATGCTCATAATTATGGTTTCATTGGGTGAGACTATAAACCCAGGCCCGTGTGTGCGAACGCACGCAGAACATCTTGCACACTTCGTTAAAAAAACCCGTTCCACCTTTCGAAAGAGTATGCCATTGTGTGCCTGAGGAGGGGAAGACAACAAAATTATATAAAAAAAACATAATGCACACAGGTTTGTGTTTAGACACCATTCTTGAGGACAAATCGGGGGAGTATGCAGTCCCTCAGGTGGATAGGCAACGTCTTGGCGGCTCCTGAGACGGCACTAGAACCATTCGTATCGCGATTTCCTTTCCAATTCCAGCGATCGGAGAGGGGGGGGGGGGGGTAGGTGTCTGCTGCATGGGTAACAGCTTGCCCTCCACACTTACTTACCCAGGCTTTAGCGGCCCTAGAGCGTAGAGCACAGATCCATAGTCTTCCGAGAATGAAGGACTGGAAGATCTTCATGTAAAGTTGACCCGGGAGGTTGTCAAAATCCCACCCTTAATTCACCAGACGCCTCCGAGATTCGAACCCACTACTTTAAGGATCCAAGGGATTGGAATCAAATGATCTTAACCACTCGGCTATAGGGTCCGGCTATAGCCAATGGGTTTAAAAAGCTGACACATTCAAACATTCTTATTCCTATCCTTCCGGATCGTGTGACCGAATGAAAAAGCGCATAGCGTCGTTAGACCAAGCACAGACGCATGAAGCCTATTTTTTGTTGTTTATATTATTTTATTTTCATCCATTATTTATTATTTATCTACTACTACTATATCTATCTATTATCTATCTATCTATCTATCTATCTATCTATCTATTATCTTCTATTATCTATTATTCTTTATTTCTAGGATAATGGAATAGTCCTCGGTGTTTTTTTTTTACATCCAGTCCACGTGTGTATGCAGTTTTGTCAATTTTGTCATCCTTCCACCGACACACAATGGCCTACGCTTTCAAAAAAAACGGAACATATGACTTAAGAATAGTCAAGAAGATAAACGATTGTATTATATTATCTTTTATTCAACGTCTTTTTACAAAAGTGATATAAAACGCGGAAAAAAATAGTAGAAATAAAAAGCAATGTAACTAACAACTTTAACGTCGAAATATAAAAGTCTACAGGCTGGTGATGCTATTCCATTTTAGGATATTAACCAGAGATATATTTTTTCTATTGGTTTAAAGAAAATTGTATTCGTTCAACAAAAACAACGCAGCACAGGAAATGAAAGCAACAACAATGCTTATGTGAGTACTGAAACATTTGTGTGGAAAAAAATACGATGTAGGGTGAACAAAACTGCGTCAAATAAATATTTTTATTCAAAAAAAGGAAAAGAAACTGTTAAGTTAAAGATATGAAAATATCAAAAAAAGAAGCAACAAGTAAACAACGAGAAACAAGAGGGTAGATGTTGCCACGGACAATGTAAGGCAGCACTACAAGGCATATTGATTACTATTTAAAATAATTATCCTTTAATAACATCATTGAATGCGTTCCTAAACAATGATTTTCACCAATAATGTTGAACATTCAAAAGAAAATGCCGGGTTTTACGTTGGAATGATATATATATTAATATTAATATTATATAAAATTATGATCATATATATATTATATATATATTAATATATAAATATATATTTTGTGAAGAAATTTTGTTTTTTTCATGAGAATTTAAACATTAAAGATGGTATGTTTCGATGACATGAAGTATTTAATGACATTTCTTGAATATTTGGAGAGACATCGATTTTTTCTAATAAACAAAGTTTGTCAGTTGATAATCTGAAATACAAAGAAACACACAGGTCAGTGCAGCACATTACTTCACATCCCTATCCACACTTCATTCCAATAAAATATTACTGTCAGAATATCCAGCAAAAATAAACATCAGGGCCCTTTCATCGGATGCACTGAAACAAAGAATCCATTTTAAAACAATGTTACCCTGTGTGGGGAAGCAGGGAGATTTTTTTTTTAGCAGTAGTAGTAATAGGTATCCCAAATTGTGGAAATTCTGTGCTAGAAATTCCTTCTTTTCTATCACTATCTTTGTTTCCCCTCTTCTTCTCTTACCTCTCTCTCTCTCTCTCCTCTCTTTCTGTCTTCTCTGTCTCTGTCTCTGTCTGTCTCTGTCTCTCTGTCTCTGTCTCTGTCTGTCTCTGTCTCCTCTGTCTCTGTCTCTGTTTCTGTCTCTCTTCTCTCTGCTCTGTTCTCTGTCTCTCTGTCTGTCTGTCTGTCTGTCTGTCTGTCTCTCTCTCTCTCTCTCTCTCGTCTCCTCTTCTCTTCTCTCTCTCCTCTCTCTCTCTCTCTCCTCTCTCTCTCTCTCTCTCTCTCTCTCTCTCTCTCTCAGTGTATCTCTTTACATGAATTTCGGGTCAATTAGGGATTATGTGTTTGTTGAATCTTCTTTATCTTTGTTAAATAACTAGCAATGTACCCAGTGGGGATTATGCATTTCTTGATGCTATATTTATCTCCTTTTTACAATCATAGGGTTGAACTTCAATTCTTGGTGATGGTGATTTTGCGTTTTTTTTTTTTTGTTTTTGCTTTCTGTTTTTATCTTTGTTTTGTGGTTTTCTTTAATTTTTTCAGTGGAGTCTTTTTGTTTGTATTTGTTTGTTTGTTGGGTTTTTTGCTATTCCTGAATCAGGGCAAGAGCCGGATGAAAAAAAATGTAAATACTTATCTTTTTACCCTTGAAAAATAAAGATTATCATTCAAAGATCATTCATTCATTCATTCATTCATTCATTCTCTCTCCTCCCCTCTCTATCTCCCCCCCCCCCCTCTCTCTCTCTCTCTCTCCTCTCTCCCCTCTCTCTCACCCCTCCCTCTCTCTCTCCCCCTCTCCCTTCCTCTCCCCCCCCTCCTCTCCTCCCCCTCTCTCTCTCTCTCACCCCCTCTCCTCCCCCTCTCCCTCTCTCTCTCCCCCCTCTCCCTCTCCTCCCCCCTCCTCTCCCTCCCTCTCTCTCTCCCCCCCCCCCTCTCTCACCCCCTCTCTCTCCCCCCTCACCCCCCTCTCACTCAAACCTCCTTCCCTCACTCTCTGCCCCTCCCTCCCCCCTGTCAGGCACAGGCTCTATGGAAGGTGGTTTGTCCCACAGCGTTGGTGTTCCAGCCTTTGCCGCTGATGTCAGAGAGATGTACGACCTCGCATTTGGGTGGCGTCGTCCAGAAGATGGAGATGCGGCAGATGGGACTGCGGATGACGAAGCAGTCCCTCTTGCAGTAGTCGATGTCGTTGATGGACATGTAGCTCCCCGTGTTCACCTTGAAGGGCGCCGTGTCTTTGTAGGTCACGAGGAAATCGCCTAGGTCTTCTACTGCGCAGGCTGTTGGGGGGTGGAAACAAGATTTGATTTTGATTTTGATTTGATTTATTCTTTTATCGAGGATTTATTTATTTATTTATTTATTTATTTTTATTTATTTATTTATTCTTTATATTGAGGATGATGGAGTAAGCACTCTTGTGGGTTTTGTTTTGTTTTTACATCCAGTCCTCGTGTGTATGCAGTTTTGTAAAATGTTATCTGTCCCCACCGGCATACGATGGATGGTAGACAGGATGATAGTGTAGGTGTGTATGTATATGCGAAGGAAGTGTGTTTGAATCATTACTCTCCCTCTTCCTCTCCCCCTCCCTGCACATACACACACACACATACGCGCAGACACACACACACACACACGCACGTATGCACGCGCACAGACACACACACACACGCACGCACGCACGCACACATGCTCGCATACACACACACGCACACACACACACACACACACACACACACACACACACACACGCACGCACGCACGCACGCACACATGCGCGCAGACACACACTCGCACGCACACACACACACACACCAGCATCTGATTGCTTATTCCATTATCCTCGATATAAAAGAATAGATACATACATAAATAAATAAATAAATAAATAGATTCCATTCCATTACTATTACTTTCCATTACTACAGCTTCAGTAGAATTCGGCAATACTTCAGTCACTCTTTCCACTGCTGTAAAGTATCTAGGGGTTGTAATCGACAACACACTATCCATGCAAAAATTCATCACCCAGACCTGCCAGTCATGCTATTATCAATTAAGATGTATTAGTGCAATTCGAAAGTACCTGTCCACTGATGCAACATCTAAACTCGTCACGTCTCTGATTCTCTCACGTCTGGACTATTGCAATTCTCTTTTGGCTGGTCTGCCAGCATCATCTATCCACTCCCTTCAACGTATACAAAACTCCGCAGCTCGACTGGTCCTCAGAAAGAAAAAATCTGAGCACATTACTCCTCTCTTGCAATCTCTCCACTGGCTGCCTGTGCCACAGAGAGTAAACTATAAGATCAGTACTCTCTGTTATAAATGTCTTTACAAAACAGCACCCTCCTACCTCTGTGAATGTCTTTACCCGTACACTCCTTCTCGTTCCCTCCGCTCTGCTGCAGATACCCTGCGCTTACAAATACCTAGATTCAATCAATCCACTGTTGGCCGTCGCTCTTTCTCTGTTTCTGGTCCAGTGATCTGGAACAACCTCCCTCTCTCCCTTCGTAAAAAGCCTACCTATGACACATTTAAATCCAGCCTCAAGACACACTTATTTCAAAGCTAAGACTTTCCTATCTTGTTTCATCATCTGCCCCTGCTCTCAACAGCCGAAATATCCACCGCCCTGCCAAAGTGTTTATACTCTATGTGTGTTTATACTGTGTGTGTGTGTGTGTGTGTGTGTGTGTGTGTGTGTGTGTGTGTGTGTGTGTGTGTGTGTGCGCGCGCGCGCGCGTGTGCATTGATTTCGTTAAAAAATTTTAATTGTTGGCTGCATGCGCAAGAATTGGTTGAATGCAAGCGCTTTGATTTGTTTTTGCAAGATATAGCGCTATATAAGTTCCATCTATTATTATTATTATTATTATTATTATTATTATTATTATTATTATTATTATTAATTATTATTATTATTAATAGATAAAAAATAAAAACCATACCATACCATACCATACCATACCATACCATACCATACCATACCATACCATACCATACCATACCATACCATACCATACCATACCATACTGCACCATACAACACAAAGCAATGCAACATCGTAGATGCAACACAATACCACGCCATACCATTCAACACACTATCACACAACACAATACAACACAATACCATACCATAAAAAACACTCTGACACAACACATTATCATTCCACACAGAACAACACACTTTGACACAACACACTCTGACACAACACACTTTGACACAACACACTATGACACAACACGACACAACATAATACCACATCATACAACAGATTATGACTACATACAATGACACAATACACTATGACACACCACACTATGACACATTTGTGATCTGCTGACCCGGGTTCGATTCTCGTTCAAGAGGATTTTACCTCTGGAGTTAACATCAGAGCCGACTCTACTCCTCTCAAAAAGTCCCTCCGATGAGACTATAAACCGAGGTCCCGTGTGCGAACACACGCAGAACATCTTAGGCCATTGTGTGGTGGTGGGAACAGATGACAAAATTTATAAAACTGCATACACAGGGGGACTGGATGTTTAAAAAAGCATATGAGTGCTTATTCCATTATCCTTGATATAAAAGAAAAAATAAAGAAAGAAAAAATAAAAACGACACAACACACTATATGTTACAACACAACCCACTATGACACAACACACCCACTATAACACAACATAACACAACCACTATGACACAACATAACACGACACAACCCACTATGACACAACATAACACAACATAACCCCCCATAACACAACACAACCCAATATGACACAACACAACCCACTATAATACAACACAACATAACACAACACAACCCACAATAACACAACACAACATACCATGACACAACACAAAACACTATATGACACAACACAACAAACTATAACACAACACAACCCACTATAACACAACACAACACACTACAACACAACCCAGCCCACTATAACACAACAACCCACCATAACACAACACAACAATTAAAAAAAAATAATACCATACACCCTACATGCAACACACTACTAGAACACAGCCCACGCTATCCCCCAACCCATGCTTACAGTCAACACAGCTGTTAGACCAGTGGAGAAGAAGAAACCCAGACTGCAGAGGCACTGTCCTTTGAAACACTCCGAGTTGGCTGCCGGACACTCAGCACCGCTGCTACAGTTCTTCGCCAGCCAAGGACCCTTAGGGGCTGCACACAACCAAGGGGTAGGGGGGAGGGGGATATATATATATATATATAGAGAGAGAGAGAGAGAGAGAGAGAGAGAGAGAGAGAGAGAGAGAGAGAGAGAGAGAGAGAGAGTCTAGCTGATAGTTTAGTCACGTCTTCTAGCTGTCTGTCTGTCGAGCGTGGTTGCCAATTTATTGGATGGGTGACCGTTTGCGCGCTTTGGCTACAGTACAGTTCCCCCAGTTCCCCCAGCTTAGGGAAGGTAAAGCAGCGAGGGAGAGGAGATGGGCACCATCCTCAACATGCTGGCCCCTAGCTAGAGAAGCTGAGGTCTCTGACGCCTCGCTCCTCTACGACCACACAGGTTATGGGTCACCTTTACCTTTTTTACCTTTACCTTTTAGTCAATGTGGAACTTTTTTCTTTTCATTTTTTTCTGTTCTTTTCCTTTTATTATTATTATTTTTTTTTTTTTTTTTTTTTTTTTTTATAGATTATGTGAATTTCTGTAAGTGATTTACAACGAATCTTTGAAAAGAAGTTTTAGGACATCCAAGACAAGGTGAACAATCAGTCAGAGAACATAGAGGCAGACAGTACAGATGATCTCACTATTGATGGTCATTTGGATCAGACTATAAACCGAGGCCCCGTGTGCGAATGCACGCAGAACATCTTGTGCACACGTTAAAACCCCGTTCCGCCTTTCGGAAGAACAGGCCATTGTATGCCGGTAGTAGCGGATGACAAAACTATAATAAAAAAAAAACCCAGCATGCACACAGGTGTTGTGTTTAGACACCATCCCTGAGGAAATATCGGGGAGTTGAAGTCCTCAGGGCGGTTCGGGGCTGTATATTAAAAAAATAAATGGGTAGGCGCTGCACTTGTGGCGATGCGCTCTCCATGGGGAGAGCAGCCCGAATTTCACGCAGAGAAATCTGCTGTGACATAAAGTGGTATAAAATAAAAATGAAATAGATATCGCAAGAGCTTCTGATCAAGAAAATCTCCCCCTTTCTCATAAAAATGCTTCAACAGAATAGCATTAAAGGAAACTTTATTTAATAAATCCAAAACTATCTGAGTGACAGAAACCAAACTGTGAACCTTGAAAATAATTAAAAAATCAAAGCCCATCCGAGTGGACTCCGGAATACCCCAAAGCTCCGTGCTTGGACCCTGTGTGTTGAATTGTGCGCTTTCCGTGAGGATCAAACCATGGCCTACCTGACAATGATACATTTTAAACTGTACATGTGTGGAAAATTTTTTTTAAATGATTTAACAAAAAATCTAAACAAAACAAGACAAAAGCAAAAAATACAATGATATGATAATTATCATAAAAAGTGAAACAAAACTGTGTCCATCTCGGGTTGGGGTTTTTGTAAATGGGCACCTGCCCTCTTTAGGGTCAGGGAAGGTAAAGCAGCGAGGGAGAGGAGATGGGCGCCACCCTCAACATGCTGGCCCCTAGAGAAGCAAAAGTCTGAGCCCCCTCGCTCCACTACAACCACAAAGGGTTGGGGGTTTTGTTTTTGATTTGGGTTTTATTGGTTTTTTTTAGTTGTTGTGTTTGTTTTTGTGTTGTGTTGTTTTTTTTTGGGGAGAGATATTTTATTCAAACATGACCTACCTCTCAACTGAAACGCCCTGGCTCCAACCACCGACGTCGCAGGACTTGCTGACGTCATCATGGCGTCATGAAGCCGGCAAGTTCCGTCAGCAGGAGCAGGGCCAGGGGCAGGGGCAGGGGTAGGCCTAGGAGTGTAGGTGAAGGTCAGACAGTGACCGTTGAGGGAACACTGCCAGGCACACTGCAGCAGGGAAGTGACACCAGTGGTCAGGGTGAAGAGATGGTGCTCGCTGAAGTGTCGAGAATCGAGCCTTGTATCCCTGAAGATGCTGCTGCTGTTCACTCTCCTGCTGCTGCTGCTGCTGCTGCTGCTGCTGCTGCTGCTGCTGCTGCTGCTGCTGCTGCTGATGCCGCTGCTGATGCCGCTGCTGCTGATACTGGAACCGCAGAGGCAAAGCCTTGGCAGAGAGATGACTGTGGTCATGATGGAGAGGAGGAGAAGTTTCCATTGGAACGACATTGTTGTTGTTGGTTTGTGGGCGTGTGGGCGTGTGTGGGTGGTGGGTGTGGGGATGGGTGTGTGTGTGTGTAGGTGTGT